>WNWU01000016.1:14093029-14121254 GCA_012654045.1 Ptyas mucosa | reverse complement strand
ATATATATATATATATATATATATATATATATATATATATATATATAAAATGTTGTAATGTCTGAAGTATCTCTGGTTGTATGCTTATAAAATGTCATTCCCCTAAGGTTAGACTTTTCCTACTCTCAATGCTGGCAACTTGGCTTTGTCCCTGTATATTTGAAAATATGAACAGTTTTTTCAAGTAACACCAATTCCTTTGTTAAATCCCATTAACTTCTGTACAAATATGCTATCATTGTTTGCTAAGAGATAACTATCTTAATTAGGTTTTAGTAGCTGAGTTCATTTTGACTAACATTATTTCCAAGCACTGCCTTACAAATGGTTATAAAACAGAGTTAACATGAACCTTAGCCTTGTTCTCTGAACATATATAACTCCTAGTAAAGTCAAGCAATTTAGCAGGATTGAGCTGACTTAATTATTACAAACCAAAGCCAGAGATAATCCAATATTAATAGACAGCTTAGTTAACAATTGGCATTTTGCTAGCACTAATCTTCAAAGAAAATGAAAATAATAATATTAAAGGGTTTTTAACAATCCATATTACACCAAGAGAAGATAAGGTGCTTTCAAGCTTTATGCATGGATAGAAATAATTTGTGAATAGAAAGTTATATTAGTATCATGGGATGAAAAATATGTTTGCTTATACATAGCATACAACTACTACTCATTTTTTCCTTATCCAGACTTTGCTAATTTACACAACTGTAATGTTGTAGGATTTTCAAGGATATATTCACTGTCAGCTATACTACATGATTTAAGTTTTAAAAGTCTCAGGGACAATATTTAAAACTCAAAACTCAAGTAATGCTGTGAAGCAGGTTTGGCATTGCTGGGTTTTTGCTATTTCTTTCTTTTTTTGTAACTGCCAATATCTCATAACCTCTAAATAGTACATTATTATTATCTCTGTTTCCCACAAATCCATATGTAAGACATCAGGAGAATAATCTTTGGTCCTGATTATCAATTTCACATTAATTGATATTGAAAGGAAGCCTGACATTGAGAAGATATAATCAAGATATCAACATTTTGTTAAGCAGGTAATCCCTAGCCTGGGAAGTCTGAAGGAAATACCAGGAATGTAAGACTGCAACAGGATTTTTAAAAAAAAGCTACCAGCAGAGGGCAGTGGCAAACATGTCCATATTGCTGTCAAGAAAGTAACATGGACGTGTTTATGAAACATTATTATTGAACTTGAAGTCAAAAGAGATTTTACCTCTATCACCTGAGGTCACTGATAATCTTACCTTCTATTGATTTTCTCAGCTCAGTTTATATGTGTGTGATTCACTAATTGTAAGTAAGCTTTTCAGATCCTTTTGTAAAGAACAGTAGAAACGTGCTTTAAATAAACAGCAAATCTTCCGGAAAGCTACATAATCTGACAGCCATCATGACATTTCGATGAAGTTAATTCCATTGATTCAAGTATGCATTGTGTAAAGAAGTAGTTTATAGCAGTCTTAATTCTGTAATCAATTTCACTGGATAAACCCACACTCTAGGGATTTACCAGACATATAACTGTTCCCGATTGCTTTTTCCAAGTCTGTATTCAATTCTCAACAATTAAAAAAAAAAACCATAAGCCCAAAGCAGCTGTGTTATAATCAGACCAACCCTTGTTATCTCACCCACTGTCTGGGAGGATCACTTAGAATTCCTAGCTTTAGAATCCTTATCCCTTTCTCTTTTAGAACAGGAGTCAGACATCCCATTCTGTCAGGGCTCCAGCAAAAATACAAACCTCAACTTCTTTGCTCCTTTCCTTATGATGTTCAACAAAAAAATGATTAAACATCTTAGGAGCTTTTCAGTAGATGTGTGCAGGCAAAAAGCAACCCTCTCAATTGAGCATAAGCAGAAATGCAAAATAAACGTATTAAAATCTGCAAAAACAGAAAAAGCCCTGCTGGTAGAAATCCGTATACGAATAACTTTATGTTTAGGAAGAAAAAGTATGGAAGAACAAAAGAAAAGAAAATCTACCATCACCATCATTTGATGAGAAGGACAATTAAAATAGCAACAATAAAATAGCATCACAATAAAGCAAAAGAGGCATATAAAAACAAAACCTGTAACTTATCTTTTCTACTCTATTCCACAGTATTCTAATACACTTACTTTTCTGCTGGTTGCAATCTAATCTCGCAAGCATGTTTTATCTCTTCCAGTGGGATGATTTAACTTTCCCCCTTTTCTCAGCATCCTTTTATTTTTCTAAAGACATCAATTCTCTGGCCTGTCATTGGTAAAACCACCCCCCAGCATCAACTTCCAGGACTACACTCCCCTGTGCAGATGCCAACTCAGGTGAAGGCCATCATACTTCACTACAAGCTCATAAAATTATAGCTCTCCAGCTTCCAAGCTGCAAAACTCAAAATGCTATTTTTGTTAACAAAAAAAAATGCCCTTGACAGTTGTGATGACTGAAAGATAATGAGTCCTTCCTAACACCACGTTCTTCAGAGATTGTAGCTTTTCAATCTCAGTTAGGAGGATTGGCAGAGATTCTAATTTTTGTTACAGCCTTTCATTCAAAGATAGCTTTCAAATTTTTGCACCTATTACTTTACAGTGGAAATAACTAAAAATGAAGAGAATAAAGCAGCAGAATTTTCAAATCCTGAAAGCAGTGGTGTCAACTAAATAACTGCTATACAATAAATCTTCCTATGTGACAGTGATACTAAAATGTTTATGTTCACTCCACTCATCAAGGTAGGTGGAATTTTTGATCTTATGCCTAGCATTTGTTTAGCAAATTCATTGTTATTCCAAGTACTACACATGTGATATTAAATGTCTATTGTATCATCAGCTGGGGAAAGATAACCCATAGGAACATAAGAGATGATAAGGAATTTAATTATGAACACTTCTTCTTGTGATCCTGAAGGAAAACATATTTTCTTAAACTATTGTTTGCCTTCGGAAGAGTCAATTCCTATTTCTATTCATGCTACTGGTGCATTAACAACAGAGTAAACATCCTCTTTGGAAAAAGCATTATTTTTAGAAAGCCGATAATGGAAAAATATTAAATTCTCATTACACTCTACTATGATTTTATGCCTAATTGTAATTTAAAACTCTGTAACTGGATACAAAAAAATATTTAAGTTATATGTAGTTGTCCCGAAGATGCTTTTTCCAAAAGGCATCTGAACTTTCTTGTTCTTTTTTTTTATCTTTTTTGAAAATATTTTGCTTCTCAACCAAGAAGCTTGTTCAGTTTTAATTGGGGAGTGAAGTGTTCAACCGAAGAAGCTTTTTGGATGAGAAGTGAAATGTTTTCAAAGAAAAAAAACCCAAGAAAGACCACTTGTCTTTTGGAAAAAGCACCTTTAGGACAACCATAACCTGGATGGTTGAGATTCTTCATAGACATTCATATTTATTTATTTATTATTTTATCAAATTTATATGCCGCCCTTCTCCAGTAGGACTCGGGCGGCTCACAGAATAGAAACAACATAACAATAAAATAGTGCTAAAACAAGCCAATTTAAAACCTCGTGGCAGATCAGGGAATTTGCTGAAAAAGCCATGTCTTCAGGTCAGCGCGGAAAGTGCGGAGGTCAGGGACCATCCGGAGCCTGGTGGATAACCCATTCCAGAGGGTCGGTGCGACCACAGAGAACACCCTCATCCTGGGGCCCACCAGCCAACATTGTCTGGCTGATGGCACCCGGAGGAGGACAGTCCTATGTGAGCGCACTGGGCGGTGGGAGACCGGTAGGAGGTGGTCTTGCAAGTACCCTGGGCCCATGCCATGAAGGGCTTTATAGGTAAGTACCAGCACCTTGAAGCGGATGCGAAGAGCCACCGGCAGCCAGTGCAGCTCGCGCAGGAGAGGTGTTACACGGGAATAACGGGAAGCTCCCATAACAACCCGCGCAGCCGCATTCTGGACCAGCTGGAGCCTCCGGGTGCACCCCAAGGGCAGCCCCATGTAGAGGGCATTGCAGTAATCCATATGCAGTTTTGATCTTAACTTGTCTGGGTTCTATGCAAAATTTCTATTTCTATATCACAAAATAATATAAATTAAATAAGATCTTGGATCCTTAAACATCTTGTGTTTCATTAAACATCCTGTTTGCTTTCTAATTTGGGTAAGTTGGATGACCATATCAAGAGCAAATCAATTTCAATTTTAAAAAAGAACCATAAATCTTTTTTCAAAAAAATGAAAGGTTGATCTGAATGGTAATATCAACATTTTCCTAGCATTTCCTTCCACTGTTTTACTAATTTACTACTTTACTAGTTAGCAAAGTAGAAACAATATAAATATAAATTATCCAACTGTCAAAAACTCAATGGCTGTCAGATATTCACTTACCCATAAGAATACAAATATCTAGTGAAATAGGGTAAGGGGTTTTTTTCCCCTCAAATATGCTAATTTGGGCAGTAGTGCTATTTTAAATTTAAACTCCTCATACGCTCACTTTAGATTTTAATATGTACCACTTCATTTACTTTAAAATTGGTTAAAAAGAAAATGATTAGGAGAAAAATTCTGCTGATCAGAGTCTTGTTTTTCCCCTCAAAATCCTATCTTGACCACAGTTATTTTTTCCAGGTATCTGCAGAATACTAAGTAGAAAACTCTGTCCATTAAAAACAAAATCACCAGGACTTCCTGGGTGACATCACGGTGGTGCGGTGCAGGATAACGAGACTCTGGGTTTTTTGCCTGATTTTTCATGACTGGAGGCCGGTAACAGTAAAGTTGGACCTTGGAGAGTACACTAATAGAGAGGGGATAACTCAGAGGTGGCGGGAAGAAGGGTAATGTCCCGCCACAGAGAGTGGAAACCCCAAAATCTGGCACAGAAAAGACCTGTCATGGCTAGGTCTGGAGGTCTTTGAAGACAGAGTCAAGAAAGTGAAGAGAAGGGACAGTGACTGAGCAAATCAGAGGCAGCTGCGATCTTTAAACCTGGAGAACGGGATGTAGCAGAGAAAATAGAAAGCAGAGAGACTGAGTATTAAAGAACTTTGGTAACTTGGGTGAAGAATTTTGGATTAGACTCATTAACCCAACTGTGTATATTGATTACCTATATATTCTTGACAGTTTAAAAACTCCTATACAATTTAGAGATATATACTATTGTGAGACTTATATAGAACCTTTGAATTTTAAAATTTAATATCATATATATACATAAATACAGATATACCTAATATATTTATATATTTCTCCTTTCTTCTTTTCCTGTTTATATACCAATATACTTTATACATATTGATTATAAACTTTAATATACTTTTCTTATTAGTGTAGATTTGGAAATAATTGCTGATTAGTATTAATCTCCTATTAAGTAAAGAAAAAAATAACTAAGTTAAGATATTGCATATTAATTAATATTAAGCATAAATAGAATAATATATAATGGTGATTTATATAGCAATTGTGTATAGAAAATAGATATTATAAGCTTGACTGCATTTTCATTATAATTATAAAAAATTTATAATTGTTCTAGGATCAAACACCAGATATAAAAAGAGATATTGATTGGGGTAATGACTAAGGAAAGTCCCTTTAGAGTAGAATATTAGATATCTATGGTACTGTGGAATAACCTTTTCCAAAAGTTAAAAATGTCAAACACATCCAGAGTCATGAAAACTGTAAAGAAGACAGTTCCAATGACAGCCTCCCCAGCAGGGCAGAAGTTAATAACAGACATGTCAAGTAGCGAAAAACCAGGATCAGGATTAACCTTACAAAATATGCAAACTACAATGGTTATCATGAAAATGCAGGAATTAATAAATAATAACATTGAAGAAATGAAAGATAAACTGGGTGAAGTAAAAGGAGATATAAAGAAATTAGACGATAGAATGGGAAAGATTCAAGAAACAATAGCCAAAAATGAGCAAAAGATAAAAATAGTAGAGGCAAGAATAGAACAAACTGAAAAGAAATTGGAAGCAGCGGAGGAGAGGTTGACAGCAGTGAACAGAGCTCTAGAAAAGACAAAAATCCATCTAGAATTAGAGAGATCCTCCTTCTATTTAAGATTCCAAAATATAACAGAGAACAAAGAAGAGGACCTCCACAAGCTTATGACAGAATTGCTAGCAGAATCGCTGCAAATGGACAAGCAAGAACTACAAAACTATATTGATGATATAGTCCATACCTACTATGCACGACAACACAGATTACCCCGTGAAATCCACATAAGGTTTGCGAAAAAATTGGTGCAAGACAAAATTTAAAAAAGAACAGGAGAAGATTAACTGACCTATAAAGGAAAGGAAATTATAATACCCAAACAACTACCAAAAAGAATTTGAGATCAATGAAGGAATTACCTATTTCTTTCCTCGCAACTGATAAAACATAGAATAATGTTCCGCTGGTTAATACTCAAAGGCATGTTAATATCCTTGCAGGATAAGAAAATAAGAGTGGATAAATAAGATAAAGCCCAGGAATTCTGTGAAGCAATGTTTAGGGGAAGAATCAGACGGCAGAGAACAGTTAGAAACAAAGAGTCAAGAGGATCAACAGATGGAGGAAAATGAACCAGATCAAGAATTGAGAGAGACAATAGACATAGAAAATTAGGAAAGAGAAGGAGTGAGGACAAGACATCAAAGGAAAATAAAACCAAGGAGAGGAACAAGAGCGACAAATAAGTAACAAAATGGAGGAGGAGGTGAATTTAATATTGGTTAATATAAATGGACTAAATTCATCTATAAAAAGAAGTCAGACAATCACCAAACTTCAAAAATTAAATATGGACATCATATGCCTACAAAAGGTGCATATACAAAAAGAAAAAAGTTTTCTTTTGGGGGGCTTCCAAAAAAGATTTGGAAGCTCCCAAATCAGGGAAATTGTATTTAACATTGGCTGAATATAAGAAAATCGCAGTATATATAAAGGAATAGCTAAAGCTCAAACAAGAATATGCAGATAAAGAGGGAAGAACATTATTGATAGAAGTTCTTATAAAACAAAAAAGAGAATTAATTGCAGTTACCTATGCACCAAATACAAATCAGAATACCACACAAACAATTAGTAGAATTAGAATTGGATAACATTTTCATATTAGGATATTTTAATGCAGTAGTAGATCCAAAGAAAGATTATAAAACAAGAAAAAAAATCATGAAAGAAGAACATTACCAACCTCATTCTTTGAATGGTCCAAGAATTAAACTTAAAAGATGTATGGAGAAAAATCAATCCGCAAAATAATCAATATACCTTCTTTTCTAACCCCCACAATTCATAGTCCAGGATTGACATGGTGTGGATGGACCCAGAAACAGCAAAAGAAATAGCAGAAATAGAAATTGCAACTAATATCTGGGCAGACCACAATCCATTAATAATTAAATGGAAAGGAGAAGTAAGGAGGAAAGGGAGATGGACCATGAACCAGAGGATGGTGAAAGAAAAGTACTACATCCAATATGAAAAAAAAATAATGCTTTTCTTAAAGGAAAATTGGAAAATTTACCAGCTAAAATCTATGGGATACAATGAAAGTCTATGTGAGGGTATATCTATAGCATATACAATATGAAGAAATAGAAATAAAAAAAAAAACAATACACAGAGCTCCAGGGGAAACTGGAAAAATTAGAATCAAAACTACAGAAAGAACCCCAAAATCAGGAAATCAAAGAAGAAAAAGCAACAGCCTCCTGCAACCCTCTGCCAGTGAAAATGGAGCTTGGGAAAGCCACGTGTGGCCCTCCTGAGCTACATTTTCACTGGCAGAGGTACCACAGGCCAGTCCTTCACTGTTTCCAAGGTGGACCTGCGGGCCAGATCTAATCACCCTGTGGGCCGGATCCAGCCCCCGGGCCTTGAGTTTGACACCCCTGCTCTAGAAGACCAAGACAGTCACAGAAATATGCTGAGCAGTGATTTCAAAACAATGTTTTCCAAAATGGCCCTTGGAATTTCTTGCATAGCCTTTCTTTGTATGTTTGCAAAACTTTCATCTAGTAGTCCTTCACAAGGAGTTCAATGCAAGACTCAATTCATATTCATTGGACATGAAAATAATCCCTGTGTATTGTTAAACCTTAACAAAGCAATGTGCCCAATTGTAGACATGAATAGAAACATTTTAACACATTGTACTAAAGCTGATAAAATGAGAAGGAAAGTGGTGTGCGGGATGCAAATCACTTGGGTATTTATGCTGCAGTTTAAATGCCATGTTTTGGTAGCAATTACTTAAATAATGTACCGAAAATCTGATAGGCATTGTTACATCATAATAAGGCTATGTAAATTTCAGCAATACAAAAAAAAAAAATATTAGTATGACATATTGGTATCGCAAGAAAGTTTTGGCATGTATAATATAACAATAAATTTGAATAGAATTGATAGGACATATTTACAGTAAGATTCATACAGAATTACAAAATGTGTGTATTGAACTGAATCTTGTTTAATGAATATTTATATTTAAGTTTCATAAATATTACATATTTAAGTTTAATTAAAAAATAATAAATGTGAATAATAGAATATCTTGCAAATGTTCATACACATCACATCCTTCATATGTAGAAAAATCTTAAAGAAGAGTGTCACATTTAAACAATCTGTGCATAGAAGCCTCTTCTTAGTATTTTAGCCATTGATAAAAAAGAACAGAAATATCTCCATGCTGTCAGATAAAAAGAGGTTTAAGCAGCTATGTACTTAGTGTAACATATAAAAATGCCAGTCCTTCTAACCAAAACCCAACAATACCAACAATCTTGCATTATTTCCACAGTGTCTTTGCAAAAAGTTAAATCTTATATTTGGTTTTTTGATCCATTTTCTCTCATGTGTTTAGCATGTTAATTAAACTGTGACCTGACAATGCCCTCCATTTTTCAAGTTTTACACAAAGAAGCCCTTTTACAAGCTAGAATGGGTACCCTACAGCCCCAAGTCTAATTGTGAGCAGTTTTTGGCCTCGTTTCAAAAGCTCTGTATAAGGAATCAATTGAGACCTCTCCCAAGAGCAATCTGTTGTTCTCCTGGCAGTGTGACATAGAAGGAGCTAAATTAAAGACTTCAAAAAGCAGACAAAAGGAGATGACAAAGAAAATGAATGGAGGGGTGGAGAGATTAAAGATTTTAAGAAGAGCTGTGTCACTGCTTAATCTGAACCCTGCATCATTTTACTATTCTTCTGTGCTCCAATACATTATCCACAAAGCAATAGATCTACTTCTGCATTAATGTATTTCAGGATTTTCATTCAATTTGTTTTGTACACTCACAATTACTAGACTGATTAATCAGAATTAAATATTAATTTTCTTTTCTTTTCTAAATCTGTAGTTTTATTACAGCAAGAGTACCTCAAATGTTTCTGGATCTATACACAACAATTGTCTATGAATAAAACAGCACTGCTCATGGGAATAGACTGACTTTAGTCTATCCATCAATTTGACAATAGCCATTTATTGTATTTTAGCTGCTATTATTTTTCAATGCATCTTACAAACTCTTTACAGGTTATGGCAGCTTCACCTTCTGTTTGGCAAGTCTGACACCCCAAATTCTGTATATTCAGTGTATATTTTTCTGTGAAACAGGGATATATTCTAAACTGAAAGTTAATAAAAAGTCTAGATACAAATACACAAACTTAAATTAAGTGTCCTTAACAGTGGTGGGATTCAAGTAATTTAACAACCGGTTCTCTGCCCTAGTGATTTCTTCCAACAACCAGTTTGCCAAACTGCCCAGAAAGTTAACAACCGGTCTCCCGAAATGGTAGGAACTGGCTGAATCCCACCACTGGCCCTTAAGAATAGAAATAAACTTACAGATATACCCTAGGACAGCAGAATATATGATCCTTGTTGAGATGTCCTTTCTGTAATTATATGCTGCTTGACTCCTAATAATGGTGCTGACTTTAAAATTGTCAAAAATATTTAAAAACAAAGAGACAACACAAAAAAGAAAAGAAAAGAAAGATGGCAGAGAAAACAAACTTGGAATGGAACAAAGAAAAAGAAGCAAACATCATTGTCACCAAAGGCCTGGGCAAAAGCCATACTTTCAGGGCCTTGAAAATACCAGTGGATATTTTCCCACTGAGAATATAGGGTGGGAGCCATTTGAATCTTGGGGAGCAGCCTCATTTTAGTATGCAGTTCTAACATGGCAATAGATGGCAGATGGGAGACAGGTTGTCCCTCAAGTAACCAGCCTCTATACCAGGGGTCTCCAAACTTAGCAACTTTAAGACTTGCTGGCTGAGGAATTCTGGGAGTTAAAGTCCACAAGTCTTAAAGTTGCCAACTTTGGAGACCCCTGCTCTATACCATAGAGGCTTTATAAACAGTGATCAGCATTGAATCACATCTAGAAGCAAACTTGTAATCAACACTATTCAGGAAGCAGCGTGGTAAAAGGTACACCAGATGAAGTTGAGCAAAGATAAGGCCCTAAATAGGGATCACCCTTTGAAGTGCCATCCCATCTAAAGCCAATAATGGAATATTCCCAGATTTGGGTGGTCTAAATACCCACAACCTCTCGATCTTGGTAGGACGAAGTCAGAGACCTTCCATCCCAACCAAATGCATAATATATATTACATAATATAGTAGTTTATCAGTTGTTAAGCTACTATGAAAATAAATTTGTTCATGTTGTAAAATTCACAAGCATTTTCAATATGTGAGTTCCAACTTATAACCTCATCATGGCTAAACTGTCTATTCTGAAGTTCAGAAAGGAATTCAAGAAAAACATACCTTAGTACTATACATTCTCCTTAGTCATGTCAAAAGAGTTGCCAGTTTCTTTGACCCTGATTGCCTCTGTCAGCATCCTAGGCATAAGGAAGAAGCTTTTTTGCTAAAACCCTGGAGTTTTAAAGCTAAGAATTATTATTTAGGCCAGAAAATCTGAAAAAAGAAATGAATGGTAGAGAATGATGGAATACCACTTCTTCCACTGTATTTTTCCTTTTTATTGTGGGGAATGGGGGGGGGGGGGTTATCTCCATTATGCTAAAAAAAAAAAGACACAGTTAAGAGTACTCCTGAGTTACAACATCATTTAGAATAAAAGACCTTTTGGCCTAAGGCAGGGGAATATTTAAGAAAATATAGATTGTCAGGCCTTGAATTTTCTTCTTTTGTCTAATTTTTTTAAGAAGCCTGAGATTTGGTTGAGTGCAATTTTGTATTTCTTTTGAGCTGCCTATGTAGGGTTTTTTTTAATTCTCTACAGCCTTACGTAGGACATTTAAAAATATGAAAACAAAGGAGAATTCCATATTTCATCTACTTTACTTTTCTGTTTGGTAACTGTATATCTTCTCTGAAGTTAACTTTGTATTTGTCATTCAAAGGAAAAAACATTCTAGAAGGAAAATGCAGATTCAAAAAAATTAGCTCTGAAATTCATTCATATTATTCATGACCTCTTACTAAAAGTATGCCTTGCTTTGCCAATGGTTAATGGATTGGCCTTCCACAGCTGACCTACTATAAAGTAGCTCAAATTTTTCAGATGACTTAAGGGAAGCTAAAGTTAAAAGATGACATCATTTGGACTTTGTTGAAAAGAAAATCATTCTGTCATGAAGCCGCCTAGATAAGAAACAGAGATACTTACTGCAAACTTAATTAGTTTAGATTAATTGGAAAGTTTCAAACAAGACATTTCTCAACATTTGTATCATATTTTATTTAAAGAATAGGTAGTTTGTGGTTTTATTAGTTTTTTTGGTTTAGCCATGTTTCATGGCAGTGGTTCTCAACCCGGTGGTCTGTAGATCCCTGGGGGGAGGGCGCAATATTATCACATAAATTCTGCAAAAGCTTGCAGACATGTTATGATTTAAATCTTGAGTTAAGTCTTGGTGATCGGGGGCAATCGGCGGCACAAAAGGTATATAAAGGGCGTCTGTGGAGAAGAAAAGGTTGAGAACCATTGTTCTACTGAACATAATTTCTAGACAATCAATCAATCAATCAATTTTCATGCATACCAGTGCATTGTATGCAGAATAGTATGTAAATCTATAAAGACAATTCTTCATTGATACATTATTTCTTTTTCAAAAGTAGTTTTAATGACACCAAAAGGTTATCTGTATACATAAATGGGGGGAATAAACTGATGCAAGAATGCAGATGTTATTTTTCTTTCTTTGCAATAAATCAGATCGATAGAAACAAATCTAGATTCACTCAGATCTTTCTCACAGCAATCATACACTTAACTGTAGCAAACATTCTTCTTGAAGAGACAAACCTAAATGCTAAAATGTATGGGAATCTCCTTAAAACTTGACAGTCACCATAAGCAGAAAGATTCTCAGCTTAAAATCTTAATGAATTATTTTAATTACTGACATTCAAAAAATAATTTGTTTTATTACATTTTTCATAATAAATATCTGGCATCCATTATTGACATTCTTTGGAAATTTTCCTGACCATAGAAAGGTCAGGAAAAAAATGAGCTACTGCATTGTTAATACAATGCACAAGATGAGCCAGTAGAAAAATCTAATATACAAATATTACTAATACTAATTTCTAGTTATTACAAAGCAGCCTCTTTATATGTATATCATTGCCTTTTGCAACCCATACATGACTTTAATTAAGATCTAACTTATTCATGACTATAATTCAAATCTAAATGCTAGTCAAGTGAAATCAGTGTAATTAGTCCCAGGGGGAATTTATATGAGAACACGAGTTTCTTTTCATGTTTATGTTTAGGCAAACAGAAAGAGACTTTGGGACTTTAAAAACCTTTGTGAAGCTGCAAGAATAAAAACTTTGCAACATAGTAAAAGTCCATTTAGTTCCATTCTTTTATTGTGGTATTCTACATAGAGCAAAACTGGAAAATGACAAACCACTATAAAAGCTCGTAATTTTTTCCTAGTTAATTAATTTGTAGGAATTAATTTGATAAAAAGGAAATTAGAATTTATAAGTTTAACTAGCATTTGAATGAATTTAACATTTTAATTTTTAGAAGATTCAGAAAGATGATAGTCCAAAATCAGATGTGATTATTTCCAAATTCTATATGAGGATAGTCATTGCTGTTATCTATATACAATAGATATATATATATATATATATATATATATATATATATATATATATATATATATATATGCCTTGGTGGCTCAGCAGATTAAAGTACTGTTAAGTAACACCAACTGCCTGCAATTACTGCAAATTCAAATCTCACCAGGTTCAAGGTTGACTCAGCCTTCCATCCTTCTGAGGGAGGTAAAATGAGGACCCGGATTGTGGGGGCAATAAGCTGACTTTGTATAAAAAAGAACACCACTGGGGCGGGGAGCAAAAGCCCTACTAAGCAGGTATATACAAAAGTAGGAAGGCTATTGCTTAACGCATTGTAAGCCACCCTGAGTCTCCGGAAAAAGGCGGCAAATAAATCAATCAATCAATCAATCAATCAATCAATCAATCTGCAAGGCATTTCCACAACAGAAAAAAGCACAATTACCAAAAGATGCATTACCATGTTTTTTGAGACTTAGTTTGATTAAATAAGATATTATATGGAAATCTTCCAATTGTCTTGGAAAAGTGCTTTCTGGACAGCAAATCATTCCGTATCCTAGAATACCAAGAGATTTCAAAAGCCAACCTCAAAGTTTCTGCAATAGATGTTAAATCTTCAGATGGAACAGATTATGAAAAGGCCATTATCTGAGAGGTTTTGAGGAATGGACTGTACATTTGTACAGAACTAGAAGAAATAACCCAAAATGATACAATTAATTTATCCTTTGTACCTACTTCCTATACTGAAATATAGAAAGATTCTGAAGACCACTGACCTATCTAGCTCAGTATTGTCAAATGTTTCTAATGCTTCAAAGTCTTGGGGATATCAGAGATTGTCTATGCATTTGAATTCTACAATTAGATTTGGTATATTTTTTAAAAGAAAGTTTTCAGTGGCTGTAGTATCAAGAAGAAATAAGAATATAATAAAAGTTTGTACAAGCTTTCATTCACGATATTTTAGCTGATTAAATATAAAAACAAGCAGGGCAATAAATGTGGATTGTGTGTTTTTTTCATAGGAGATTGTTTACCATTTCTTCAATAGTGACTTTTTTAATAAATTGATTTATATCCCGCCCTTCTCCGGAGACTCAGGGCAGCTTACAATGCATTAAGCAATAGCCTTCATACTTTTGTATATATTCATACAAAGTCAGCTTATTGCCCCCACAATCTGGGTCCTCAATTTACCTACCTTAGAAAGGATGGAAGGCTGAATCAACCTTGAGCCTGGTGAGATTTGAACTTGCAGTAATTGCAGGCAGCTGATGTTAATAACAGTGCTTTAGTCTGCTGCGCCACCAGGGCTCTTGTAGTGTCTTCAGTGAAATGAATTATAGAATTATAGAATCGTGGTCCTGGATGTGACCTTCGATGTGTTTTAGTCCAACACCCTGCCCCCAGCAGGAGTCTTCATAGAATCTAAGACAAATGGTTGTCCAATTTTTCTTGAAAACCTCTAGCAATGGAGCACTCACCACACTTCAAGGCAAGTTATTCCACAGTTTCATAATTCACACTGTTATAAGGCCTATCCTAATTTTGATTATTTTGGCAATGAGTAGAACTATTAAAGCAACAAACAATATATCCATTGTTCTTTTCTAAAGCAAATAAAAATAAAATTGATTTAATTTAAAGTAAAACTTTGGCAATTTAATAAAAGTTCACTGTATTAAATTGTCCTTACCTTGATACATAACTGTTCTAAATTTCATAAATAGGAAAGTATTTAAAAATCAATAGAAAATTATTTTCATTTTCTGTGAACTTAATATAAAAGTTGCCAGGTGACGGTATATCTATTAAAATGAATATTGCCTTATATTTTCATGTTCATTTCTTTCACTTAACTGTATATCTATAATTTATCTCTATATATTAAATTGTACAGTTTGAGCCATTGATGTGATCTTAACTATATTTTATAACTGAGTCATGAGTATTATTTCTATCAAAAAATCTGAAATCTATTGCTTTAGAATCTTACACTTGATGTCCTCTACTTGTTTTTGATGGAGATCCCAGCATCTTGGTCAAGCAATCTTGGTCAAGCAATCCAGAACATTGGAATCATATTAGGAAGGAGAGAGCTGCTTACATACATTACTTTTTATATCAGTCTATTTTATTTATTATTAAATTTCTGTGCCACCCATCTCTCCTACAAGGTGATTTGGGACTCCGTTCAGTTGTTCAATCCATCTTCCTCTGTCATTACAGTCCTTAATATCCAGCTAAATGCATGGCGTATGCTTACTTCTAGTTGTTCGTTGGATTTTAATTCAAAATCAAGCATAAAAACTAGAAGTCTATTCCAAAGGCCATTCATGGTTAGCTATTATTACAAGCATCCATAATAACAGCCATAGAAATGGTCATGATTCTTCTTCTCTAAAGAAAAGATTGAAGCAAATGGGAGTTCTTGCTTCTATGTTGCAAGAGTCTTCCCCACAAACTAGTGGGTTCTAGCACTATTAGTGTGAAAATTAAACGGCAGATGTTTGAGATATGAGCATTTTTAGGAGTACAAAATCATTTGATCTGGATTAAGCACTGTATAAACGTCATGTCTATTGTGCAATGTCTATTGTGCAGAAAATGAAAGCTCTGGCTTATTGTTCTTATGACTATTGAGATGTACAGAAAAAAGATGTACTACACTGGCTTTAGAGGATTCTCTGAGCAGATATTTTTTAAAAATGTGGCATATGCCATAATATCAGCCAAGAGAGCAGAAAATATGCATGAAAGATGATAGGTTAAAGATATGGTATGTTTTGAAGAACAGATTCAGATAAGAAAAGTAGATTTTTTTTAATATCAGTATTCCAACCAAACAAGATAAATTCACCATTTCCAAAACAAAACAAAATTTTATGAACAGTTTGTCAATCATTTCTTGAAATTGTAAAATGAGATATATTGATTTTAGGTTATTATTATTATTATTATTATTATTATTATTATTATTATTATCTTGCTTTCTCTAAAGCTTGATAAGTCAAGTATGTATAGAATTTTGGAAAATTTATATAATGTTGAAAATTACTTTACATTACTTTTTTTATAGATGCATGAAAAATATCTCCTTTTCCTTTTTCTCCTTCTCAAAAAACATGTTGATTTTGTTGCTAAGCTCTTGTCAATGAAAGTGCTCCATTCATCTATAAAGAACACATTCCAGTATGCGTATAGATGCAATTTGAACTATAGATCAGAAAAGTGAATGCTGAATAATATTATAACTAAACCCACGATATTCAATAGAAGTGCCAATCTGAATTAAAGAGCTTCTTCCAAACTAATTTGCCACCTGATTTTCTTTATTCACAGCATAGGAAACTAGGAAAGTGTTTATAAGAGATCTATTCATTCTATAACATAGAAAGCTATTCAAAAATGGAACAATGTATTGATGAACAATTTGGAAAAAAAATTGAAGCAAAACACAAGCATAACCTACTGGTAAACATATAACAAAAAAACTGAGGATAGTGATATTCTCTTAGATCTGGTAGCATGAAAAAGAGAAATAAGAATTTTATTAAATATGTTAGAAGGTAATAAACAAGACAGATTATTGGTTTAGTAACTGAGAATGGGAGAAAAGAGCTATTCAATTAATCTGGATAGCAAGAGATATATGTCATCTGCAGATGAGATGAAAAATCGACTTGTTAAATAAGATTCTGAAGGAAATCTTCATAAAGCCAATTAACTCAGGTAATTAAACAAATAAAATAGTGTCATACATTATCTTCATCATGGCAAGCAACTTTTATAAAGAAGGGAGTGATCCAAGTGTCCAGAATTATAGAGACCTATATATTTACTGGAAGACTGAATAGCATTAAATAGTCCTCTACTAGGAATAATAAGCTCTGAACAAATTGTATTTGTCCAAGAGAGATCTATAAAGGACAATGTATGATGCATCTTGAATGCTTTTGATGGTACCACTTAAAAAATAAGAGAAAGCAGAGACCATTTTCTCAATGGAGCAAAAAAGACTTCGGATTGGCTCTTTTATTCTGTCATCATTAAAGAAGATGACTCTGGTCCAAACCTTTTATCACTGATTGCAAATAATTTGACCTTTCATGCGTTCAAATCTGCTGTATCACAAAAGGAACAAAATAAGAGTGCCCTCTTTTTTTTCTCCTTGTTACTGGCTTTAGAACTATTTGCAAGAAATATTCAGCAGAATAGTAAATTTCCAGAATTAATTGGCAAATAAGGATATAAGTTAACATATATACTAATGATATCATACTTAACAGTTCTCTAAAGGATTCTCTACATTTGCTAATGGAATATAAACAGTATCACATTATGGACATTCACATTATCATCAGCACATTCAGTAAGAATAAAACACTTATTTAGAAAATTTATATGGCTGCCCACTCATTCTAGTGACTCTGGGAGGCTTACAAAAATATGATTAAATGGAATTCATCCAAAGATGAACTATATTCCAAATAAATAACGGAGTTTAACATTAGATTTAAACCAATTATATCCCTCAGGGATTAATTTACTAGAAATAATAAGCATTCATTTGAAAAAAATAATTATTTGCAGAGTTGGAAGAGCCAGATAGGCAGGCATATTGAAATGGAAAATAATAAACCTATTTTAGCTAGAAAGAATAACAGTAAAAATGATTTACTGTTAATAGGTTAATTAATATGTTAATCTCCAATTACAAATAATATGATAAGAATTACTGAAAAGTTCAGTAATGAGCAGCAAAAACAAGCAATTAAATCTAATTAAATAAACAACCAGGAATTAAACATAAAATTTTCCAAGAAGGTAAGATAAACTGAACTAAATCTGAAGTTATACTATAAGGCTGGTTATTTGAACTGGATTACAGACTGGATTAGACCACAACATGATTGTGTCATTCAAAGAAGAAGTAGAGAAGGCCTACATAAATATTTTTGGATCAATAGGAAAAGAATAACTACCAGTATTAAAAAAAACCTCAACTCTATTAGAAGTGGTTTATTAAAAGTAAGGGATACACAAGCACATGCATGCAGATATACAAATATAAATCCAGGTAGGTTTATTACTTATCTATAAGAATTTATATGCAAATTGGTACTAATATGCAATTTAGAAGCTGAACAAATGAAATGGATGTACTGTTTATTTGCTTGGGAATAAATGGAAATAGATATCAAATGAATCTTAGTGAATTTTCACAAACAGAAATTTGATTAAGATGATCTTCTAGTATATTATCCCTATGATAGATAATATACATTCAAAAAATTATTTAAAATGTAAAAATATTTGTTTTACTATACATCTGTCCACAAGAGGCCATCGTTGGAATCAATAAGCCGCCCAGAGTCCTTGGAGAGTGGGTGGCATAGAAATAATAATAATAATAATAATAATAATAATAATAATAATAATAATAACCGGACTTGAACATTTTGACTTTACAAAAAACCACCTTATTAAGAACAGCTTACATCCTCCGACGATACCTTAACAGTTCCTAGGTCCTTGGTTAGGACTCGACCTGTTGAGCTATTAACCAGCCTCAAAAGCTGTGAATCTCACCAAAGATTAACCAATAATAATAATAATAATTTTAAATTTCCATTTTAAGGAAAGTTGTTGAGAAGGTCACTGGACTGCAGGGAGCCCTGGCGGAAACAAATGATCTAAATCTATTTTAGTCAGGTTTTGGATCACAATTTAGTATGGAAATAAGCTTGGTCAAAACCAGAGTGATGTAGAAGAGCTGGGGTAAAGGTGTTATCCAACTTTGGCCCCTTGACCATAATATTGATGTAGAAGAGCTGGGGTAAAGGTGTTATCCAACTTTGGCCCCTTGACCATAATATCTTCTGAACTGGCTGCACTGGTTTGGAAATGGGGAGAGACAGTTTTATAGTAGTTATTTCTTTTGGGCGGCTGGTTTCAGCTAAAATGGTTGGGCATTGGTTAAAAGAAAGAAGTATCAATATTTATTTTTTTAATCAGTTTTTCCAGTGCAACAGAGCATCTAAATAGCAAACAGATAGTTTGCAGAGCAGATGTATGGAAAAAGGCCAATTGGTGCATATAATCCTATGCTTTGTTTAGTAATTCAATGTCTTATTTTTCTTAATTAAATGTAAAAAGGACACAATTTCACAAGGCATAGGCTACATCAAGTGATGAAGAAAAAGAAATACTGCACTAGAACTGTAATTAATATTTCAGGTTGCAAGCTAAAATATTTTGCTAACATCTAGGGAAAAAATCTCTGAAATATTCCCTTGTTTGATTAAAGCAGACTGCTGTCTAAAATATGTTAACAAGCAAGGTACAGTCATGTTAATAGAATTTATTTGTTGTTATTAAGTTACTCTTTCCTTTATGTTCCTTTAAAATAGAGAAAGAGAGAGGCGGGGGGGCTTCTATTTTTCTCAGATAATGCTGTCTGAAGAAGAAACCATTATGATATATCGTATCAGACAATTATGAGAAATAGGTCAGAAAAGCTGAGACTATTCAAATATCATTCTCAAGTTCCAAAAATCAATCACCAGCATCACTCAGAAAATAAAAAGACACTTTCCAGACCCAGGGGAGAGGAGAATGAAGAGGAGCTCTTTCTAGAAAACTTCAATGGCTTTTCATGAAAGCAATATTGACTCTTAATTACCTAGTGATAGACTATTGTTAAAAGGAACAAAGAAGTGTCACCTGGAGAATATCTTTCTCTAAAGAGCACTTTTTATTTACTTACATGCTATCTGATATTGTGATCTGGATTGTTGATTTAACCTAAACTTCAAAACACATACACATCAATAATTTCGGGGGGGGGGGGGACGGGGAGATACTAGAAAAGAAGCATTTTGCGATTTTTAGTATACAAAATCTATGGTGACATTATACAGATCCATGTTCATTGGTCAATAATTGATAGAAGCCAAGCATACCTATAGAACTTTAAGTCTTGGCCTAGCTTCATTATTGAACTATGTACAGCACCAGAGAAAGAACTTTATTGTTGTTAGTTGCGAAGTCATGTCCAGCCCATCGCGACCCCATGGACAACGTTCCTCCAGGCCTTCCTGTCCTCTACCGTCCTCAGGAGTCCATTTAAACTCACACCTACTGCTTCAGTGATTCCATCCCTGTTGTCTCCTTCTTCTTTTGCCCTCAATCTTTCCCAGAATTAGGCTCTTCTCCAGTGAGACCTTCCTTGTCATTAGGTGGCCAAAGGATTTGAGTTTCACCTTAAGGATATGACCTTCTAAAGGGCAGTCAGGGTTGATCTCTTCTAGGACTGATCGATTTGATCACTTTGCAGTCCAAGGGACTTGCAGGAGTCTTCTCCAGCACCATAGTTCAAAGGCCTCAATTCTTTTAGAAAGAACTACATAGCTGTAAAAGTTAACAACCAAAATGCTCCATTATGAATGGAGAAAGGAAAGGAACAGTTTATGGAATATATGCAAATAATTGAAATCTAGGGCAGTAACTAAAATAAGGAAGAAATAGTTGAGTATAAATACATTCTATTTCTTCTGAGCAATATGTACTTAGAACTCCAAAACATGAGTAAAACATGAGCAAAATGCACTTTGTAGTATTTGTGTTCGACTCTTTCACATTGCATCCTGTCTTTGGTAGCTGCTTTTTGTCGTTAGCCAGATTTGCTTCATTATTTTATGGCTCCTTCCCAAAAGTCATATTCAATCCTGGCAAGATGCCAGGTAGTTGGCTGCTATCCTTTCTGTTTCATCTACCAAAAACAATGTGTTCCTGCAGCTCTTGAAGCACAAATTAGATTTCTGAGTAGGATGTTGAAAATCAGGATTGCTATGAGCAGCTTTCCCCAAAATACTATTCCATTTTTGCTAAATGGAACAGTTAAACAAGTTAAGCTGAACAGACGTTAAACAAACTGTGTTATAATATCCTGCCTTGCATCTGTTTTTTTTATAAACATCGATCATTTCCATTTCTAGAACAGATGCTGTTTTTAGAGAAAGGTTGTTATTTCACATTTGAATTTTGTAACAAGCCTTAAATGGATACTCATTGTCTACTCCTAGCAATGAGTTTATTTTTAACTTTCTGAAAGAAAAATAACCCCAGCTCTGTTCACATTTATTTATCTCAGTTCCTCAGATTCTTTAATTCATTGAGTTTCTCTGCAGATCTCTTATCTTTTGGCTTATTTTTAATGTCTATTGATTAATAAACCAATCACTGTCCCAAAGGTGCTTTTCAAAAGGCAACAGGACTTTCTTTGTTTTTCCTTGAAGACATTTCACTTTTCATCCAAGAAGCTTCTTCAGTTCTTCAAACTTATTTACTTACTTACTATTTATTTATTTATTTATTTATTTATTTATTTATTTATTTATTTATCAACAAGTACAAGGAAGCAAGGATCAGTATAGATATAGACATGGACACATGAAAAAATGACACAAATAAATGGATATAAATAAGCAAAACATAGCCATAAACACATAAAATAAGTACATATAAATGGGAACAGTAGGACATGGATGGTAGGCACGCTGATGGGCTTATGCACGCCCCCTGAGGGACCTTTTAAGAAATGTGAAAGATCCACGGTAGACAGTTTAAGGTAAAAGGTATGGGGGTTAGAGAGACTAACAACAGGATCAGTTGGAGTGTTCCAGACATTTACTATTCTATTGCTGAAGTCATATTTTCTGCAATCCAGATTAGAGGGGATTACATTTAGTTTGCATCTATTGATAGCCCTTGTGTTATTGCAATTGAAGTTAAAGTAGTCATTAACAGCTAGGACATTATGGTAGATAATCTTGTATACTAAGCTTAGGTTGGAACGTAGACGGTATAGTTCAAGGTTATCCAGGGCTAAAATTTCAAACCTGGTGGTATAAGGAATTTTATTGCGAGCAGAGGAATTAAGTACTCTTCTTGTACTCGACTTCTGGATCCTCTCTAATGTATTAATGTCCGAAAACAGTGTCCCAGGCAGGTGAGCAGAATTCAAGGATAGGTCTGGCAAAGGTTTTGTAGCCCTAGTATAGCATTACCAAAGAGAAAATTTTATAAAATAAGGTTGACAACTCTTAATGTTTTTTTAGCAATGTTGTTACAATGAGCTCTGGGGCTTAGATCTTTTGAAATGAGGAGTACTCATTTCAAAAGAGTACTCCTAGGTCCTTGACAGAGTGTGGGTCATCTTTTAGATCATTTCCGCCCAGCTTATATTTGATGTTCTGATTTTTATTGCCAATGTGCAGGATTGAGCATTTGTTAGCAGAGTTTTGGAGTTGCCAATTGTTTGCAAATTAAATGTTAGAGATATATTTTTACTTTATTTTTACAGTTTTCAATAATTTCTCAGTTAAACTTCTCAGATGAGAGGCAAAGTACCTTCAAGGAAAAACAAAGAAAGTCCATTTGCAATTTTGCAAATTTTGCAAATTTTGTAATTTGCCTTTTAAAAAGCACCTTTGGGACAACCATGACCTGGATGAATGAGAATCTCCATAGACATCAAACAAGGGGTGAAATGCTTCCGGATCGGACCAGATCACCCAATCCGGTAGCGATTTTTCCCTGTAGTTCAGCGATCCAGTAGTGATCGCCGTGCAGGTGTCATTACTTCCTAGTTTTAACAGAAAGAAGGCAACCATCCCACATAGGAGTGTAATGTTATTCAATCAACTGTGTATGATAACTGTGGTCCACTGCTAGAACCTCCAAAGAAACTCGAAATGCATTTGTTTTTCTAATTATTTTCTCCAGCAAAATCTCTTTAATACATCTTTTATTATCTGCTTATTTACATACATACTCCATGCCTGTATTACTTGGTTATCTTCTTCTTGACAAGACTTCCTTTCTTGAAGTGAACCTTCGACTCTTTTATACCTTCCCTATCACTTCTCTATCACTGCATAGTATTCATATCAGCCTCTTAAATTTGATGGAATTTTTCTTGATTAAATTAAATGTTTTTACTTTATTTTTATGGTTTTCAATAATTTCTCAGTTAAACTGGCCTTTCACCTTCCTTTTTCTCAATCCTTTCATGTTAAAAAAAAAGTCTTGTCTTTTTAAGTACATTTTGACTGTACTTCCTTGGAAATGTTCCACTTAACACTATGTTAAATTTGATGGCACTTGGTCAGTGCATAAAGTCTACAGCTATAGAAGGAGGAATCAATGATGTTCATGTTCTGTCCTCTTCTTTTCACTATTAGTTCAGAATTATCAGAGAATTATTACATCTATTACTTCATCTTTGGTAACCATAGGATATAAAAATTAAACAATCAACTTAGTCTGATTTTTCACCATTTTTCTGTAACTTCATTTTCCCTAAAAACACAGTTTAGTCTTTAATGCATTAATTTACAGATCTGTGCTCATTAATGTTCCCTTCAAATGATTTAGGATCTTTGCCAACAAGCCAATATTATCTAAGTATTAAAATGCATAATAATTTATGTCCCCAATCAGCAAAACACTGATTTCACAAGAAGCATTTTACAGTTTCCATATTTTTGGGTAAAAAAACCCCAAACAGTCATTCTTTCTAAGTATACCATGTCAAGAAAAAGATACGGTATCACAAACCTCATTGAAAGACAGCATTGAAGCATACAGCACAAAGCGGCACAAGGACAGGCACTAAGCACTTCATCCATAGAATCAGGGGTCTACTAGACAGGAACCAAGGTGCAGACTATGAAAAGATGCCTCAGAAACTATCCAATACATAGTGGCAGGGTGTAAGATTGCATGCAGGAACAGCATACACTGAGCAGCACAATCAAATAGTTGGCCTTGTGTATAGAAGCATCTCCACTGTGAATGGACTATAGATTTTCCCAAGTTCAAATGGGAGATTCCACAGAGGTTCCTGGTGAATAACAGGGTAAGATTTCTAGATCCAGGTACTGGCCAATCAACGACTAGATATCATGGTAGTAGATAAGGACCAGAAGATAGCAATGGTGATAGATATAGTGATGCCAAGTGACAACTATATCAGGAAGAAGGAGTATGAAAAACTGTAGAAGTACCATGACCCAAAGAATGAATTAGAAAGCATGCATAAAGTAAAGGCCAAAGTGGTCTCAGTGCAGGGGTGAAATTCAATTTTTTTCCCTACCAGTTCTGTGGGTGTGGCTTGATTAAGGTGACCAGATTTTAACATTGGAAAAGAGGGACACCATTGACGGGGAGGGGGGGGTTCTTGATTAAAAATTTGGTCTATATGGAGCAACAAAAATTTTCATAGAACACAAAAATAGTATTGTAATATATTTTTTAAAATTTCAACATAAGTACAATTTACAAATATAATAAATAAAAAAATTATGTATAGTATTATTTTATTCTATAGGGACTACTCAGAGGGCTGAAAAAAGTCATTTCTGACAGGTCCTCGTACTTTTGACTGGTCCTCACACTTATGACCATCCTCACATTTATGCCGGTGCAGCATTCTTAACAACCATGTCACTCATTTCACAACTGCTTCTCTTCACCATGGTGATAAGAAAACGTAAAATGTGAGGACAGTCGTAAGTTCGAGGACTGCTCAAAAGTGTGAGGACCAGTCAAAAATAACTTTTTCAGCCCTCTGAGTAGTCCATGTGCATAAAAGGATACAGCAATAGAGAGGGACGAAGGAAAGGAAGGGAAATTAGAGTAGGAGAGAGGGGAAGAGAGGGAGGAAGAGAGGAGGAGAAGAAGAAAGGAAGAGGAAGTAGGGAGGAGAAGAAGAGGGGGGAAGAGAAAGTAAGAGGGAAAGAAAAGAGAGAGGTGGTAGGTTTGAGGAGAAAGATTGCTGTACAATAAAAAAGATGAAAGGGAAGAAAACCAACCCCAAACAAATATTAAGATATTAAGATAAAGAATGAATTGTTAAACTTTAAAGAATAAAAGAGAACAAATATGAATAAATAGCAATAATTAGAAACACACATACAAACATACAATGTATTTTCTTTGAACAGAGTATTTGGCCGGTTCACAAATTTAAACAGTGTTTAGTCATTTCAATTAAATTTATAATTTCTATATTTCCTTTTTGCCATATTTATTCCTCATATATTTTTTAAAAAACCAATATTACCCTTCATCCTCATCTCTAATCTAAATCAAATTCAATTTTTCACTTCTATTCTATATTATACCTCTTCCCATTGTCATCTATTTTTATATCCATCCTCACATTGGTTAATTATGTAATATTACAGTTGTTTAATACAAATTCAACATTTTAATATAAATCAATTAGTCATATAACTATCTTTTTTGTATATTAATCAATATGAACATGAATATTCCAATTATTTCCATGCAATCCAATTTCTTACAAATCAATTAATTATATTTACCAATAATAATAAACCAAATAATTTCCCCCATATATTCTTCCAAACCACAACCTAACCATTTCTGCTTTCAACACAATATACAATTAATAGTATCTCAATTATTACAATACCCTAGTTAAATAGAGCTTTTTTTCTTTTGTGTTTTAAAATCTTGAATTCTCCTCTTTTGCTCTGAATTTCCCATTGTTTGCACCTACCTTTTTTGGTGAGGAAAAAGAAAAAGAAATCTCTCTCTGTCTCATTTTGTCACGTTGCAGCAAAGACTCTGCTTTACTTTCAGTTTCGCTTTTCAGCATACCTAGAGGAAAAAATCTGCACCTCTTTGCAGCTGGCAACAGAGCCCTCCGCAAAACAGCTGAGAGCAAATCAGCTGAGAGTCGGGAGGCCGATCTAATCAACTAATTAATCTATGCTGAAGCTGAAAGGGGCTGTTTTTTCTATTTTTGCAGGCACCGGTCTACTCATTTGTTTTCTTTTAACACTGATCAGCTGTAGGGTGGCCCTTTGAAGCAGCAAAAATTTAAACAGTTTTTTTTCCCTCTAGCCATCAGCTGGGACTCAGGAGGCAGCAATAGACTGGGAGTGGGCAGGGTAAGCAAACCCGTTCTCCCACTGTTCCCTAGCTTGTCATACATTCTTTCCAAAAATCAGGACTTTTTAAAAACACCACGGGACGTGGGACAAATTGTTGAAAATCGGGACTATCCCGCCAAAAGCTTGATGGGCTTGATGGGCGTGGCAGGGGAAGGATATTGCAAATCTCCATTCCCACCCCACTCTGGGGCCAGCCAGAGGTGGTATTTGCCGGTTCTCTGAACTACTCAAAATTTCTGCTACCGGTTCTCTAGAACCTGCTGGATTTCACCCCTGTCCCAGTGTAATAGGAGCACTCAGGACTATGACATCTAAGCTAGGAGTATAGTTCCAACACATCGCTGGAATATGATGTTTTCTGATCACTAAGAACAACTAAGTTACAGTGCAGGGTTTTCAAATTCCCAGGCCTTTGATAGAGGACCTGAGATAGGACCTATAGGGGTGAGAAGAGATTATACTCATAAATATACATGTATGTGCATGTACAATGTATATACACGGTATATATCTCGTAATAATTTAAAGAAAAATACAAAAGATATGATGCTCTTTCCTACTGTGTGAATTTACAGCACTACTTTTCTTAATAATCTGCTGCTTCTCTTATTTATTTGCTTATACATTTTAATTAAAGTTAAATTATAGTGAATTTTACTTATTTTTATTCAGACATTTTATCTGTGATTTTAATGCTTAATTGTAAGCCATCTGAGAAAACTTGCTTTTGAAGAATGGTTCTCACATTTTAAAAATGCATGCATATGAATGAATAAAACATGAAGTGTATATTGATAATGAGCCTTAATGAAGATCACTGTAAATGTAAAAATGCTAAGTTCACACTGTCTACCTTGCATTATTTATTTGTTTGTATAATATTATCTTCTATCAAAGGCCTCAAAACAGAATACCCAATTCTCCCCTCCCCTATTCTCAGTAATCTATGAAGTATTCAAGAAATGGCAACTGGTCCAGATCTAGTCAGGAAACATAATAACTAGATATTCAGTCTTGATCTCTCCAGTTCTAACTCGATCTGTTATTTTCACTGTTACGAAATTCTCTTTGAAATACATTTGCTTTGACTTAAAAGTTTAGAATAAGTAATAAAGCTTATATAATTCATCTTCCTATTAAAATGCAATTAATCATCCCAGGACCTAAGTCTCTACATGTCCTGAATGTTGTAGCCTCACAGAGCTCCAAAATTATTATCAATTTGCCCTTTTTAATATGACAGAAGAAAAATTAAATATATTAACTGTATTCTATTAAAATGAAAATAAGTATTTGTGTTGGCCGCTATTGTTTGAAGAATACAATCTCTAACATAGGTGGTCCTCAACATACAACTATTTGTTTAACAATTATATGAAGTTACATTAGTGCTGAAAAAAATGACTTAATAACTGGTCCTCATACTTACAGCTGTCGCAGCCTCCCTGTGATCGTGTAATCCCAAATCAGACATTTGGCAATCAGCATGTATTTAGAATGGTTGTAGTATCCCAGGATCATGTGATCAATATTTATGACCTTCCCAGCTGTCTTCTGAAAAGTATGGCCAAGTATGGCCAATGGGGAAAGCCAGTTTTGCTTAAAGACCATATGATTCATGTATCAACAATAACTTAACAGCCATAACAAAAGGTCATAAGTGTTGAACATGATCACTTAACCAATAGAAGTTCTGGTCCCAATTGTGGTCATAAGTTGAGAACTAGCAGGAATTTCAAAGACCAGATGAAAGATTTGACTAAGAAGTTACAGACTTTTCTTCAGTTTTATTATTTCATTATTTTCTTTTACTGATTATGTTCTTTGAAGAATTTGTTCATGGATTTAGGTTTTTAATTGATTTTGTTTTTGTTTCATTTTAATTTTTTTTATAAAATGCAGTATTAAATAAAATAGAAGCAATTATGGAAGAGGATGACCAAAAGGTAGAGGAATGAACAATGATTTTAGAAATGTTATGCAGGCTATAATTTTCAGGAGAGAAAAAATTAGACAGACAGACAGAGAGAGACAGACGGGGACGGGGACGGGGACAGGGCAGAGACAAGAGACAGAGACAGAGACAGAGACAGAGACAGAGACAGAGACAGAGA
>WNWU01000016.1:14065346-14085679 GCA_012654045.1 Ptyas mucosa | reverse complement strand
TATTCTATTCTATTCTATTCTATTCTATTCTATTCTATTCTATTCTAAAGTTATCCGTTGGCAAAACATCAAAATACCTATTCATTCACATACACGGTACATCAGTGACTGAAAACAGCTACAGTGCTAATTCTATTACTTACTATCTATATAATAGCATAACACTACTAGAAAGAATAACTGGAATTTGATAACAATGAAGTGATACCTTGGTGACACTTTAAGGCAAATACATTTTATGGCAATTGGAGAATGTTCAAATTATTTGTTCCTTCTAATTGAAAACTGGATTTCTTATACCACTCAAAATAAGGTTAGTGCTGTGCCCTTTTCTGTAGAAAAGGAGAAGGGATAGTACACAAGAAATGGTGCTGATAATTCCTAGAATTACTATTCCTGAAATCAATGCACTGGTGACTGAATTCAGCTGGAAAGATAATCCATTTGGACTTCCTACAAAGGAAAGGAATAGAGAAGAAAGAGTTAAAAATATTTTGCAAGCCCTGAGACCAATCCAGGTACATATATTTGACTTCTCAATATTCATAATTAAAGAATCAATGGGCAAAAATAACCTGTTCCTAAGCAGGAACAGTTATAGATATTTCAGGAGAAAAGAGTCAGAATCAAAATAAAATACATGTTGTGAGACAGGCAGTATATAAATTGAAAATTAAATTAAATTAATTACCATAAATTCTAGGCCCAAAGGAACTGTGTTCTCAAAGTGTGTTCTCAAAGAAGTCATAAATCTCATTGTCTCTCTCTAGAATTGGCAGACTTTATTCCTTTCCACAGTTTTCAGTGTAATAGATTTTTTTAAAGATTCTGGAGGTAAGTCAGTGAAAAAATACCCAACCATTTCCCATTCAGCTTTGCACTCAGCAGAATTCGGGGTTGAGCAGTGGCTCTGCTTTATTGATTTCAGCTCAGTGCCTTCTTTGTTAATATTTGGGCATAGCCACATTTCCACATAATTTTTTTTCATCATTTCCCATGGAATGCAATCAGAGATATATCTGATTGTGATATATTATGTCTGATTACTGTAATATCAACAGAACTATGATTGGCTTTTTAAATATCATATGCTTTTTAAAAGATGGGATCTAATAAGTTTTTAAAAGCTATCCAGAAAAATTTAATTTGGATGTTTAACATTTTCTGTCATTTAAATTAGCAGAAAATGTTGCGCTATATCAGCCTAAATACAAAGTATTTGACTAGTAATTAGGATAAAATTCAAATATTTCTTTTAAAATTATGGGAAATTTATTGCTATTGCTATAACTTACCAAGCTGTGAATTGTTGGTTGGGATCTCTTCTGTATGAAATACAAAAATAGATTCATTTTAGTTTGAAGGTATTCATTTTCTTTATGTTTGGACAAAATCATTGATACTTTAAACAAGAATAACTAATCTAACACCCCAAGTCTAAATTCACATTTACAAAGATATTCATCAAAACAAGCATTTCTACCAGATTTCCAACCAGAAAACTTTCGATCTATAATGTAAAAGTTATAGCCATTGTGCTATTGTAGCATTCAAAGTATATTACACTATAAAATACACTGGAATTAAATGGGAAAATAAAAATGTGGGCTTTTTAGTTGCTTTACTGAGCCCCCTTAATATATAAGTTGATGACATTAGGGATGTTGAACAACTGCAATGAAGATCCAGCTATATTTATGTAGGCTCTCTGCAGCATTCTGATCTCTGCATAATCTGTTTTTTGAATCTTTTGAATCTATGCAAGCAGTCCCAGGTTAAGAGCATCCAATTTACAGACAAAGAGCCTTGGTGGCTCAGCAGACGAAAGTGCTGTTAAGTAGCACCAGCTGCCTGCAATTACTGCAAGTTTGAATCTCACCAGGCTCAAGGTTGACTCAGCCTTCTATCCCTTTGAGGTAGGTAAAATGAGGACTCGGATTGTAGGGGCAATAAACTGACTTTGTATAAAAAAAAAGAAAATCATTTGGGGGGGACGAAAGCCCTACTAAGCAGGTATATACAAAAGTATGAAGGCTATTGCTTAATGCATTGTAAACCACCCTGAGTCTCTGGAGAAGATGGAGAATGAATGAATGAATGAATGAATGAATGAATGAATGAATTCATACTTTGAATGGGCTGCCTATAACTAAAAATGATGGACAGTGTTCCATTCCTCTTTCTTCAAACCAATGAATCTCTGAAGCTACACAATTTAAACCTATTCCTCAAAGCAAAATGAAATCCTTACTTCTAAAAGCAAAGAACCCACATTGCTTTATATCTCTTTATTCCTCTAGTGGTTTTAGAGGCTTCTACTCAAGTTATGCTTGAGTCTTGGAAAACCCTCTTCTAATTATGACAATTGTCAAACAAGGTTACATAAATAAACTTGTTCCCAAGAAACACTTCAGTCTTCTCCTTCATGAGGAGCATGTCAGTCAAAACTGCCTTACATATGACTACATACTTAGTCATATGAGAATTAAACAATCAAAAACAAGTGTTGAGTCTACTCTTGAACAAGAAATTATTCTTGAACAGGAAATTTCCCACTTTATATTTTAGAAATTATGTACGGTGATTGTCCTTACCAGTTCTAGTAATTATGGGACCAGCAGATATTACTGCACTTCCAGAAATGCTCTGAGGTGTCCAAGTGGTTCGCTTCACCGCATCTCTTTTTCTTCTATTACTGCAGGCCTAGAAGTTTCAATCAAAGTAATTATGATTCAGAACAGGTAGAAATAATATTTTTTGTTGGTGTTCTATTTTAACTTTGCATATAAACTGGATCTTTTAAAAAAAACTAAAAGCAAAACCCACCTCCTTAAAAGAAGCTTCCTTGCACATTTGAAAACAATTGAATATACACTAGTTCAGTGATGGCTAACCTTTTTGCCATCGCGTGTCAGGAGAGGGGGAGCGGGGGCGGATCGCATGTGCCCATGCACATGCACGCGCAAACCCCCTTCCTGCTCCTGGCACATGATGGCCTGGTAGGCCCGTTTTTTTTTTCTTACCTGGTTCCACATCCTCTCTATTTATCTGGGAAGGATGAAAACAGCCTTTCTCACTCTCTTGGAGGCCCTTTTCCCAACTCCCGGTGGGACAGAAAGTGACATTTTTTGCTGTCCCCAGCCTCCAGAGCCTCTCTAGGAGTCTCTAGGAGCCTCTCTAGGAGTCTCTGGAGGCTGGGAAAGCAAAAAAATGTCACTTCCTGTCCCACCGGGAGTCGGGAAATGGGCCGTTTCAGCCTCCGTAGGGCCTCCAAGGGAGTGGGAAAGTCTGTTTTCACCCTTCCCAGATAAATAGAGAGGATCTGGAGCCAGGTAAGAAAGAAAAACGGGCCTCCCCCCCCCCAGGTCCTCCAGAGGCAGGAAACAGCCTGTTTCCCTACTTCTGGTAGGCCCAGAAGACCTGAAAATCAGCTGGCTGGTGCGCGCATTCACCCCAGAGCTGAGCTGAGCTGAGCTGGCGGTCCCACTAATATGGCTCCGTGTGCCACCTGTGGCACGCGTGCCATAGGTTTGCCATCACAGCACTAGTTCATTCTTTTTTTTTTTTTTTAATTTGATTTATATGCCGCCCTTCTCCGGAGACTTAGGGCAGCTTACAATGCGCTAAGCAATAGCCTTCCTACTTTTTGTATATTTATACAAAGTCAGCTTATTGCCCCCACAAACTGGGTCTTCAATTTACCTACCTTAGAAAGGATGGAAGGCTGAGTCAACCTTGAGCCTTGGTGAGATTTGAACCTGCAATAATTGCAGGCAGCTGATGTTAATAACAGGGCTTTAGACCACTGTACTATCCAAGGCTCTTACTCTTATTTTTGGTTGTTCCTTAACATATTCAGAATTTATTTTATTGTATAATGGTTATATATTGCATTGTCTTCTCTTATTGTGCTTGCGGAATATCATCTAGGAGGTTTCTCAAATTAATCCACATTTGGATGGTGAACAGCAGATGAAATTCAGACTACTGAATGCTTCTTTCACTAATTCTTCATTGAAGAGTCTCCATCCAGCAGACACTCCCATAAAACCTAAGTAGGAAATTATTTCCATAATCTTACACTTGAATGTTCTCTGTATGTTCCAGGCTTTGCTGAGCTGTTACCAAACCCTTCAGAACACAATTACTCTCTTTATAACTTACATTCTTCTGCACACTTAGAAAATCTGTTTTGAAGCACTTCAGCAGAACATGGGGGGGAAATGAAAACTTAAAATAAAAGATTAGAGAAATATTCCCTACCTATGGAATGTGTCATTCAAAGTATACTTTTCTCAGCTGGAATACTTACAAAATAAAATAAAAAAAGGTCAGCAATGAATATTTGAAAATATACAATACAAAAGTAGAATCAAAAGGTTGGGATAACAAACTGGCACAACATGGAGTCTCTATAATAAAACTGTAATATACCCTACTATAACAGTTGTTAATTACCTGGATTACTAAGGGAAGGATATAAAACAGAAAGGGATGACGTTCCAATAGACTCCAGCAATTAAGCATAAGAAAGGGAAAAGAAAAATCAGGCTGAGTAAAAGGAATCTCTTGGGTTTTGCCCTGATAAACTCCAGGCAGTCCTACGATCATTCCAAGTAATAAGCATGTTTAGATAAATAAATCTAAACTAGGTGCAAAAGAGTAGCTAAAAGTATTAATGTTACTACAAGACTATATTAGTTTGGCTGAGAAAAAAAAATCAATTAACTTCAATTGTAAACTTAAGTAAATTTGACTTAACAAATATTCACAGAGCCCAGCTTGAATATCTTTTATACAATTATTGGGTAAAAAATAGTTCAAAAACTGAAATACTGAATCCAAATTGACACACTATTTTATCAACAGCAGGTTTGTTATTTGATTCACTATGGAGACATTCTACCCACATATAAATAGAACAGTTTAATTAAACAGATTAGCTTCAATTTGGAGAAAAGGTGAACTAATAATACTAGGAGGAATGTTGCATACCTTTCTAAATGAATATATATCTCCTAGAGCACAAGAGGAAAGAAGAGTAAATTTTCCCATCCTACTTTGGGCAACTCAGTCAGGATTCAGGCCTGGATTTGGGACAGAAATGGCATTGGTTGCACTTTTGGATGATCTCTGGCAGAAGCGGGATGGGGGTAGTGCATCCATCCTTGCTCTACTTGACCTCTTGGCGGCTTTCGATACCATCGACCATGGTATTCTCCTGAAGCGGCTTCGGGAAATGGGAGTGGGAGGCCTTGTGCTATCCTGGCTCACTTTCTTCCTCTGCGGCCGCTCTCAGTCAGTGCTGATAGGAGGGGAGAAATCCAGCCCTCTCCCATTGCTATGCGGGGTGTCACAGGGCTCAGTACTCTCTCCACTCCTGTTCAACATTTATATGAAGCCGCTGGGTGAGATCATCCATCACCATGGACTGAGGTATCACCAATATGCTGATGATACTCTGCTGTATGTCTCAGCCCATGGGGAGTTAAGGGATACCGTGTCCTTCCTCTTGCAATGCCTGGAGGCTGTTACGGGTTGGATGAGGAGCAATGGGTTGAAACTAAACCCTGGCAAAACCGAGTGGCTCCAGGTTTGGGGTTTGTTGGCTCAGGGAAAATTGCCATCTTTGATTTTGGATGGGGTGGCACAACCCCAAACAGACCCTGTGCATAATCTGGGGGTTCTCCTGAGCTCACAACTCCTGCTCAAAGAGAGGGTGATGGTCGTAGCCAGGAGGGCCTTCGCACAACTACGAGTTGTGCGCCACTTACGCCCTTTCCTGGACCGGCAATTCCTATTCACAGTCACTCATGCCTTAGTCACTTCCCATCTTGACTATTGCAACACAATCTACATGGGGCTGCCCTTGAAGAGCATCCAGAACAGGGATGGGTTCTAAAAAATTTTACTACCGGTTCTGTGGGAGTGGCTTATTTTGTGAGCATGGCTTGATGGTCATGTGACAATTATTTAGGATTTAGCAGAGGTACTGGTCTACCAGGCTTTTAACTGCTTGCAGAGCTGTACCGATCTACCAATTTGTTTCTTGCAGGCACTGGTCTACTCATGTATTTTTGCAGGTACCGGTCTACTCATTTGTTTTCTTTTAACACTGATCAGCTGTAGGGCGGCCCTTTGAAACCCGTCGGCAAGAGTTTAAACAGTTTTTTTCTCTCTAGCCATCAGCTGGGACTCAGGAGGCAGCAATAGATTGGTGGTGGGACCAAATAAAAGGTAAGAATAATGCGGGGGTGGGGGGGCATGAGGGGGTGTGGAGGCAGGGGGTGGGGGGTGGCGGCAGCAGAACCGGTTCGGTGATGTCATATAGTCACCGCTACCGGCTTGGGAGAACCGGACCGAACCGGGAGGAACCCACCACTGATCCGGAAGCTCCAGTTGATGCAAAATGCAGCAGCCCGCATGGTTTTGTGAAGAACCCAGTGTGCACATATATCACCTCCCCTGCGAGAGCTGCATTGACTGCAGATTTGTTTCTGGGTGCAATTCAAGGTACTGGTTGTCATTTTTAAAGCCCTTCATGGCTTGAGACCAGGTTATCTGAGGGACCATCTCTTGCCAGTCACATCTACCTGACCCATTAGAGTGGGGAAGCAGGGAATGCTGCGAGTCACATCAGGTGTATCTCCATCCCCGAGGGAGATTCACCTGGTGGGACCCAGAAGAAGGGCCTTCTCTATGGTGGCTCCGTCTCTCTGGAACATCATTCCCCCAGAGATTAGAACAGCCCCCATCCTAATTCTCTTCTGGAAGGCATTGAAGACCTGGTTCTGCCAGCAGGCCTGGGCAACCCTGAGTGGGTTTGATCCATTAAATGGCTTGTGTGATCGGCTGTCGCTGGGGTGTGAGGTGGAGGTTAGGGGTGATTTTATTACATTAATTTATTTGATTTTTTATGAGTTTTACTGTTTTTTAAATGTGGTTTTTTTATATTCTGTAAGCCGTCTTGAATCGCCATGGGCGAATAGGCGGCAATATAAATCAAACAAACAAATAAATAAACAAAAAACAAACAAACAAACAAACAAACACACACACTCAAACATTGCTTGAATTCTGAACACTGTTCAATGGCCCCTGGATATCATTGATTATACCTAATTTTTCAGCACTTCAGAAATTTATATAAAGTACATTAAGTTGATTTTATTTTGGATTCAATGATTTTGATCACCCTAAGCTTATTGGAAGATGAATCTAGATTTTTAGGTAATCATATTACATATTGACTTTCATATCACTCATTGATAGTTTATAATTAATAATTTCCCAAGCCCTACCTTTCTGTTAAATGAAAAACAAGGTTGACCAAAGCTAATAGAACTCAGTTTGATTATTTCATCTTAATGTAACTACCACATTGGAGAGTCATCTATCATCGAGGGTATGGATTTTATTACACACTAGTCAACTACTTTCTAAAAAGATCATCTATTATCACCCACTAATGTTAAGCCCTTCAAGTTGCACCATTACACAAACTCTAAAACATACTGGAACAAGAAAGGGGCAGTCATCAGCTCTGCACAACTTTGTCACACAATGTAGAAAAACCGCAGACATTTTCTGATTCTTATGTTTCACAAAGCGGAACACCTCAAAAGAAAATCGGCCCATTTGACTCTTCCCGTTTTCAATTATAGTTGTCTGAGGGTCTTTGTCACAACTGAAAAAGAAATAAATGAAATGAGTAACTTTCACTGCTTGAGAAATACATCTAAAAATAATAGCTTTTCATTAACAATACTAGAAATTGTTGGCATTTCTTTCAACACATCTTCTGAGAATACAAGATACAGCATGATGCAAGAATATCTGCCTCTGAAAAGAGCCTGAATTGGATATTACCTAGAGTTTTTACATAAGGAACACTGGTTTCCATGACAAAGTATATATTACAGATTTAAATAAATGAATAACCTTCCTTTTGAACATACCCTATTTCAGGGGTGAAATGCTCCCAGTTCAGACCGGATCACCCGAACTGGTAGCAATGGCAGCGGGTGGTTCAGAGAACCGATAGCAAAAATCCCTGCACCCCCCCCCCCATGCCCAGCTGAGCCACACAATCATCAGAGGCTTTTTCTTTTAATCTTTAAAAGCATTTTTTCTACAACCTCTTTGGCCGAAAAATGCTTTTAAAAGTTAAAAAAAAAAGCCTCTGCTGATCGCGCAGCTCAGCTGGGATCGTCAAAGGGATCATCATCTGATAATCCCAGCTGAGTTGCCTGATCAGCAGAGGCTTTTTTTCTTTTAAAAGCTTCTGACGATCCAACCTGAGTTGCCTGATCAGCAGAAGTTTTTTTTTTCCTTTTAAAAGTCTCTGACGATCCAAGCTGAGTTGCCTAATCAGCAGAGGCTTTTTTTCTTTTAAATGCATCTGACGATCCAAGCTGAGTTGCCTTTTCTTTTAAAAGAAAAAAAGTCTCTGCTGACCAGGCAACTCAGCAGGGATCATCAGAGCCTTTTCAAAGCATTTTTTACAACCTCTTCGCTGAAGAGATTGTAGAAAAAAATGGTTTTAAAAGAAAAAAAATTGGCCACGCCCACCCAATCACATTACCCCCACCACCAAGCCACGCCCACAGAACCGGTAGTAACAAATTTTAGATTTCATCACTGCCCTATTTGTATTGCCTTAATGACTATTTCAAAAGTTTAGCATCAAACATATTGCAGATATAAATTGTTTGTACCATATGAGACAAGTTGTCTTGCTACAGCAACTCATCCTTAGGCCAAACTCAGAATATGAACAAAATTAATTTGCTTCATAATTTAAATATTAATTGACATAATTCATAGTTATAGGACTTACATGTACAGTAAATAAGAATACTCTACATTTTTCACATTTCCCTATATCTTAACGATCAAAATTTCCATTGTAAAACGTGTACATATATTAAAGAAACGTTTATCCCCAAATGCCTATATTCCTTTTTATCAAGAAAATTATGTTAAAATCACACATGAATTTTCAACATAGTACTCCAATATCTAAATAAGATTTCTTTACATCTTTCATGTTGTTGTTGTTTTTAAAAAAAGTTTGGAAAAGTGTTGACTTTTCAGAAAGCAAGAAAGGTAGTTTCAGCAATTTATGAAAGACACTTGCTCAGTTTTTCACAGATGTTTGGTCATTCTTGTTATCCATAAATATTTCCATGATACAGACAAATTCCTTGTTGAACATAACAATGTAACATAACATACAGTTTCAGCTGTAGTAATACTGTACATGTCAAAAATTATGACCAGATTTACTGACAAATCAGAACAGGCCAGGAGATAGAATGTTGGGTTGTAAGGAAATTGTGTGCAAGGAATGCTTATCACAGAATGCTATTCAAATGTTCACTTAACTCTGAAGCAAAAATAGCACTATTTATTTTCATTTATAAATTTTATTTGCATGGCTATAGGTATGTGTGTTTTTGATTGAACATGTACATTCAATAATGTGCAAGAATAATTCTGAATGCTTTTAACCACATCAATCTGTGAGAACTGTTGGAAAGAATAGTGGTAAATCCTGCATGCAGACTCATCAATATGAGATATAAATACTATTTTAAAATGCAAAATGAAACAAATGACGTTCCAAAAATCGTTACTGCAGAAAGTCTTTCTTCAAATATTTCTTTTTTTTCTTCAGTGTGTGATATTATGCATTCAAAGAGGTCTGATTATGGACAGAGATGATTATAGTATTTGATGCTAAGCATTTAACATCTGTATAAATAGTACTAAAGCCTATAGTAAGACCATCTTAAAACAGACCAAAGTATTTTCTTTGTACAAATAATGGCCTAACAGCTGTAAGGGGATTTTAAACAGATATGAGTACATTCTTGCTTATGTTCTACCCTAAATGGAATTCCTCCAGTACTGGAAGAAATATATAGTCAGTGTGACTTGTATCCAGTTATCACACTATACTCCATAAATTTTTCCTTTGAATGCAATGCCAATTGGAAGCCATCAATTGAGAATATTTCCTTAGTATATATTTATTGATGAAGGCAAATAGAATAGGTTAGGCTTAGCAGATAGCCATTATTTACATGCATATTTCTGCACTGATTCCAAAGATTCAGTTCTTCTATATGCATTATTTATTATATTAGCTGACATTTTGATGCTGTAAATAATTATTAAACTAATATTTTATCTAAGCAATTAAAACTTTTGAGTTTACTTTTAAAACAATCAATGTTTTTGTGTAATCTATCACAACCAAGTAAAATATAAACATGATGTTTAAAAATGTCTACCTAAAGAAAAGATCATATCGCAAATTGTCATTTGGATTTCCAGATGGAGTAGTGTAGCAGTAATCCATCAAAACATTCCATCTGCCAAAGAAAAAGTAATAACAGTTAAGCACTATTTCTTATTCATTACAATCTTTCGTGTATATACTGTGTTTTTAGTAACTTACAACATACATAACTTTTTGGGTAAAACCTTACAAATGAATTTGCACAACATGTTAACTTAGGTAGGGTTTTTTCCTTTTTATTTATTGTTTGTTTACTTTTTGTGACTTAGTAAGTTCCATGAGCCAGACCAATTGGTTAGTTTATGGTTCTATGTGTTGGCTGAGCCCACAAAATGAGTAATCATGTTAAGTAATCATGTTCCAATATCCAAGAAGATGCCACAAAGCAGAAGAGATCAGAGATTTAGCTGTTCTCCAAAGCAATTGAAGGACAAGAAGCAGTGGAGGGAAACTAATCAAGGAGAGAACCAACCTAGAAATATAGAGAAATGTCCTGACAGTGAAAAAAATTAATCATGGACAGCTTGCCTACAGAAGTTGTAGGTACTCAATCACTGGAGGTTGTTAAGAAGAGATTGAACAACCATTTGTCTGGACTGGTATAGGGCTGCCTGCTTGAGCAGGGGGTTGGACTAGAACGCCTCCAATATCCCTTCCAACTCTATTACGGTATTCTGTTATGTGTTTTAAGTGAATGTGCCCCTTAAAATCTTCTGCCTTCTGAACAATTTTTTTTTTAAAAAATCAGCCTAGAAATGGCAGGTATCAAATAGCAGTATTCTGCTTAAAAAATCCTATCTACTACTAAGATATGAATCTATCTGCTGAAAGATTAATAGATACGTGCACCACACAATTCTACATTTTAGCTGTACAATATGTATTTTTATCCCCTTTCCTCTATGGAGGTAGATTCTGCTTTTGAACATACAAGAAAATAACTGAAAAAACACCTGCAGATTGTCTGGGTTCATATATCCTACTTAGTCATAATATGGGACTGGATTGGATATGTGAATTGACTAGCCACTCTAACTGGCAAAGCATAGTTTATAGCTTAGGTTAATATGTAAGCCTAGCCAATAATTAATATTCATAACTTTAAAGTAATGTAAACTATGAACCAATTAAAGTATGACAGTACAGATTTTTGACAAGCCCAAAGAAAAGCTCAGTTCTGAATGTGATATGCCATATGCCTAAACTATGTGGTCAAGTTCTTTATACATTTAAAGCTGTCAATTCTTATTTAAAGAATTGGAGAGCATATCATGGAAAATAAATTTTGGCTGATATCCTGATATGTTATCCATGATACATTAGAGTTAATGATACTGGGTAAGCTAAGCCAGTGATCTGCTTTTATTCAAATAGCATTCAACTAAAAACCAACCAGATGTTTTGGATAACCTAATAATCTTGAATATTCTTAACTTTGGTTAGATTTCTTCGTTGCTTGTTTTGGAGAGTTCATGGGAGGGTTTTTTTGTTTGTTTGATTGATTTGTGTTTTGTAGCTTAGCAGGTTGGATGAACCTAGGCCATCTAGTTATTTATTTAACTCAATCGGGAATCATTCATAAAAGCAAAGTACAACAAATATGGTAAATAAAATAAAATATTTGGTTTATTAACAGAAATGCTGGATCAACTTAGAAAACAAATTAGTCAATAATCAGGCTGGTTAGACACAATTTGTGAACTCAACCAGTGTGAACAACTTCATAAATTCACAACTCATTATATCCCAAGGATCTTGGGCAGAGATGTGTTTAGGAGTATTAAATGCAAAGCCAACTTATCATTATAATTGGCAGTACCTTCCATCCAGGTTTGTTGCTCTCACAGCTGCAAAAACTTTTGTTTTCAAAGGTAGTCCTGTGTTAGGTATAATCAGTTGTTGGCTGTAGGTAGAGTCCTACAAGAAGATAGTAAATGCAAATATTGTAGCAATGTCATAACATAGAAGTCACAGTGAAATTACAGAAATGTAAAATGTAATCTTTTAGAAAAGAAATAAGATAGTTCCTAGTTCTCTTCAAGGCAAGGAACTTTTAAATATCAGTGGAAAGAAACCCTAGGAATTTCTTTCTTCCTAGGAAGGGGAAATAGTGTTGAACAAAGTGTAATTTATAATTTGTTTATACAGTTTTCCTCAAAATTGCTCCCTCAATACCTTTTTATCCACTTAAAAGCAAACATAATCACTAACCAAACGACTGTAAAGGGACTATTGAGAAAAATGCTAAAAGAAGTCTAGACTGATCTTATATTTCTTTCTTTAAATAGTGGTTCTGTAGGCATTTTTCAGAGGAAAAATTGTAGCCCAGATTGGTAGGTCCATGATTGCAATAAAAATTTAATCTGGCCCTCACGCAAAACACAAATCCATGATGATTTCCTCATTTGTTGCAATCATTTTAAAATAAATGGAACTTGTGGAAACAAATAGCTTTTAGCTTTCACTGATTTACATTGTGTATTGGGCACCACATAAAACTGGAACAGTGCACTGACATAATTCAATATGACCAAATGCACTTGCATGAATGCACTTAATGTTGTAGTTTATAGGGACCATACGTCAGGATTTTTAAAGATAAGATCTTCAGAAAATTGTGTAGCAAGTACAAATGGTATCAGACAGTATGTAAAGGAACTAAATCAAGCATGACTCAAGCTATGTGAATGGTTAAAAAGTGTCACATTGAATCTATATATCAAACTATAAAATGCAGCAACATATAAATAATTATCTAGTTTTCCTTAATATCAAAAAGATATTGAGACAATCAGAACAGTTTTACTTTTATAATCCCTACTTTTTGCTAATATACAAACCAATTTCTGTTGAAACTATTGTACTGAAACTCATTGGCATTCAAGAGAAAGCACATTTAGATTTTTATATTTTATCAACTACATATTTAATATTTGGTTTTGATAATTTGAAATTTTATACTAAAAGCTAAATTGAATTCTAGATGTTGAATTGGAATTTGAAATAAGATTGGGTAGCATCTCATTTTTAAAAAACCAAGTAAATAAGCAAATAAATCACACTTATAATGCAGTTTGACATTAAACAAAACAAAGGCATATTTAATTTAATAGGTTATTACCAGATAAGTGTGCATAAAATTGCAATGATATATATCAGTGATGGCTAACCTTTTTGCCATCGCGTGCCAAAAGCTGGGGGAGCATGGGGGGGTCACACCCACACGTGCCCATATCCATAATTCTATGTGCCCCCCGTGCTCCCCCCACTTTTGGCACGTGATGGAACGGTGGGCCCAGTAGGCCCATTTTTTGCTCCTAGAAAGGCTCTGGAGCCTGGGAGGGCAAAAACGGCCTTCCCCACCCCCACCCCCCCAGAAGCCCTCCAGAGGCTGGAAACAGTGTGTTTCTTGACTTCTGGTGGGCCCAGAAGGCCAAAAAATCAGCTGCCTGGCACACGCATGCATGTCGGAGCTGAGCTCGCGTGCCCACCAATATGGCTCTGCGTGCCACCTGTGGCACCCGTGCCATAGGTTCGCCATCACGGATATATATATTCCCAAATACACAATTCTATTATATTGATCTATGCAAATCTTGCAAAACATCTCTATGACCTTTATTTTGGTGTAATAATTTCTAGAAATCCTTAACTAGTAGATTTAAAGTTACCCCATTCTGATTCAAATCAAAAAAGGCTTAGTTAGATAGTCTCTCTAGGATTCCTTTGAATATATGAACGTGGAACAAATACTTAAATCAATTGCTTTGATTTACAGTGAGATGTCTTCTCATATTTATCCTATCACAGCATTTTAAACAAATGTAGAGGGCTGTGAATTAACTTCTTTTGCAAGGATATCTTGCTTTGATCACATGCATTACAATTCTTTTGTAAACATTATGTTTATCCTTCTAGATGCTAGCTTTAGTTACTAGTTGGAATAATGCATTTCAGAATTATTTTGCCTCAATTTAATAGTTATATCTGACCCCACTTAAACCTTGTATTAGATAGTGTTTCAGTGGGATTACTGAATATGTCAAGACATACTATATATGGAAAATACTGGGACACAGATATAATTTTGATACATTTCCCATGAAATGTTTATATTATAGCAACATCATAGATAAAAGTAACATCAAAAACTGTATTTGGGAGTAAACTGAGATTATCATACAGCTACATTATTCAGGACAAGCTCAGTTCTGAAGTAACAATTTTTTAAAATATTTGCACTATTAAAGAATTAATTTGATATAGATACTATCTCTTAGTTGTCCATGTTAAAAAACTGTTATTCTGTATACTTGATCCAGATGCTTTTTTTTTCTTTTGAAGTTCTATAGTAGTTAGAAATTTTGGAGTAAAAAACTGTAACTCTAAATTTAGTAATATGTTTTTATGATTTACAAAGCTCTGAAAAGTTATATCTTCATAAAACAATGTACTTTGGTAAATGCTTTAAGCAATTACCAAAGTACTTACCAAATAGAAATTAATTTTTTTCTATTTTAAATTTAATTTCTATTTTCTTAAAATGAGGTTTGATTATGTAGTTGTTTTATATAATTTTTAATAGGAATTTATTACAACTTGTTCTGTTATTACACTGTAAATCAGTAAGATTATTAATATATGGTTGGACCAACCATTGCTTGTTACAGAGACATTTTTGACAGTATTCTGAACATCAAGCCCCTATCAAAATTAAAAACAGTGGATTTTAGGATTAGGGTTTGGGTTTGCTCCTGCAATACAGGAAAGAAAGATGTCGGCCTGCTTGCCATAATGGATTACTGAAAGCTGATAGTTGTTAAAAGAGCTTTCTCTCACCAAAGGGATAAAAGAAGAGAAATATGATTTTAAAAATATGGTTATAGAATAATTTACCAAGGGTCATCAGTTTTTCTTTTCTTCCTTGTTAAGTATTATTGCGATGATTAACATTATAGTTTTATTATTTTATGAACTCTATTGCATGAGGGTATATTTTAGTTTAATTAGTTTAAAATTCTTAAAAATAAAAATGCCTTTAGATAATACAAGGCTAACAAAATCAGTAGATGCCAAGTTTTAATATCCAATTAAATGGTGAAAACATCTGTTAAAAATCTGGAGTTCCTGCTTTGAATGAAATCCCTTCTCACTTAGTGGGGCACCAAAACCAAGTAACTTTATTTTATAACTGGAAAATTACAAGGTTATATATAAATGCTGTGCTGATAAAAAAAATATATATGTATGTACACGAGGAAGAGTAGCAGCTTGCAGAGCACTTAAATTATCACTTGGATTGAACTACCTATAAATTTACTAAGCCATATTTTTTATGACATTGATATAAAAGATATAGATCAAATTATATTTTAAGTCATGAGCTTTCCCATAGCAACTTGTTCTTCTGCATTCTGACATAAATTCAAATTGCTGACTGCCAGCTCTTTTTAGCCCTGGGGGCATTACTATTATCTCCTTGTAATGATGCTCTTCCAACTCTGTTTTACCTCTATGTTCGCTTTTATATTTTTTTATTAAATTGTCATGTTTGAAAATGTCTAAGTATGTTTACAGGAGTATTTGCATTTATTAAGTGATTCTGTGGTCAAAAAAAGTAGGGATAATGAAGTGAATATACCAATAGCTTTTAGGTTTATTAATCTGAGAATGCATGCTTCTTTAGTAGTATTTAAGTCACTCAGAAGCAATAGTGGATAATTGTACCTTAATTCATTAAGCAAACACAGCACAGCGCTAGACTATATTACATTTTAATATATGGAAATTAGTATCCTTCGTATTCATGCTTAATTAATTATGCTCCTCATAGAGTAATATCTTGACCCCAACACAGTCGTTTCTCAAAAGCATCCCTTGTTCACCAAGTAATCCTAATAAATCCAATAGTAGATTTATACATATGTATGAATTCATTAGGCGCGCCAACACCACAAAAGGAATTAATCCAATGCTGCAACCCTCTACTTAAGCAGAATGTGAATTTTGTTTTGCAAATATAATCCGCAAATTGAATGTCAAGTATCAGCTTTGACAAATTTCAGGTACTTTTAACATACTATCACCATTTATTTCCTTTAGGAAAAGAAAGAGAAGCTGTCCTCCGAAATCTGGTTCTTCACTCCTAACCTTTCAATGTGGAACAAGGCAGATCTGCAAGAAACTGTAACCACAATTTTTCACTGCCGTGCACTGCATAATGATCTTTACTTTCCTTACAAACATTTCATTCCAGTATGTGAAAGTTGAGGATAAAAGAGGGCCCAAAGTGCTACACATTCTTTTTCAGAGTGCTTCAGATAGATTATTGCTTATGGAGCTATATTATAGTTACTATATTTCTGATCATGAGTCATTTTGGGATGATGAATAGACACACACACCACCAGGGCAAATTGATCTGAATCTACTCTGTTCCAGTTTGTGTACTTCCAAAGATCATATCACTATCATGATCTATTTATTAAGGATTTCCCAAAGATGACAATACAAAGAAGTGTGCTCGAAATGGAATGACACTTTGCTGCAGAAAGCAAATGAATAGAGAATGGATATTGGATTCAGTGAACAATGCATTTGTACTGAGCCTTCCAATAAGACAAGGGTTGGTAACCCTCAGTGGTGGGTTTCTACCTCTTCGCCCTGGTTCAGGCGAACCAGTAGTGGCAGCTATGGGAGGCTCCACACACCCGGAGTGATGTCATCACAGATGCTCTGCATGCACAGAAGCGCCGTATGCGAGCAAAGCAAGCACACACATGCGCTCCCAATTCCAAACCAGTAGCGAAGGTAAGTGGAACCCACTACTGGTAACCCTCCTTCACCCATTCACAATGACTTGGAGAGTGGAGAAATCTGACAAGTGAAGAAAGATCTTTATATTACTGTTTCCTTAACTAGTTTCCTGTCACCTTGCCTTCTTGGACTAAATAGTTCCAAAATGGATTTATCTGGGCTAGTATTTCTGCTGCAGTCCTATAACCATTATTTCCAAAGCCCTCATGAATGGGCAGACTAATTTCTTATCAACATCCTTTCATTTTATTTAAAATCTCTCAACTATCTATTTAAAATTTGGCACAACTCACTCCTACCATATAGGCTACTTTCATTTTTTTTTATCTCAGAGTAATGCTACAACTCCCTTTATTAACACTATCTAATTTTAAAGGTTCAAAATGCATATACTCCTTTTTGTCAAAGTTGATATCCTTCTTCGACAAAATAAAAGTTTATCTGTTTTGAAACTTTAAATTCATTATATTCAATGCAAAAATATGTTCTTTTATGTTTTTCTCATGCTAGACTACAGTATGAGAGAATGTAACCCAATATATAAATAAATGAAGCTAGATTATTTTTAAAAAAATCCAAAAGAAATTATACAATCCAGAATAGTAATCCCCTGCAGCAGAGCTGTCAAACTCCCAGCCTGCAGTCCTGATACCTCACGTGATGCTACCATGACGACATGAGTTTGACACCCCTGCCCTACACCTATCTAACCCATTTCTTAATTTTTGATATCATGCTTAAACTATAAATAGAAATGTACCATTCAGAATGAAGTTAGCCTTTATATTTTTAAAGTAGTGTAAATCGCTTAACAGTGCTGTTGTTCTTTTCATACATGGAGGTGAGTGAATGTGTTAATTTTTGAGTTATTCAGGTGAGAAACATGATTCTCTAATGTTTTGGAGTGTGAGTCAGCTGGAAAAATAAACTGATATATTACATGCTGTAAAACAATTCTGTTAAATTCTTAGTTTTTAAGAGAAAAACTGATTATAGTTAGAACAATATCTAATAGATGTTACCATCTTAGAGGTTAGCAGCTCATCTGTTCTACAAGTAACGGAGAAAAAAACCCAAGATGAATAATTTGCACACCTCTTTGCATCAGAAAGCTATTCACCAAAATGCTTTATCACAAGAAGAAAAGGTTGTTACACATTACTGGGGCAGAGCAACCTGTTATGGGGAGAGGTACATCTTGTCCACAGGATTTTATTTGTTTTATTTTTATATTAGATTTATCTCACTTTTATTACATTTATAAATAACTCAAGGTGGTGAATATACATAATACTGTTTTCTCCTCCTGTTTTCTCCATCACAAAAACTCTCTGAGTTGGATTGAGTTGAGAAAGAGTGACTGGTCCAAAGTCCCCCAGGAAGAACTCACAGGCTCCTGGTTTCTAGAACAGCACTTAACTACTATACCAAATTGGTTCTCATTTACAAGGTCAGTGTATAAAACTTACTTGCAAAAGCATTTTGAGCAAACCAAAAATCAGTACTATTGGCAAAATAGTACTGGCTACTATTAATACCAAGGGCAGGTTAGCATGAATTTTAATGAAACTAATTTATTTTAATCCTTTCAGCACGATATAATATTCCTTCTTCTCAAAGTTTTAAGAAATTTGCTCCTTTCTCTCTGATTGTGTACATACACTATTTTAAGAGTGGAAGTAATAGTTTTAATCTTACAGTTTTTAATGTAGTCTGTAGAACTGCATGTCACTAGAAAGCAAAACAAGACATTTGTTTAACTGCAGTTACTATTATTCTGTTATGATATTTGTAGCTCATTTGTTACACTTGAAATCTAAAGCACAGACTTTTAAATCAACTGCATGAATTATAGTCTAAATCCGTGATGAGATGAATAATAATCTTGAAAATGTAATTGTAATTTAGTAAAATACCAGCTGAGTGATGGAAAGATGATTTTTTAAATTATATATTTGAATGGATAAAGAAAAAATCTAATCAACACAAAGTAAGATTTGGAAGATTAGCGTTGGCCTTATAAATAAAAATCAGTTAAATTCTTCACATTTCCCACTCAATGACCCTATTTATTCAATACAAAATTTTTCAATTACTTATATTCAAATTTAATTATCTTGCTAATAAATAGAAAGCATTATCTGCCATCAAGAACCATGTAAAATATTAGCTATCTTAATGCCCTGCCACAAAATTTAGCAAAGAGAATAGAATTAACATTGATTTATATTAGGTGTAAATGTTTTTTGACATTCCTGATGATGAAGAAGGACAAGTCCCAGAATCCTTCATTACTAAGAGTTAAAGTTCTGAAATGACACAAGTTGTTTCCCCAAGTTTAAAAAACTGAAATTATATTTGCTGTATCAGTACTTATGAGTATTGAGTTTTTAAAATCAGGTCATTAGTCTAAGTATGGTTAGGATATCAGGAAAAATGTGTTCTTTTGCAATGGAAGTAGGATTTCTGAAGCAGCTAGCGCAAAGGTGGGTTTCAGCAGGTTCTGACCAGTTTTGGAGAACCAGTAGCGGAAATTTTGAGTAGTTCGGAGAACCAGTAGTAAAAATTCTGACTGGCCCCGTCCCCATCTATTCTCTGCCTTCCAAGTCCCAGCTGATAGGGAAGAAATGAGGATTTTGCAGTAACCTTCCCCTGGAGTGGGGAGAGAATGGAGATTTTACAGTATCCTTTCCCTGCCATGGCCACCAAGCAATGCCACGCCCACCAAGCCACACCCACAGAACCGGTAGTAAAATATTTGAAACCCACCACTGAGCCAGTGGAACCCTTGTGGAACCTACATCCAGGCTGAATAACTGACTTAGTTGAGTTGCCTGGTGCCAAATGGGCCAATCTTAGTGCTGATTAATCAGAATGCTTCCATTGTAAACTGAAAATAAAATTTGGATTATTATTGTTGTTGTTGTTGTTCATTATCACCATCATTATCCAGATTATAATCCTTACTTACCGTATATACTCAAGTATAAGCCGACCCAAATATAAGCCGACCCCCCCAATTTTACCCCCAAAAAGTGGGAAAACTTATTGACTCGAGTATAAGCCAAGGGTGGGAAATGCAGCGGCTACTGTTAAATTTCAAAATAAAAAAAGACCGGTTAAAAGTGCGAGGACCTGTCAGAAATCACCTTTTTCAGCCCTCTGGGTAGTCCTTTTGTGCATATGGACTACTCAGAGGGCTGAAAAAGTA
>WNWU01000016.1:14041390-14065336 GCA_012654045.1 Ptyas mucosa | reverse complement strand
ATATGGACTACTCAGAGGGCTGAAAAAGTAATTTTTGACTGGTCCTCGCACTTGTGACCAGTCCTCGAACTTACGACTGTCCTCACATTTTACGTTTTTGCCCTATCTTGTCACTCCCACTCTTTCTCATTCTCTTTCTCTCTCCACCTCTTTCTCTCTCTCTCTCCCCCACTCTGACTCTCTCATTCTCTCTTTCTCTCTCCCCTCCCCTCCGCTTGCATTCCAGCTGTTGAATTCTTTGAAACCAACTAAAAACTTCGGGGAGTGGGGGAGAGTCCCTGTTGGGAAGAAGGGAAGAAGGGGAAGGAAGGCAGGAAGGCAGGAAGGCAAAAGAATGAAAGAAGAACGAAAGAAATCTTTCTTTCTTCTTTCCTTCTTTCTTTCTTCCTTCTTGCCTTCTTTCTTCCTTCTTTTCTTCTTTCCTTCTTTCTTTCTTGCCTTCCTTCCTTCCTTCCTTCTTTTCTTTCCTTCCTTCTTTCCTTCTTCATTCTTTCCTTCATTTTTTCCTTCCTTCTTTTCTTTCCTTCATCCCAGGAGAGACTTCCCCAACCCCCAAGTTTTAGTTATAGAAAGTGACAGGAACAGCCCGAGGGGATCCCAAAGCAGATTCCCTTGCAGATCTGCTCAACTCCGGAGAACATCTGACTCTGCTTAGTGCTGGCTAGCCCAGCCGTCTGTGTGCAGGTGTGTGGCTGCGTGTGTCGGTGAGTGTGTATGTGTGCATGAATGTGCGGAGGGGGGTGAAGGCTGAGTGTGGGGGGGAAAGCCAGAGGGCCAGAGGGCGGGGGGTGAGAGGGGAAGAAACTTTGGGAAACTTTTTTCTCGCCCCTTTTTTTCCTCCTCCCTTTCCTCGCCCCGAACGGCCAGCGGGCGAGGCTGCTCTGGTCGCTGCGAGGCTGCCCGAAGCCGAGGGGCTTCTCGGCACCCGTGCCTCAAATTCAGTTCAGCCAGGGGAGGGAAGCGGGGAGTTGAGGCAGGGTGGGGGACCTGCGCCCCTCTCCCTCCTCCACATCGGAAAGGAACTTTCCGCTTCAGCTCCCCGCTTCTGAGAAGCCCCTCGGAAAGGAATGCTTCGGGCAGCCTCGCCCGCCGGCCATTCGGGGCGAGGAAAGAGAGGAGGAAAAAAAGGGGCAAGAAAAAAGTTTCCCAAAGTTTCTTTTTCAGCGAACGCTTTCCCTAACCCTAACCCCGCCCGCTGCCTTCTCTTGTTTCGGTCGGGGGACCGAGCGAGAAAGAACAGGGCGAGAAAAAGGATGACTTTGGATGTTGCTGGGAGTTGCTGGGAGTTGCTCCGAGCGCGGAGTTAGCATCTCCCTTGCTCTTCCAGCGGAGGCTCTCACCCTTTCTCAGCTTTCTCGCCTGTTAAAACTTTGGGAAACTTTTTTCTCACCCCATTCTTTTTCAGCGAATGCTTCCCCTCCGCACTCGGAGCAACTCCCAGCAACTCCCAGCAAGAGAAGAGAAGGCAGCGTTAGGGGAAGCGTTCGCTGAAAAAGAAACTTTGGGAAACTTTTTTCTCACCCCTTTTTTTCCTCCTCCCTTTCCTCGCCCCGAATGGCTGGCGGGTGAGGCTGCTGTGGTCACCGCGAGGCTGCCCGAAGCATTCCTTTCCGAGGGGCTTCTCGGAAGCGGGGAGCTGAAGCGGAAAGTTCCTTTCTGATGTGGGAGAGGGAGAAGGGCGCAGGTCCCCCACCCCGCCTCAACTCCCTGCTTCCCTCCCCCAGCTGAACTGAATTTGAGGCGCGGGTGCCGAGAAGCCCCTCGGAAAGGAACGCTTCGGGCAGCCTCACGGTGACCGCAGCAGCCTCGCCCGCCGGCCGTTCGGGACAAGGAAAGGGAGGAGGCGCCTGTGGGGGGAAGGAAAGAGCGGGGAGCTGAGGCGGGTGAGGGACGGTGCTGGTATTCGGGGCCAGTACCAGGCAGCTGCGGGCACTTGCCATGGGCCATGCATGACCATGGGGTTGTTCGGCTCCCACTTGCCTGGCAGCAGCTGCTTCTGCTCTTCTTCGTCGCCCGGCACCGACCCTCTTCAGCACTGGAGCCGCGGCTGCGACCGAGGCCAAATTCGGTGAGTGGCGAGCTCCAGCCACGGCGGGCGGGCCCAGCGGCCAAAGCGCCCCTGGCATGGCTGGCTGCTCGCTCGTTCGCCGGCAGCGCCTTCTGCTCCTCTTTTGCCCCTCAGCGGCTCCCAGCAACTCCCAGCAACATGCCGCGGCGGCGCTTTGGCTTCCGCTCGTTAGGCATTGGCCGCCTCTCTGCTCAGTTGCTGGGAGCCGCTAAGGGGCAAAAGAGGAGCAGAAGGCGCTGCCAGCACAAGCCTCCCTGACCCCTACAGCCAAAAAGGGGGGGCGCCGCACCCCCCACACACACCCCATTTTGGCTTTAGCAAGCCTCCCTGCAACCCTGGGAGCCAAAACGGTTGAAGGGAAAAAGGCATTTTTTGTGTGACCTGAATATAAGCTGAGGGGCCGTTTTTCAGCCTGAAAAACGGGCTGAAAAACTCGGCTTATATTCGAGTATATACGGTATGTTTTCAATATATTTTATTCTATCCATGTGACTGTTTTGTCATCCTGGTTTTTTTTTTTAATTAAAATTTGAACAGAACATAGACACAATACTATGGTTCCATATTATAATTAAAACCAATAATAATAATAATTTTGTTTATTCACTGACAAAAGATTTGGGTCAAGAATTCATAGGCCAAAGTTTCCTTCCTACAGCTATCTTTGTATTTTTGGGCAAGCATTAATGGAAAGAGGGTAGGAAAATTACACAGCATACATGATGGTGTTATTATGTAGGTATCATCAATTTGGTGTCATTCCTATTTTTTGTGGAAACACTAGGCATGCCATTTTTTTCTTTTAAAAGCCTATCCAGAAATTGTTTTAGCAATAATTAAGGTTGATGAAAAATATTAAGAACACAAATTCAAGCCAAGTACAAGGCTTCTTATAAATATGTATTCACAAACAACTCCTATAAGAATAATCAATTTAAAACTGACGTATCCTGTTGATTTCAGTGGAATCTGGTTTGGAACTGAAATTAAGAAAGAATCCACTGAAGATAGGAAGAAAGCCAGATCATTTTAAAAAGTGTAAACATAAAGCCCAGAACTGTAAAAAAACATGTTAAGCAAGTTAGAGCTTAGAATAAGCTGATGATAGCAGATGCTAAGAACTGAATAAGAGCTTCCTTATATTGTATATATTTAGAATAAAAGGAAATAACTAGAAAATAGGGGCTGAATGAAGAATGCAAAATGCTGAGGAGCAATAAAAGATCAGGAGAACAGTCAATTCATCTCTTGTTTTTATATAATCTTTTTTGTCAAGAATGTATGTGTTAAACTTGTGAAGAGCAAAGGGCCTGCCTTGAAGACTGAGCCTGATAGACATGGACATAGAATTTCTGTACACCTTGAATGAATTTCATCTGAAGACACTCCAATTGCATTCCAGGACACAGAAGAAACTAGAATTTTCAAATGTATTTTAAAGTAATTGCAGAGAATGCATAAGTAAATCATAAAGTGGTAAATCAATAAGTATTTCAAAAACAAGGTGGCAATCATCAATGTAGTAACAATGTGCAATTGTCTAACTTTTATTGCCAGGCTGATTTTCTCTCCGTCTTTTCATATAACAGCTTTCCTTAATAAAGTGTAGTAATAAAATATTACTGAGCATTTGACAAAGTGTGCCATAGCATCCTGATTAGCAAACTAATTAAATATAGATTGGATGGCATGATTTTGGATACATCCTTGGCTTGAAAATCACAATCAAAGAGTTTTTATATTAAATTGGATCAAGTTCAATGCCAGAAAGTACAATCCTAGGCTCTGTACTAGTCCAAAAGTTTATTAATGACTTGGTTAAACTTATTGAGAAAATGTTTATCAAATTTTCAGGTCTTTCAAATTTTGACGGCATAGCTAATATACAAGATGATAGAAATAAAACTCAAAATAATCTTACTTGAGATATGTTTGAGATATTATTCTACACAGAATGAAATTTATCAGAGACAGATCCAAAACTGGTCATTTATCAGATAAAACTCAGATGTTCCAGTGTAAGATAACACCATGGTTAGCAGTGTTTGTGCAAAAGATCATAGGATATTAATTGGTTATAAACTGAGTATGAGCAGTATGACACATAGCTATCAAAGAGACAGAAGCAATTTTATCAAGTTTCATTTTCAAATTATGGTGATGAGCGAGTTTCATTTTATTCTAATTTGATCAAAGTAAAATTCTAGCAACTATATTAACTTGAGGAATTCGTTTCATTTAAAAAGGTCCAAAAGCAATGATTAAATGCTAGAAACTAATTGTATGAAAAAAGCTTAAAAGGTGGTTTGGCCAGTTTTACTTTGGAAAAAAAAGAAGGATATGATAGCACTTTTTAATTCTGAAAAGAGATGATGAAAACCTACTCTCTAATTTTTGACTTTCAGGGAAGCAATAGTTTACTGAAGATGGCTCTGCAGAATCCAGAGCCAAGAATCACAACAGAAAGATGAGTCATTGAACACATCAGCTCTTAGGAATTCTTCTCTAGAGCAAAAAAGGACCCAGGATTGCCTAAAAGAGCCCTACCTAGGGGTTTCCCATGAGGATATCATAAGACATTGGTCTCTTGCAGGTTTTAGAGGTTGGCAAGCTGAGGAAAAGTCATCTTGTCTAAGTCAAGGTTTGGCATCTTCAGATGTACACTTGGTTTTCATACTTCCTCTCTTAACCACCTTAGGAAATTGATTGTAAATGGCTTTCAGATGTTAAGGATTTTCAGAAGGTTTCATTAAACCAGATACATTTCCTTTTATCCCTGATGAAAGAAGTTTCATGCAAATTTAAAGACTTTTTAAAAATGAATAAATAGCAAAAAGATGTCTACAAAAAGAACATTTGTATAACAGAACAAATATATTTAAGCCATTTATTTCTACTTACATTGTAAAGGAGCAAATTCAAAGTGCTTATAAATGTACCATTGTTCTCTCTTACAGAAATTGCAGCTGATGACCTATGAATAAATTAGAAAGCAAAACTATTTAATATGTCACATATTCAATGCTCTTTCTTATTAACACAAGACATATAAGTTAATTTTTATTTATTTATCAAATTTTGCAAATGCTTATCTTCCTCATAGAAGGAACAATGAATTCATGAAGCAAATAATTAGGAAATGAAGACAAAATAGTCATCCAGTAATTTATAGGGTAGCATTTATTTGAGCCATATATTAAAAATTTGTTATGTGAAAACTAATCATACCTGAAGTAAATCAGTTCAACAACTGTTTTGTTCAGTTATGTGCAGCAAAGCATCTAAATAGCTGCTTTGTGATTAATAAATATTTTGGAAACAAATTTTATTGTGAAACAATAGACCTAGCTCAAATCAAATAGTAAACTAAAATCCGGCAATCACATTCTTTTAATACTGTTTTTCTCCATGTCTTCTTTCTTTTTCCCTTCTCTAGATTCTCATGAGTGATGACAATTTTATGTATGGAAAGGGCCAACATTCATACATCTGTCTTGTGCTGGGAATGTAATATGCTTACAGAACACAACCAATTCCACTTCCTTAAAACCTGAACAGTTTCATAATAAAAATGGAGCAATCATAGTAACTTTTGATTATAAAACAGTAGTCATTTCTTTAAAAATCAATCTAACATTCATACTTACGAAGCAAGTTGTGTATTGTTGACTAGGTATTCCAAAGGATAGCTACAGCTAAATTTATACAGAAGTCCTGGTAAATAGCTGATGATTGTTGGTGGATCTGGGGTATCTATATATCCTGAAATATTACCTATTTGGACTGTGGATGCATTGCCATATACATTGATACCTGGAACTGAGGTTACCTATTAGCAAGAAAATTAAAATTACAGAGTTAAAGCTTATAGTAGAGATGAATCTATAAAATAATACAGATGGTATTTTAGTGCTTAAAACCATCTTTATGATCTCATCTGAATGGCTGACTTAACAATGCAGTACACCTTAAATAATTTTTGGGTGACTTATCAAACCAACCCTATTGCTTTTCTTTACAATCATCAGGGAAAGAAATGAAGCTACAGGTAACCACCTCTGGCAAACATGCAGAATGTTATGTTTCGATACAGAATCTTGGACCAATCAAAGTTTGTTGATCGAAAACATTTTTGTGAAATTCCCCTTTAAAATATTGGGACATATTTGGCCTTTTGGTAGAAGGTAAGCAACATCACACTCAAATATTTTGGCCACCTAATCAGAAGGAAGGACTCACTGGAGAAGAGCCTAATGCTGGGAAAGATTGAGGGCAAAAGAAGAAGGGGACGACAGAGAACGAGGTGGCTGTAGGGGGAGCTTAAATGGACTCCAGAGGATGGTAGAGGACAGGAAGGCCTGGAGGAACATTGTCCATGGGTTACAATGGGTCGGACACGACTTCGCAAGTCAGAACAACAAAAAGCAACATCACAAATATTTGAATAAAATTGCTGGTGATTCCTCCCTTTAATCAACAGCCCAAACGAGGCAATTGTCTTTTATTTTTATCTCTTCAGAAGTGCCTGTTGGAATTGTATTACATTCTGACATTTTTACTGTGGCTTTCAACTTCAAAACTGACAGGAGTGCTTAGCAATCAAACTTGCAATGTTTGTATTTAGAGGAAGAGGAAAATGTGAGAATAATATGGCCATGTTACAAGACAATATCATTTCCAAATTCATGCAATTGGTCCAACTAACAACATTTAATAATATTTCAGGTAATTAGCTTGAATTAAAACCCTCTCCATTCTGTAAGAATTGTTTATGCCTACTATCCTACTCCACCCATCCCATACCAACTGAAATAGTAGAGAGAGATTTTATCATTGTCAGTCAATTCTACCATAGTCATTCTTTACCACTATGGGTGGTTAACCTATTTCTGAAAGTACAACAGATAAGATATGTATGTTTGGATTAATATTGAGTTTGCTAGGGGAAAAAATTATCATTATGATTTCTTTATCTGTGGTTAAACCTACTCTTATTTTACCAGCTTCAAGAAAAAAGCATCTCAAGCAAAGTCTATGTATGCTTATTTCCTAATAACAGCTGTGAATGATGGTAAATCACAACACTAGTAATGTGTTCCACTTTTTCCTGCAGCATTTTTGTGTAAAAAAAATCTTTTTGGAAGTCATTAATTATCCTCACAAGAATATTTTCATTTTGAAAAACAGTTTAGAGTGATGTCAAGCTTTGCCTGGGGATGTGGACGAAGGAGATAAGGGAAAGAAATGTCTATAAGCCCTCCTATGTAAATTAGTGGCAACCAAGTAGAACATAGGATTTACCAAAAAGGCATTTTAATTATATACAAAACACTCTGGATATTTCTTTTCTATTTATTTCAATCTTAATTTCCTATAGTTAGACTTGCCTTTAATCTTGAATCTCTCTCTGTATTGGTCAATGGCCCAATCCAAACAGTAAGTTTTTCATCTCTTCCCCCCCCCCCCCCCGATTAACATCTAACACTTTTTTGTTGTTGATGATGATTGTGATCAATGAAAGCTTAACTCTGAGGCATTTATTATTTTAGACTCTCTTCCCTCTCCTTTCCTAAATTAATCTGAGGGTGGTTACTATCCAATCATTTATCTCTGATGCAATACTTGTCTTCTTTCTTGGTATTCACCATTCTTCCAATAGCATCTGTCAGAATTCTCTGGGTGAATGCAGGAATCTCTTCTCCACTAACTTCTTGTATCAGTCACTTCTGTACCATACAGCTGTGTTGCAGCTGTTCCAATTTTCAGTTTTGTCAAACCATCCCACTGATTTTGCATAAGATGTTCCCCTTCCACTCCTCTTCTGGTCAGATTTATCTCCAAAGTTCTACTGCATTTCTAATTCAATTTCTCCACTCATTTCTCATCTACATACTTCTACTAACAATAGCAATCACTGTGAATGCCCTCTCACACTTCCAAATGATGTTGACTAGTATATTATTAGGCACTACTGGCAAAAATATCACAATAGGACAGAAATGTACAGATTATTACTACATGCAGGTAAAAGCTTCATTGCAATGATCTGTCATAATGAAAAGGGAATGGAGGGAGGGAGGGGGGAGAGAGGAGAGAGAGAGGGGGGAGAGAGAGAGACTTCTTGGAAGAGTCTAAACATTTAAATCTAAATCATAGGTCTTACTTATGTACTCCTTATTATGGAATTGAGAACATTAATTGCCCAGAAAATTTCTTCCTTACTAGCAAACTTGCAGTGTGAGAATTTAAATTTAATATACAAATCAAATATAAACTGTTTATTAAAATGGTATAAGATAGGTTTTGAAGGCGACAGAGCGATTAATAGATGACATTTTCCATTTCTGCCCTCCAATAAGAGTTGTCTATTATTATTGTTTCATAAATTGAAATTGGCGAAATCATGATTGCGTTCCATAATATTAGAACCAAGGGCACAAAGGAATAAACACATCTTTGAAATGAATGAGGCAATCTATCACCAATCAGAACATTATTGATCTTTAAATTAAAAGCATTCATATTTGTATGTCATGCCCTCATTTCACACAATTTTAGGTGCCTAACAATGCCTAACAATTGTATGTAGCTTCCGAAGGTTCTTGTCTTACCATTAAGGAATTTCCACATGATTCCAAAGTGCTGAGATTGATTATGAAAATTACCACTGCTGGAAATGTGTTGTTGTTTATAAATCCCCTGCAGTGAGAGTCTCCATGTTTCCCATTTAGTGCTAAATCAGTTTCAGAGTAACCAGAAAACAGGACAGTGCAAAAATTAATCTTCATACTAATTGCCTGAACTCCACAGTAGACATTGATATCTTGTTCTGCTACAATAAAAAAAGAGAACTATTCAGATTAAGTTAAGTTATATTTTTGAATGTTACATTAAGGAAATAAGCCTAATTTCAAATCAATGTTAAAACAGACAATATAAGAAGCAAACTAAAAATAATAGCAATAATAACAAATGGAATACTACACTTAATAACATGACTTTAATGTGATTTACCTTCATGCACGTCCTTGAATGATGGAAATAAGCAGTCTTCTCTTCATTGCACATCCAATTAGTTTTCCCTCAGCATAAATAGAAAACCAGGCCCAAATATCCCCAAAAGTTTCAGTAGAGCATTATATTGGTATCATTTGTATTTTGCAGATAATACTCTATTAAATAGCCATGCAAAATAGCAATCATTTAATGTAATCAGAAGCAAATATGTTAGCAGTAAATAATTAGAATAAAATACCAGATTTCAGTTTTAAACAGCACCAAAACATTTATATACACACAAATGATCTGCAAGCAATAATTGATGAAACAGCTTTATAAGATATAGTCAGATAAATAATGATTCATAGTACTAGTTTATTTATTTTTGGTAAATAGTTATAAAAATTTACAGGTTATAATTTTATTCAACATACTCAAGGAGGCTGAGATAACAGAAAGTTTTCTAATAATATTTTAGCACAATAACAAATGTACAGCAAATGTATCTGCTGTATTATAAAACATTAGATGACTTAGATGAGGGAATAGAACTCATGAAATTTGCAGATAACACTAAGCTAGCAGGAATAGCCAACACCCTAGATGTGGAGAAAAGGAAGATTTTACACTTAGGCATGAAAAACCAAAGGTACAAGTACAAATTAAGTGAAACTTGGCTCAAAAACAGTAACTGTGAGATGGACCTTCAAATCCTAGTGGACGATCACTTAAATATGATCCAGCAGTCTGTTGCAGCAGCCAAAAAAGCTTATATAATCCTTGGTTGCATAGAGGTATAGAACCAACAGAGGTATAGACTCTATATCACATAAAGTATTAATACTGCTTTATAAATATTCTTAGTAAGGCCACACCTGGAATACTGCATCCAGATGTTGAGACTTTGGAAAAAGTGCAGAGAACAACTAGGATGATTAAAGGCCTGAAGACTAAAACATATGAGGAACAGTTGCAGGAACTAGATATGGCTAGTCTAGAGAAAAGAAGGAGTAGGGGTGATATGATAGCAGTATTCCAGTATTTTAGGAGCTGCTACAAACAAGAGGGAGTCAATTTATTTTCCAAAGCACCAGAAGTCAAGATAAGAAACAATGGATGGAAACTAATCAAGGAGAGAAGCAATATGGAATTAAGGAGAAACTTGCTAACAGTGAGAACAATGAACAATTACTCTAACAATTACTGGAGGTTTTAAGAAAAGACTGGACAGTCACTTGTCTGAAATGATATAGGGTCTCCTGCTTGAGCAGGGGATTGGACTAGAAGACCTCCAAGGTCCCTTCCAACTCTATTCTGATTTATTGATTATAAAATCTAATCAAAATAAATGAGTGCCATCAGTTTATCATACATACATATCTCACCTCCATATTTTATCCTTTATCGTAGCCATATATGTTTAGGACATCTATTTTAATAGTTAGTTGCAGGTGAGCATACAGGCTCACCTGTATGCACACATGAATGCGTACAACCCATCCAGTGTTGGCCAATAAACGTAGAATATAGTATTGTGTAAAATTTTTTAAATTCAAAATCTTTCAAGTTTGAAACAGTTGCTCCTTATTTAGAACAGGTATGTGTAGCTTTCCTGGAAATGTTTGAATTTGAAATACAGCCATTGAATAGATAGAATAGTTGTAATGTTCTGTATGAAAACAATCTTACTAAATACTGTACATGTCTCCAGGATTTCTTCCACATACAGAGAGCAATTGGCTGGCTACAAGTTGATCAAGCAGGCTTTTTCTTTCATTTATCATATATTGCCAATAAATATATCTGTGACGTGATGCATTTTGTTTTCCTTCCCTGTTTACAGTGCATAATAGAAAATTTAGTTATTCAAAAAAAAAGGTGATACATTAGACTTATGCGAATCAGAGCTGATTTGATTCAAATGGTTTTTGGCATTATTTGATTTAAGTTCATAATTGGAGGTAGGAGCCTAAACTGGTTGAATTCAATTGTTTCAGGACTCATTCATAGCTTATATTGCAGAAGATCAAAACAGCTGCACCTGCTTTGTTTTGTTGAGATGAAAATTACATGGGTAATAAAATCATTAGAGAATATTAACCATGGCTACTTTACTTGGCTATCTTTCGTGAATGTATCCCATAAACTATTGTTCTTCATTTCTTACACAGAGGCAGGAAAGATTAGAAAACAATAGCTTAGCAGCCTCTAAATCATCCAGCCAAGGACCTACCTTATGCTGAATATATATATATAATTGACATATCAATGGTATCAGTCTAGACAGAATATTAGTTGTATCAAGGCATATAAGCAAACACAAAGTCTTTAAGATAGCAAAGTAGGGATCTGTGATTCCCACATTATTATTATTAATACTTTATTCATTAAACATGAAACTCAGTCAACCGGACATTCAAAAATGCATCACAAATACTATTGACTGTTGCTAATGGTTGATACGGGTTGCTGCCAAGAACCTTCTTAAGATGTACGATGTTCCAACTGCAGTTTTTTGCAGTTCTGCTGGTGTTATTGCAGGAAGCTGCAATTTGTTGATGTATCTTATAAGATTGTTGGACATGGTATCAAGTGCCCCAATGACAATGGATATCACTGTTACATGTTTCATCCATAATCACGTAATTTCAATGGCTAGGTTGCGATATTTCGTGATTCAAGATAATAATAAAAATAACATTATTATTTTTATTATTATTATTATCTTTATTCATTAAACATGAAACTCAGTCAACTGAACATTCAAAAATGCATCACAAATATCATTGACTGGTGCTAATGGTATCGCTGCTAGCATCCTAGGTATCAACCAAGTACCTTCTTAAAATGTATGATATTCCAAGTAGCAGAGTTTTTTGCAGTTCCGCTGGTGTTATTGCAGGAAGCTGCAGTTTGCTGATATATGTTATAAAATTCTTGGACATGGTACCAAGTGCCCTGATGAGAATGGGTATCACTGTTACTATTAATAGTGTTAATAGTAACACTATTAACTAGTAACAGTTACTAGTAACAGATTAACTATCACTGTTACTATTAATAACACTGTTTTTGTTGTTGTTGTTATATTCAAGGGACAAATGGAAGAAATCTTCAAGGCCAAGATGGAACTTAACAGCTATATGATAATTGTTATCTTCCAACTAGCTAATTTTTTCAGTGAAGATTGCCATTATATGTTCTCAATTTATGTTTGCCTAGTTATTGACATACCAGTAACTATTCAATGATACATGTAGGAAAAATATTTACTTATGTTCCAGTCCAATAATAAGGCCATTAGTCCAGTTCTTCTCAAAGACAGTGCATAAAGCCCTGTCCATAAAGAGTATTCACAATCCTTATAATGAAAAACATTACACTATTACACTATTTTCCAAATGCAGTAATAATCTGTTTCTGTAAAGAATGCCACATTTTCTACATCAAATGTATGTATGCTTGGCTTTCCATGTCAGTTGCATTCTTTGCTATATACTTGATCTACAAAGGCAGTTTCAATTTTTGGTTTTGGAATGTAATATAATGCAGATTTCTGCAAGATACTTTCATAATTTCTTTTCTTTCTATAAATAGTCATGTGCCATTAAAATTATCAAGTACTACTTAATCACACATGCAAGGGAAAGTGTTATTTTGCGTTCAGGCTCTTGTTCCTTTTTTGTCCATCAAAATCTTTTTTGCCTACCAGTGAGTTTCATTTTCTCCTGCTTTTATTCTGTCTCATTCAGAATAAAATCTTCATGCTGTATTGTGCTATTATTCCTGCCAAATGGGTTAGGATTAGGATTATCAATCAATGGTTGACAGTTACCTCTATGCATTTATATACCCTTGCAATAACAAAGATATTAAACCAATCAATTTTCTTCCATAGTGGAGAAAAAAAAATTGAACATGAGATTTTAGCATGAGTAGAAGGTAAAAAAGTAAAAGACCCTTTCTTTATCAAAATTCAAACTTTTTTCCAGTCTTAGCAGGATTCTGTTTGTTGCTTTTTCATCTTCTTTTTTTGCATTTCACTCTTTTTACAATTCATCTTTTTTTTCTGTGACTGAAACAGCTCCTCTATTGTTGTTGATTTCATTACTAAGTGTTAATAGCTCACTATAGCCTCTATAGTGAGGTTAACTGCTGCTTTGCAAAACCTATTTCAGCTGGTTGTCTTGCATTTAAGGGAAGGCTTAAAGGGTGATTGGTATCCTGTACGTTTATTGGAACATTTAGATTACTGGTAGAGATCTATCCTTTGTATTCTATCTGTAGTTTGAAATCAAATCAAAGATATAACAGTAACAGAGTTGGAAGGAACTTTGGAGGTCATCTAATCCAACCTCCTGCTCATGCAGGAGACCTATACTAGGGATTTGAACTGCCGAACTGCCAACCTTTCTAATCCACAAGCTCAGCATTTTAGCCACTGAGCCCCCTAGCCAGTCATTGAGCCATCGAACCAGTCATATCTTGTTTCCCAACAAATGGAGTGTTCTTTGTAATCTGTCCCATTAGCCTAAGTAACTTTTAAGGGACTACCTGCTTACAAAAGTGAGCCTGACCAGAAACAGGAGCCTAGAAGACAACAATCATGAATATCTGCAGAAACTGACAGGTACATAAGAATGCCAAAGCAAGGACCATAAGATTACAGTGTCTCCTCACAGTACATATATCACAATACACATTTGAAAGGGACAAAGATTGCATCTTACCATTTGCTCTCCTGCATATCAGCATTATATGTATTATCTTCAAAAGATATAATATTCGCACTGTTGGTAAAATAGTTTTTCACTGAAACCTCTTCATATATCTCTTCACCAGGGATATACTTACCCCTGGAGATATATTTACCTTTACTACCAGTTTGCAATGGGATTGCACATGCACCTTGCTTCTGTGCATGCACAGAAGCTTCTGCACATGTGCAGGTCTCTGATGACAACATCTGGAGCGGTGGACGGGGCCTCCTGCCAGTTTTACTACCAGTTCTTGCGAACCAGTCCGAACCAGAGGCAACCCACCACTGCTCTTCATGTTGTAATGTCATAGAAGCTGAAAGTCTCCATCTTGATTTCTTTTTCTCCTATCCTACAATATTTATTAACCTAGAATTTGTAATCCAGTAATTTTGTTTCCTAAATTCCCCTTACATGATTCTCCTTCTAGTCTGGGATTTATGGGAGCATTGTCTGTAAATTTTACCTTTGTCCTTTGGTATCTCATGCTGTGCTGTCAGATGACACAACACAACAGCTTCATGGAGATGTTAAGCAAGAGCTTAGAAAGTACCAAAACCTGTGGAACACCATAAAGCAAGGACTGAGGATGAAACCTTTCTCCCACAATCAACAGTAACAGGTATCAGCCCCAGAAGAAGAAGCAGAACCAACATAGTGCCACCCAATCCAAAAGTCTGAAGTCAATCCAAAAGTAAACAATAACTGATGGTATCAAAAGCCACTGAGATATCAAAAGCAAGGACATACTGCCCCTATCTTGCTCCACTAGAGATTGACCAAAAGGGCAACTTTACTTAAAGTAAACTTACTTTCTTTGACTGAAAGTTATCCAGATAATCTGCTTCTTCCTGGATTCTCTAAACCTGTTGTACAACCAAGTTTTGCACAGGAGCCTGGTGGCGTGGCAGACGAAAGCACTGTAATTAAATTAACATTCAGCTGCCTGCAATTACTGCAAGTTCGAATCTCACCAGGCTCAAGGTTGACTCAGCCTTCCATCCTTTCTAAGGTAGGTAAAATGAGGACCCAGATTGTGGGGGCAATAAACTGACTTTGTATAAATATACAAAAGTATGAAGGCTATTGCTTAACGCCTTGTAAACCACCCTGAATCTCCGGAGAAGGGCGGCATATAAATCAAATTAAAAAAAATAAAAAACCCCATCTTTTCTACAATCTTCCCTAGGAAGGAAATTTTGGAAACTGGACAAAGGTTATCCAGTATAACTGGATCTAGCAATGGTTTTTTTGAAAGTGGGGTGAACCACTGCATCTTTAAAAGATGCTGAGACAACTCCTTCTCTCATAGAAGAATTCACCACTGTCAGCACCAAGTCATTCATAACCTCCCTGAAGACTTTGGCCTAGTCACTCAAATTTCTCAGGTTTTTTTAAATTCTGCCTGACACAGAAGTGCTGAAGATTATGAAAAAGAAAGTTTGTACTTGCTCAGTAATACATGTTTTCCTGCAAAATATGTTTTAAACACTATAATTTACACCTGCATGGAATGAAAGGGAAAGTCTGGGTGCTTATCATACATATTTGTATCATTTAACCTGTTCTGTGCTCTTGCAGGTATAAACTATGAAATAAAAGTGCAAATAATAAATGAATAGCCTTTTGCTCAGGTTAAAAGGTACATTTTATGCAAATCTCAGCTACCATTCACCAAGATTCTATACACAGCTCATCCAGTAAAATATTCCAAGAGATTTGGTACAATATCCAACAAAGATCTTACTCTTGCAATGGTAGTACTACTTGCAATACCTATGACAACTTAAATCATTATAAATGAGTCTGTTGCTCATCCCTAGCCACTTCACATGTTTTCAACAATGTCAAGAGCAAATAAACATACTGTGATGACCCAGGACTGGGCATGGAAGCAACACAGCCTGAACGAAGGCTTAACTCCGTCTATTGCTCCAACTTTCCTCCAAGGTCCCACTATTTACTGCAAGTCCAGGAACAAAGCTCTAAACATGCACCTCTAATAGTTCCCAGCTGCTATTACTCCAGAGGAGCAGCACAGTTCTGAGAGCAGACCTATGTCACTGTGAACTCGCAGATAGCCAGGCCAGGCAAGCAAGGCAAGTAGGATAAGGCAAGCAAAGTATCCAGACATCAGTAACAGCATGTGAAGCTGGAAAAAGTCAACACTTGTTCCTGACAAGCACCCCCTCCCAACCGCGTCTATTTTAATCTCATTCCCCAGGTGAGCCTTGTGAAGAGGGGCAGGAAATCCTCCTCCCGAATTATCAAGTCACCCTGCACTGATCCTGTCTTCTCTCCATTCTCCATGTTTGGGAATTGGGGGGCAGGTAATTGCTTGTTGCCGGAGTTCTGTTACTCTTCTGCTCTGCTGCCTGTCTCTCCTCCCCCCTTGCTTGGTTGTCCTGCACCTTCTTTCCTTTGCAGTCAATCCTTTCCAGGACTAAGGGATCTGGGACTGCCTCATCTTTCTCCTCCAGTTCTGCCTCCAAGGTCATAGAGGCCATGCCATCTTCCTCCGTCAGCCCTACTCCATCTTATCCTCTGCCTCAGACCCAGGCTCCGATAGGGCCATGACACATACAATACTTCAGATTGAGTGTTCAGATGATATTGCTTCATCTATTGTCTTAGTTTCGTTTTGCAACATACCCCAATTCATAATAGTTTACTATGGTATCGTATTTGTAAAGAGAGTTCAAAATAAACACAATTCTTGACTTTGATTTAGCAACTACTATATGTCAGAGTGAAATCATGCTTCCCCACTGTATCCATGACAACAACTATATCATATGAAATTAACATACTTTTAATCTACTCCTTAGAATTTTCCAGAGTATTTTCACATTTCAGGATAAAGTTGTCACTTGAAATTAAAAAAGAATGCAACCATTCATCCAACTGGTTTGATTGGGCAAAGTGTGTAATGAAATGAAATGCAGATAAATTCAGACAAACATTCAAACTTTCACAGCAGAAGGTATTCTCTAACAACAATAACTGTTCAAATTTCTTAGGAGTTATACTGCTTAGACCCATTGTCAATTCTGAAGCAGATTGTGACACTCATACGATATAGGGTTTGCAACAGCGATGTCCAATTTTGGCAGATTAATCACAACTAAACTGTCCAGCTGAACATCCCCCAAAGAAGCCTTATTTTAAAGCAATGGGTGATTGGGTAATGTGTAAAATGAAATGAAATGCAGATAAATTCAGACAAACATTCAAACTTGGAGAAATGTAGAAACTATACAATCTTAAAACAATCAAAAGATACATTGCATCATGATCCTGGCATAAAGAAGCAGCCTTCAAGTTAGTAGAATTATTCCACAACTCTAGCCATCCCATAATACATTTCTAAATAATATTACATTCATTGGTGTCTATTACACCACCACAAGGTAGTTATTCCTATTTCCAGAACACCATTCATCAGACTCCAAGCTATTTGAAGGACTACATTACAGAATACGTATAGTGAGTGCTTAGTTTTCATATCATAGAAGTTGTGGAAAGGGTAACATTTCTATCATAACCTTAGTATTGGACTATTGTTTACTTTTTATCATAATTAGAAGGAAGTGATGTGGCATTCTGTTTAACATGCTCTATGATCCAACACAAATTCCAAGGAACACTTGTTTAGAGAATCAACCAGTCCAGATTTTAGAGCCAATCAAAGAGAAGGTTTGGGGTCAGTATTAAAAATGTATAAGACAAGGCAGAAATTATTTAATATCTTAATATTAAGGAATATCTCAGTGTTAAGGAAGTTTGTTGCAATGACTCTTTCATTTCCACCTTTTGTAGGGATCTTCAAGAGGTGTAGTAGTGAGGAAGAAGAATTTGAATGGAATGTATTTGGGGGTGGGGGGACTAAGACAGAAAGATTCTGGGAAGCAGCAAAGGGTTAGAGATGACTCCTATTTCATTTGTACTAATTCCCCATCTCCCACTTGCAACAAAACCCACAAAATCAAACATCCAAACCATGCATGCATACAGTGCCATGCTACTTTTGAGAGACAAATCGACAAATTTGGGAACAGAAGAGTAACAGTAATAACTATCCTGACTGGAGTGAAGAGACAGTTCTAAATAGACATTATAGGAAAGTCCTTTCCAACTTCTGCTGAACAATAAAAAATAGATATCTTCTTCGTCATCCACTCCCATTAATTACTTACATAGTTCTATGCATCATTTTTGTGCTCATACATGTACATGTTTGATGGATAACAAAGTATTTAAACTATTTTCAAAGATGACAGAGTAAAACATTTTAGAAATGAACAGTGAGAATTACTGTGGAAAAGATGACTGGACAAACATATTGAAAATCTGAAGAATTATTTATGATTTCTTTTATAACCTAAATTTGTCTTAAGAACCAGTTTTAGCAATGCTATAACAATCTTTATCTTTTATATGTTAGGATAAATATTGCTGAACAAGAAACATTTAATCTTCTGCATACTATAATTATTTTTCATGCTATATCACTATATGGATCATTAATTTAAACAGGGGATTTATTAGATCATCATTATGATTTAGTATTTTTAAAATCAAAGGATTACATATTGACATTAATCAGTATGTCAGAATGAATAATAGCACTATGTTTTCAATTACCTGACGATACTGGAATGTTGAACACAAATATACCATGTTCTAATTATGGCGAGAAGTGACAGTGCCTCTAGATCAATTTAATACTGGTTTCTACAGGAGCAGAAGAGATTTTATCAATCCAGGAATCTATTATTAAAATAAGTGAAGGGGAATGGCAGTAACTTAGTAATAGAATTTTTTTTCCTGCATAAGATTTCAATCAGCATTCCCAATGCAAAGGAATAGGATTTGGAAAAACCATGTATGAATTTTTAAAGAAACATTGCCCCCATAACTGACTCTAACAAAATATGTTAGCTTATGTATTTTTAATATTGTTGCTTCCCAAGTGTGAAATATCTACTGTAAATACAGCATTACCTGTAATGATACACTCATGTTTGGGGCCATTATCTCAACCTCCATGCATTTAGGGTTCCTTAAGCAAGAGATCCATGCAGATATAATTCTGTTCATCATTTTTTCATGAAATAGTCTTTATGGTTAGTTTATATGTATGTTTGTGTGCATTCCAGAAGCCATGATGCAAATAGATGGAAGCTCCAACAAACTAAGAAGAGGACTAATATAAATTGGTATGGCCTCAATTCCCACTATATTTTGCTATCTATAAACTGTGAATGTATGCATAGGGCTCTTCATTTCATGTTATAATAAATGTATTATAGAATGTGCAGCTGATATTACTGGCATTACTATTATAATTATTTGCTTTGCTAAGAAAAGGGCTAGAATGAAGGAAAAAACTAAAAAGGTAGGTAGGTACATATGTAAGTAGGCAGGTAGGGAGGTGTGGAGAGAGGGAGGGAGGGAGGGAGGGAGGGAGGGAGGAAGGAAGGAAGGAAGGAAGGAAGGAAGGAAGGAAGGAAGGAGCCAACCTTTGGTAATAAAATTGGTTCCAACAGACAAATCAAACGTATTAATCACCACCTATTAGTGTTTGTGTTTATAGTGTTGTATTTATAATTTGATAGGTTGTTATGAAACAGTCCATAGTAAGATGTTGGACATATAAGAATGGAAAGAATGCTTGCCTATCCATCATCAAAGAAAAAAGACTGAATATCAGAGATTAAGTCAAAATAAGCAGCCAAAACTTTGATTTCAGGTCTTTCGCTATATATAAATAATTCAAATGATGTCTGCTATCATTATTTCTTCTTTTTTTTAACAATATAATTTAAAAGTTACAAGAAGAGTTCATAAATATTTGGGAATCCCAAGGTACCCAGTAATAATCATTATTATCAAAAGTTATTACCAGTATTATTACACTTTTTATTCAATCAGTAACATTTTAGACGTACCACTAAACTTCATTTTTTGTTGTATTAAAATATCAGGAGAAGAACTTTTGGAAGCAAGTGTTTAGTTTTGTTTTTCTCACAGTCTTTTCTGCATAACATCTAAAAGCCAAATAACTGCTGTGACTAGTAATCAACATATTTTCATTCATTCATTTCAAATATAGTACTGGAACAATCTATAGACATAGATTTATCAAAATATATAAGAATAAAACAAAATTTAAAGTCATGAAAATAGCACGGAGAAACAGTTATATATTTCTGGAAACATAATGAAAATAGGTCACAGCATTGCAGATTTAAGTGAAAAATATGACTTATAATATTATTGAACAATGCTTTTTACAATGTTCTATATTTAATCATAGCGCTGGTTGAAAAGTATATAAACTCTGTGACTCAAAAAAAATGGTTATAAATCAATGCCAGAACAAATAGTACTTCTATTAAGGGATTTACTTGTATTGTACAGAGCTATGAAGAACTTTCCATGTATTCCTACTTTAGTTATTTATCATGGGTAAATATTTTTTTGAAATGACATATGTATAAAGCATGGGAATAGATATTGTCCTTCTAATGGAGACTATGTATTGGGAAGATTTATAAGTGATTTTCAAACAGGGTTTGAAAAGATTGAATCTATTCTGTTTCATAATTAACATACACATACTTTTTTGTTACCATTCATAGTAAATAAGCACCCATGCATATAAAAGTCTACATTGGCTTTCAAATCTGCGGGTAAAATTAAATTAATCCATTAGCTCCACACTCAATGTGTATAATATTAATGCTACAGAAGCATGGAAAGTCAACCTTGAACTATTTATTGTGATATGCTTATTTTTATTCAAGAACCCGGCGGAACTACTAACAGCAATAATTTTCTGTACAAAAACGTAGCCTTAATTTCCATGACTTCTTTTCTACATTCACCTTAAACATAGAGCTATTTCCTGTATTTAAATCTAGAAATGATGAGGTGTTGCTTTCCGTTGTTTCAAAGAGGAGAAATGAGCAAAGATTGAGGAAGGTGCCCTAGGAGCACATTAGCATAATGCTACATACACAGCCTATTTATTCTAAAAGCAAAGGGGAAGGCAACTGTTTCAACTCATTGGCACCATGAAAAGAATTAACTATCTGATAAAAGCTCCGTAGAAACTGACAAAATAAAATATTTTAAAAGTTTTTTAGTACTAAAAATTCTTATGCATGCTTGGAAGGCTATTTTGAATCTTAAGAATGAACGCAAAGGGGAATTTCAAGCAGGAGAAACTTCATGGTGAGTGTAGTAACACAGCTGTACAAAGTACTAGAAAGAGCTACTTCACAATGAGCAGGTGCACATATAAAGAATCATTGGTTTCATCTTTACAAGCTTCATACAGCTGCTTTGAAAGTTGCCCATGGCTGCCTCAGCATGAACAAAGGGATGCTCTGCACAGCCTTAGAAATTCCAAAATAACTGCATAAGAGGGAGGTCATTTTTACAATTTGTTCTTACTCCATTGTTGCTTCTCCATAGTCAAAGACCAAGACTCTGCATTTAATTTATTTTACTTAAGCCTCTGTCTAAAAAAACCCAAACCCAAACATTTGTTCTCCTGAATCAGGATAGTCTTTTTATACACATCTGTGCTTTAAGATACATAAAAGTAAAAGACTAAAAAGGAAAATAAAAATAAAGCAAACCAAAGAAATAAAACAGAAATATAGTGAAACAAATTTTAAGCAGATCATTAAACCTTAATAAACAGCACTATATTGATCAGACTTTCCATTACACTGATAGACACCCAGTTTATAGATGGAAAGTGAATACAGATTGTAATTATGGGGCTGTACTATCTTTCTAGCATTGAAGAGTAATATTTTTAGCAAATGATTATCAACAATTTATAAACTTAAGTGTGCAGGTTAGTGATAATAATGTCTAATTTATGGCCTTGAATTTCTATTAATATTGGGCATCAATACTGGAAAAAAAGGTTTTGTTTCAAAAAACATCATTATAGCAATAGCACTTAGACTTATATATATGTGTGTGTGTGGTTTACAGCATCTTTAAGTGGTTTTCAGACTCGGCATACTGCGTCCAACAATCTGAGTCCTCAGTTTACCAACCTCAGAAAGATGGGAAACAGTCAACCTTGAGCCAGTCAGGATTGAACTGTTGGCAGTCAACAAAATAAGCTTGCAATACTGCATTCTAATCACTGTGCCACCCCAGCTCTTTATAAAAGTATAATAGCACTGGAGCAAAAACATTAATGTATATTTTTCTATGGAGATTCTCAATCAACCAGATCCTGGTTGTCCCAAGTGCTTTTTCGAAAGGCAACTAGACTTTCTTTGTTTTTCCTTGAAGACATTTCGCTTCTCATCCAAGGACTGAAGACAACTGAAGAAGCTTCTTGTATGAGAAGTGAAATGTCTTCAAGGAAAAACAAAGAAAGTCCAGTTGCCTTTTGAAAAAGCATCTTTGGGACATTAATGTATATTCTATAATGTGCATCCTATACCATTCAAAACCAATAGCTTTTCTTGCTTTCATAGATTTAATGGTGTTGTTTGAAAATGTAAAAGTTCATATAAAATATGTGTTGTAATTTTGAAAGACTGTTATTTAAAATTTGATCATTATTTCTTAGAAATATTCCCCCAAATCATCATCATCATCATCATCATCATCATCTAATAATAATAATACTCGGAACATCATATATTTTAAGAAGGTACTTGGTTGATTCCTAGGATGCTGGCAGCAACCCATATCAACCATTAGCACCAGTCAGTAGTATTTGAAACAGATTTTTAAATGTCCAGTTGACTGAGTTTCATTTTTAATGAATAAAAGAGAATAATAATCAAAATATTGTTTTAAAAAGTCTAGAAAGCCAAAAAATCAACTTTCTGCTGGGATTTTCTTACGAGGCATATTGAAAATAAAGTATTTAGTTTGTCTTGTTCCACAGCCAAGGTGGACAGTCTTTCTCTAAGTGAGAAATTAAAACCATAATCATCAACTTCACTATCATTATCATTATAATTATCGTCAAAGGTTTCCCTTCCTCTAATTTAGTCATCTGGCAATAAACTTCTCCAAAGCATCTGGTGCAAATACTTCTTCAAGCAATAATCTACCTATAAACAAAAAAACTGGTAGAAAAAGAATTCAGTCTTTTTTTTAATTATTACTATTAGTTATCAGATGAATTTTCCTAAATAACTTTCATTCTAAATTGCCAGAGGTTGGGAGGAAGACATCTGGAAAAAAAATCATTATCATTTTTGCCTTCTATTTGAGAGATCTCACTTGGCAAGAGAAATGTAGAAATTTCAGAAGAGCAGCACAGAAGGGTGGATCTAAGTAGAAGTGGAAACTAGCTTCAAAAATAACTTCTATTTCAAGCATCTATTCGAGCAGCAGTAAAAGCAAATGGCATATTTTTTTCCTCTGAATACTGCTATAAGCTTATCTTGCTCATCATTATAAGAAATGTTTAGAAATTGGAAATTATCTCAGTGATAATTGAATAAATGGATTACTTCATTTTGAATCTGTTTTCTTTCAAGGGGTTTTCCACATCTGGAAATTATTTATCACAATATTCAAGCAGACTATTTCTTGTTTGATGCAAATTAATCTTTACAATCTTCAGCTCTGCCATATTATGATCTAAAGAAGGGGTCTCCAACCTTGGCAACTTTAAGCCTGGAGGACTTCAACTCCCAGAATTCCCCAGCCAGCAAAGCACAAACCTTTTATCTGCATGAATTCATTCATTCTAGAAGTTTATAAATAAGGTGAAAGAACTTTCAATCAGAAGTCCAAGTGAACATTCTGGTTTTTCTTTTGGAGGTTGGAACCAGCTCTAACTGGAAGTGTTGATTGATAGAACGGCGAGTAGAAACTTTAATTTTTCTGCCATCTCTATTTTGGACCAAAAATATATGGCCTGTAATCCAGCAGTTTAGAAAACAGTCATGATTTCTGTTTCCCATTAAAGAATAAAGCAGTCCAGAAGTAAAGAGATTACCATTTAATCCAGAATTCTAATTCCTAAAGTCAGCATCACCATGTCAAAGAGAAATCATAAATTTATTTATTTATTTTATTTATTGGTTTGATTTATATGCCGCCCTTCTCCAGAGACTCAGGGCG
>WNWU01000016.1:14016497-14040990 GCA_012654045.1 Ptyas mucosa | reverse complement strand
GTTAAGCAATAGCCTTCATACTTTTGTATATACCTGCTTAGTAGGGCTTTTGCCCCACTCCCCAAAGTGGTGTTCTTTTTTATACAAAGTCAGTTTATTGCCCCTACAAACCGAGTCCTCATTTTACCTACCTCGGAAGAATGGAAGGCTGAGTCAACCTTGAGCCTGGTGAGATTCGAACTTGCAGTAATTGCAGGCAGCTGGTGTTACTTAACAGCACTTTAATCTGCTGCACCACCAAGGCTAAATCATTTTCAGTTATTCATTACTAACTGCTCAGATTCACTAAGTACCAGCACTTAATAAATTTTAAATATATTTCAAAGCTCCAATTATTTTTCTATTTTATTTTCTATTTATCTTTTTTCTGAGATTAATTATAGACAATTATTTTTAATATGCTATGCTGTTAATCATATGGTATACTTAATGTATAAAGATAGGATTAATCAAACCATCCTGAAGGGATATTTTAATAGTTCAGTTCTATAGTTTTTAGAATATGGGCAAGTTAACCTGGGAGCAGAAAGAACTCCACTAACCATTTATTGAGCATTCCTCCCTTTGATTTAGCAGTCTCAAGATGGCAAAAGAATGCAAATTTATGTCATTTAACTTTCTGCCTCTAATTATTATGTACATAAGGCTCAAATAATCTATTCATACTCCTGACTTGGAACTTTGTAATATTTATTGGGAAGGTAAATAAGATACTTAAAGTGAGAATTACTGGCAGTTTCATGAACTTTTCATGATACCCTTTAGGATAATATTCTTAAATAATGGTTATCACAGAACTAGCGACTATATATTAGTTTTTTTAAAAAAAAATCACATATTTTCTAATTATATGTCTAAAATCTTCCAGTATTGCTGGGAAAATGTGCTGATGTATTAAACTCACTGTTTTAATGACAACATGAAATCCTTATTTTTATTTTCATTACTAGGGACCATACCTGAATGATATTTTTATGTTTCTTTAATGGAATTCAGTCACTTAATGAATACTCTCCATATGCTGCTTTAACTAAAAAGGTTGGCATTTATTACAAGTAAGTATCCTTTCAAAGCAGGGGGATAAAAACTTTACATTTAAAATACAGCAGTAAATACTTACCAGGAAACCTGCTATGTAAGTTAGCATCACAGTTATATCCATTGAATTGTGCAGTCACGGACAGCAATTTTACAGACAGCAAAAGCAGGAGCCATATTCGTTCCATTGCAAAACCTAGGAAAATATTAGGCAGATCATAGCTGGAAAAGAAGCCTTCAGAACAGGATGCTCTACTTGGTCTGATTTTAGAATAGAAGTCCACAGTATAAGTAAAGTAGTTCTTATAGAATGTGAATTTCTGCTTATAATCCTTTAACCAAGATAAATCTATTTTCATTCTTCCATTCAAAATATTTTATTTTATAATTTCTTTTCTTTCAAATAAAAAAAATACTTTCTTTTAAATTCCTTTCTTTCTTACTGTGTACTTAATTCTATGTGGGGCTGTGGACAAATGTTTGGAAAATTCTCTTTGTCCAAATGAATGGATGAATGGATTGTTGTCAGTAGTGACACTTGATTTAATTGTTATCTGTTGTTTATAAATATCATTGTCCGGATCATTTAGAATAAATTAATAGTAACTAATATATAGGAAAGGCTACCAATAAAAAGCTAGAACTGTTTAATGTTTTGTTTAATAAGGATAACTAGCAAGGATAACTTTCCTAACATGTTTGTTAGGAAAATGCCTAAGCAAAATTAGGTAGACTCTACAGAAGGTAGAACATATGAACACACCCTATATTTTTATCATAAGCTTCGATGCTCATTTTTACCTGTTTTTATCTTCACTAATCAAATAATGACAACCTATTTAGTGTCATGATTAAGGCATTAAGCTAGAAGTCAGGAAACTGTAGATCTAGGTCCCTCTTAAGCAGAAAGGCACCTGTGTGACTATGGGCCAGCCACTTTCACTTAGCCCTGGGAAAAGGCAATAGCAAACCACTTCTGAAAATCTTGTCAAGAAAACTGCAGGGAATTGTCCAGGCATTCAACAAGAATAAATACTGACACAATACTGACACAGGGACACAATAATAAAAATCGAATAATAGTAGATCAGATCAGACTACTGTTCATATAGATTTTACCTTCTAATGAGACAGTCCAAACAATTCATTAAATAAAAATCTTACATTTGGTATGAGTACATTTCTCCTAATATCTGTTGGTTTTCATTTCACTGAAAAGAAATATCCAATATATTCTATTGTATCAATGGACAGTTAGAAAATATACTAGAACAATAACATTATGTAGTTTGATATTTATCCAAACTCTTAAAGTGTATTGTATTCAAACATCCCAATTAAAAACAAAATTATTGTTTATGTCTACTGGCTAAAATATATCTCAATCACCTTGAATGTTTCTACTGTAAGAAATGGAAAAACATTTCTTTTTTTCAGAAATTCATGAGTCTCAATCCAAGATTGAAATATTATTCATATGATGAAAATAAAAATCTGTAAATAATATATATATTATATACAGATTAATATTTATATTTATTAACTTTATAATATATAGCATTTCAACTTTACATTTATATTTATTCAGCCTGATTGCTACAGCCATAAATAATCATTCCCTGTTGCAATCCTGAAGTTAATAGTATTTCCATTTCCATAATATTGAAAAAAAAATCCTTAAATTTTTAATATTCTTAAATTTGGGCAAAGTGGATGAGACATGCTTGCTTTATGAGACATGTTTTCTTGCCAATCCTTTCTAAGATCTGTTTGCTTGTTATTTTTGTGTATCTGGTCCCATTTGTAGGAAATATTTTGGTCAATATAAATTAAAAACATAGACTAAAAAGTTAGTAGTTAGTAGAAATAACATATTTAAAATGTTAAAGGTAGTATATAAAAAAAGGAATAATTTATTATATAAGATATTTTTCCTATTTATAAAAAAAATCACAGTAGTGTTTTTAAAAGTTTTATCACAGTACTACCAAAACTTTATAAGTGTCTTTCAAGTATTAACATCACCAAGAACACAAAACAGCCACAAATATTTGTTCTGACCATTAAAATCATTCCATTATTCCATTCAGAAACAATTTTTAAAATATTATTTATGAAACATTGCATTATTTATATATATTTATTAAAATTACATCAGTATTGGAGCAATAGAAAATAATGACACCATACTGAATACTCATAATAAATACAAGTATATTCAGTTGGTGCTACTCCCACTCAAGTGTGTTTAGGATTTCCATTCTCATTTCTTCATGGTTTTGCTTTAACCTTTTCCAAAGGTGTGTATTTTGGGAATATTTGTGCAATTACTAATAAGCACATATACTGATACAGCTGCATTTGTGGACTCTGACAAGGAGTAAATGTCATTGTATTCACAGCTGCCATAATTAATTAATATTTTTAAGTGCTCTGCATATTTCATACTAAACAAACTACTTTGCTAAATTGGAAGCACCCTGAAGATTTTGTGTAGTTTCCTTTGGGAATGACCCATAGATCAACATCAAACACATGCAGATGGCTTTCAGTCTGACTGATACAATTTTTGGGATCAGAGTATTGTGGAAGAAAAGCCGTTGCTGTTGTCTATCTCTCAAATAGTCGATACCAGACTAGAATAATAAATACTATTCAGAGAACATGCAAAGATTCATAGGGTCAACATTCACTAATTGCAAATGTTTCTATAGATCAAAGTAATTGTCATGGTGCCTTTAATTATTCTGTATATTTTTGAGGAAGTAAACAAGAATATGAATATCTGTCTTTCACTAGCAGCTGAAATAATAGCAATAATAGCAAATAATAGCTAGCAATAATAGCAATTATAATTTATTTTATTATTAAATTATGGATATTGTATTATTTGTATTGCATTGCCTTTCTTCTTTGAGTTATAACAACTGAAATGACATAAAAATAGTGAAGTTGTTCTGTCTGGGTTTGAATGTAAAGGCTGTATCCCATTATTGCTTTACATGCAATCATGATCTCAGGATTGGGAATATAAAAATTTGCCTTCATTTGTATATAATCTAGCTGTAGCATTTCATAACCATCTAATTCCCAAAAGTCATTTGTACCTTTGACATGTGTGTTTTCTGATATTTCATTAAGTAAAAAAAATTTCTACTTTTCATTACTAAAAAGCCAAATGTTATGGTGATACTTCTTTTAAAAAGTCTATTTTTATAGAATTTATTTATTTCAAATCTTGATCAGTATTCATTTTGGATTTAAGAAATACTTTGATCCTGGAAGCAGTTGTTGAAACATGTTTTTCCTACTTCAAAAGAAATGCTTAATTTAGCATCAAATGTTCTGTATAAATAATATGAATATGGTAAAATCTATATATACACTTTATTTCTTGAGAAAAATCAAAATCTTCCCAGAATACAGTGAGGTTTATTTCAAATTCATCCTTTCTGTCACTTAAAATGTCCTTTAAAAATATCAGAAACTCAATGATAATTGGTTTATTATTCTTCCAATTACTGGATTAATATCCATCAGTGACAGTAGAATCTTGATTAAAAATCACACATTATAAGGTTCCTTCCCTCACACTTCTAATTTGGGTACATGTTAGACTGATAGCATAGTTGACATACAGACATCTGTTCTCCCTGATTCACAGAGTTCTGTTTAGATCTTCATCATCATCATCTCAAAATGACTTCCACAATAAGGCCCTTCTCTGAACAAAAGCAACAACTGAAAAGAAAAACAAAAATTTCTGCCCATTGGAACTTTGACAGAAATTTATTTCACAATGCCCATTATAACTTCCAACATTGAATATAAACTGCAGGACAGTGGGGAAAAAAGTTCAGAAACAATCTTTGATGTTTATTTAAAAATGAGGTAATATTTTAAGTGGCTTCTATAAAAAGTCACTTACCCAAATCCTGTGTACCTGCTGAGTTAGCAGTACTCCATGTATCCTGTTCTGCTACATGTAATCAAGTGTTAAACATCACAGCTTAACAGAACTTTTGCAGAAAAATTCACCAGTTCCTCAGAAGAGAAGAGGTACCCATTATGATTTTTTTATTATTATTAATTATTTATTTATTATTTAGGTATGTCTGGATTTTAGATTGAAAGCTCTGTCAGGTCTGAAAAAAAATTAAGTGTCTTCATGCTCTGACTGAAAGTTGAGTAGGTTCTTTATGATAGCTTTTTTCTGCTTTGTATCCCACCCATCCCCCATTCTTTTTTCTGATGCTTTTGATCTCCAGCTTTCCAAGGTAGAAATATTTCAACAGGTCCGTGTGGGGTAAGCAATCAATCTGGAGATATTATTCTGTCATCGGCACATTGAAAGAAAGTCTTATCTGTAGGGAAAAAAAGATAAAAAGAGGAAAGAAATGAGCAGAGAGATAATATCGGTCACTAGCTCGCAAGGTTATCACTATACCGTTGTGCTTTGTGAGAAATTTCTAACTTCTTTTCAGTGGTGTTCATAGTCTACAACAGAGTGGGAAGGAATGAAAATGCATTCAGTACTGAGATCAAATGAGATACAGGACAGAATTTGTACTGTAAATGTCGTTGAAGTAATATTTACTATTTATTATAAACCAGGACAGATTTAATATGATTTGTATTTGTAGGTAGTTTGTATTTCCGAAATAAACCAACTTTAAGACATTATTGTCTTTTTACATATTTCCAATTTTTTATTGTTATTAATGAAGTGATGTGTATGCAAAACAGCATAAATTGCTAAGATTGGCTTATAAAAAATGCTTAAAACACAATTTTTTGCAGATTTTTAATTCACTTTTGTGGAATGGAAATGGGAAGGGGGAAATCTGTATTTGAAAATACAATAACATGCTAGAAAGTTAAACTGGGTTTTTCAATATGCCTTGGCATAAGGGATGAAAGGAATTAACAAACAGAATAGGTTCTTTCTGCCTTAGAGAGGTTTAAAGCATGATTTCATCCCTAAACCCTCAGAATCTTCCTTCAAAATGATTCCTCATACCAAATAAAACCAAGGTGCCTCTCTAGCCGATAGATATTATACAATTCTAATGAAAGAAAATACATGATGAACTAATGTTTAATGTACAAAAATAGACTTGTTAGAAAAGGCCATTTTAGTTAGGGGTAGTTAAATGTCCATCCTATTAGGCATGTCAGTCCAGAAGAAATCACTTCTATTGCTTGGTTCTCAAGCAAAATATGAAAGGATGAGATACAGGAAGAGGATGTAGGAAGAGCAGAAAGTTCTATAGCCTAGAATTTTAAAAATACAAACAGCTGTTTTTGTTTTGCTAAAGTGTTAAGAAGAAATGAAGTAAGGAGAATTTCGAGGCTTTTGAAATACGGTTCTTTAATATTAAAACGCCTTTTTGAACAGATGCTATAAACTCATGGACTTAACTTTTTCAGCCATTTTGTCTTCTAGTTTTAATGCACATAGAGTATTTTGTGTTATTTATAATATTTCTTTCTTTTCCCTTCTTTCTTTTCCTTCTCCTGGTCATAATCTTTCTTTTCCTTCCTTGTCTTGCCATTTTTATAGTATTATCGATATTTTTATGATTGGTATTGAATAGTTTGTTCTTTATCATTTTTTTATTAAGCCTTAATTTTTACTCTGATTATACTTCTTGGGGCATTTTTTTAATGATATGTAAGTTTATAAACATTTCATTTTTAAAAGAAAAATTGCTACTTCTTGACAAACAAAAATGTACAGAACTACTTACAAATGCCAATAATAAGCTAAATCCTAGCTACATGCTTGTAATCTTCTCTTATGCAGTCTTCTCTTTATAGATCTTGCACAGGGAGAAGAAAAATGAGTCAGAAGGGAAAAAATATCTCAAGTAGTCATTTTTATAGTTAGAGCCAATAAGAATAAAACTTCTTCATGTAAATGGGAGAATGGTTGTTCCCTTATAAAAAAATAAATAATCTTCTTATCTTACAATTTCAGTGACTGAATGTTCTCTGCAATTGTTCTGCAGGCATACATAATATAATTCCTACTCTGAGACTCTCGCTGAGAGTTCAAAATCCCTTTCTCATTCCAGCCAAAGATCAGATTATGCAATTAGTAAAAACATGGATTTCTTTTCCTTTTCCTTTTTTCCCCCCCAGCTTAGGCTTCACACAAAGAGATACCTGATTAAATGACCTGCTGCCAATGGAAAAAAATAAAATAGAAACCCATCAACTAATAGATACATCTTATATGTAAAAAGCAAGCTAAATTAAATTTCATAATTCTGTTACAATTTTTCAAAAATTAGTTTGGATTTCACAACCCTAATCATACGGGTTCCACTAGAGAAATTATGATGGGGAGCCATGAGTTCTTTATTGAGAAAAGTCTTATTTCTGTGATTTAACTAGCATAAAAGTCACTATATATCTTTGTTATCAAATTCTGAATTCCAAAGGCAACTGCCTTTAGAGAGGTTCCATCACTTTTATCCATTCTGAGCAATACATACTTCTCTACATACTTCTCTTTTTTCATATTTAAGGAGCAGCAGAGATTTGTTATTTGGAATGTTTATCACTTTTTCCAGGAAATAGGAGTCATGTATGCTTTGTTCATAGGGGTTGAGTCAAAAGAAGAAAAGGTTGTTTTAATTTTATAGTGTGCTATGTGAAACTGATCTTTTTTTAAAATGCAGAATGATTACTACAGCACAGAAGACAGAATATATTTGATTTCTTGGGCAAGCTTATAAGTTATTAAGATGGTAGACTGCTGTAACATTTATTTGTTTATTTGTTTGTTCATCAACAAGTACAAGGAAACAAGTAACAGTATAGACATAGACATGGACACATGAAAAAAAATGGCATAAATAAAAGGATATAAATAGGCAAAACATAGCCATAAACACATAGTTTTTAGTTTCAGAAGTAGTTTGTCATGCACTACTGAATCAAAGGCTTCACAGAAGTCTATGTAAATTGCTTCTATTGCTTTGCCCTGGTTGAGTTGAGAGGTCCAGATGTTTTTGCATGATGGGCTGTACTTCACAAGAACTGGTAAAATGTATTTGATCAATTGGTACAATTCAGAAAATTTTAAACTATATGTGGTGAATTATAAAAATGAAAATCCTGCGGTAATGGCCGCATAGTTAAACAGCGTCATTTAAGTAATGCCTACAGTTCCTATAAACTTGTGGTGTTCCTATAGACTTGTGCTGAAATCAGGCCTTTTAAACAATTAAAAATGGTTGAAATGACATGACTTACAATATTCACCATCTTCACTGTTTATACACCATTAGTATAGAAGTACAGGAAATAAATATTAAATACTTGGGGTAGATGCTCAGATATGATTTAATAGGTATAACAAAGAGCTGGGAGCAGTGGTGGGTTACCTCCAGTTCGCACCGGTTCTATAGAACTGGTAGTAAAACCGGTGGGAAGCTCCGCCCACCAACCCCGATGTCATCAAAATGATTCTGCGCATGCGCAGAAGCTTCTGTGCATGTGTGCAGCCCAGTTGAGAACTGGTAGTAAAGATAAGTAAGTAGAACTCACCCCTGGCTGGGAGACATCTCATACAAAAGGAATACAGCAATTAAAAAATTGTTTGAAAGGAACAGACTAGTTAAAAGCAAACAAAAATTGCACTAGATGTTAAGCATATATATTCCTTTTCAGAAGTCAATGGATAAACTTAGTAGTATGGAGAAAGCAACCAGGATAAAATAAAAGAGAAAAAAAATAATGGCAATGATGCTGAGTACCTACTAACATGCTCCCAACCAAAAAGATATGAAGGATATTTTCCAAAATCAAATTTCAGGCATTTCAAAGATCATGAAATCCTAATGAATTTATCAAACGCCTGCTATGAGACAAAATCTGTCAAGCATGGTCTTTCCAGGAAATTCCTCTCTTGCATTAGTGAAAATATTGTCCTTTGGGGATAAAGAAAAGTACAAGAGAATCATCCATCCTCAATGGTATTAATTACATAGAAAATATAATTGAAAAAATAGAAAAGATGAAGCATTGGTGAAATAACCAATGTAATACTAGAATTCTTCCTGTTAAAGAAAGCAAAACGTATATTTTAGTAACCTGAGAGCCATAATAAGTAGATTTTCATGGTAGTAGAAATCTAATGGGGTGGGGGGAGAGGTCAAGATGGGTTGGATTTCTTAAAATAGATTTTAAAACATCAATTGAAAATATTTTCCTTGAAGGCAGGGCAATAGAAGATGGTACTATGGCTACAAAGCTTAGTAAAGATCTGAAATACAAAAAGGATAAATGTAAGAAATAGAGATTTGAATCACAAAAGAAGAGGATAGACAGGTAGTATGTAATGCTAGGACTTGTTTTGTAACAACCATCTCAAGCTTCCATTCCTAAGGCAAGGCCTACATTTCCTAAAAGAACCTATTTTGAATTCTGTACCTCATTTTAGGTGCCATTTATGAATCATTCAGAGAAATTAGAAAAGGTTCAAAAAGAGCAATATATTCAAACAGGGACTGGAAATTAAGATCCATGGAAAGATAGCCAATGAAGGAGATATATGATATCAAACTTGAAATATAAAATTCCAAAAAATAATGGTTTTATATTATAGGAAGACTGATTCCTAATAATAACAGCAGCTCATTTCCTAGAGAGGTGATGTGACCCCTTCATTGGATATAGTCAGGTGAATCATCTCTTGGGATCCTTTAATTGGGTTCTTTTACTGAACAAGACTAGATTCAGTGTCCCAAATAGACCTCCCAACTCTATGATTCAAAGATAGTAATAATGGCAGCACTCAGCAGCCTGTTTTGATGCAATTAAATCTCAAGTTGAACATGAATGCAGCACTATGCTGAATATGTGTGTATATTTCTTTTGAAGAGGTAGAACACAATTTCTCATAGAAAGTTTCAGCCTTTTTTTCAGCAAGATATTTCTCATGGTGTATAGCATATAATACAAAAGAAGATCATAAAGATACCAATAATAAAATTAGCAAATTAACACCATCATCAGACACACAACACAGAAGCAAATCTATGCCTTTACAACAGCCCTTAAATAAATAAATAAGATCTGTTTGTGATTGCCAAACGATAAACATTTTGTACTACTTAGATCTTGTGAGATAAATATTTTATAACAAAAAAGAACTATATTTATTCATTAGCACTAGCAGAATATTGGGTTTTCAACATGTCAAGAGAAACAGAAATCAAGTACCTATTCCCTTTATTCTTTTAGATACATAAAACAGCATCAGCTATTCCATTCCCAAAGAATTTTAACTTCGTAAACTGTTTATGTTTTTATTGCTGTATGGTCTTCATTTGTAAAGGAAGGATTTTGCTATGTAACCAGCAGAGAGTTCTTTGGGCCCTTTCATGGCAACTGTGAACAGATATTGTAAACAGAACTAATAAAACTGCCTATAACTACCTCATATATCACAAGACTAGAAAGCAAAAGAGAGACTTAGCTATGGTATGTCTGAAATATCACTGCTACAAAGTCCTATGCTCATTATTGACAGACATTTCCTTTATTTTCAGATGTCCATGTGGGACTCTGAATGCTTACATCTGCACTTTGTTTGATATAAGTAATTCTAATATCTAATTCTAACTTTCCAGAAAATTTTATGGAACTTAGTTTCTTTTCTCTTTCTTCCCTTAACAATTTGAAGTGGTGTTTGTTCATATTCTCATATCATAGAGAATGCCTAAAGTCGACCATAGTAAAAACAAATAAATAAAAATATGATATTCAGAACATTTTGCTAAAGTAGACAAAAAGGAGACAAAGTAATATTCTTAATCAAATAAAAGGCTGAAAATTTTGCACTCCTTCGCTAATGCTAAACAGCCACAGTTATTGAACTGATTAAAGTTTCAGAAAGCATAAAACATAAGGCAATAATAAGATACATCTTTGCAAACATAATTTCCTGTTTATTGAAAAAAATGTGGTTTGATAAGCCATTATTCAAAAGAGCTACAGACATACCTCATTTAATGGCATGATAGAAAGGATAGGGAGTATAAGCCTAATATAGTTATTTTTTTTAAAGAAAAACTTTTAGCTTCAGCTAAATAAATCAATTTACTTGGAATTAATGTTACTGTTAAAAAATGAATGAATTGATACTCATTTCATTATTTCCTATATCATCTTTGTTCCTGTTTAAAGTTTTATGACATGGGAGCTGCAGAGTAAAAAGGAGGCAGTGTTTTTCTGGTATCTCCGTTCCCTCTTTCTACCTTCCTATCAGAAAAGGAGCAGATTACTCTTAACAGGGTTATGAATTACTTTATTACAAAAGGCTTTTAAAAATTATATTAAAGGATACATGGTATAAGTAGTCCTTGACTTACAATGGAGATTGATTTCTGTTGTTAATTGATCATTTATAAAATAATCCCAGCATTCCCCATCATCATCATTCAGGGAGGATCAGGGTCATAAAGCAAGGTTGTTCCCCTCACAACCTCCTGCCAGCTTCAGTCAGAAGGGAAGCTTACAGGAAGTTACAAGTCACAGGTGCAATGAAAGCAGGCTGGCAGGCAGTAGTGCCTGCTGCCAGGTGCTTGAGGGTGCATGACAGCAGGTTCTGACCAGTTCTGGAAAACTGGTAGCGGAAATTTTGAGTAGTTCAGAGAACCAGTAAATATCACCTCTGACTGGCCCTGGCCCCATCTATTCTCTGCCTCCCAAGTCCCAGCTGTTCAGGAGGAAATGGGGATTTTGCAATAACCTTCCTCTGAAGTGGGGAGGGAATGGAGATTTTACAGTATCCTTCCCCTGCCACCCCCACCAAGCCATGCCACACCCACCAAGCCACGCCCACAGAACCGGTAGTAAAAAAATTTGAATCCTACCACTGGTGCATGGGTAGCCATCATGAGTGCAGCAGGATCAGAGCTGGCTGCTACCAGGTAGAAGAGAGTACAAAAGAGTGAATGGAAGTCCAACATGATGCAAATATAATGAAGTCAGGGTGGCTGCTGCTGGGTGCATGAAGTATGCAGGTGGCCACTATATGCAGGAGGGCGCTGGAGGCACACTTGTGTGCACTTTGAAATACAAGATCCCTCAGATCTTCGATTTATGATCACAGTTGAGCCCAAAATTTATGTTGCTAAGTGAGAAATGTGTTCAATGAATTTTGTCCCATCTTATGACTTGTCTTGCCACAGTTGTTAAGTGAATCACTGCAGGTGTTAAATTAATAACACTGTTGTTAAGTGAATCTGGCTTGCCTGTTGACTTTGCTTGTCAGAAGGTTACAAAAGGGGACACTGCAACCGTCATAAATATGAACCAGTTGTCAAACATCTGAATCCCATGGAGATGCTGCAACGATCATAAGTGTGGAAAATGGTCATAAGTCACTTTGTTCAGTGCTGTTATAACTTCAAACAGAGACTAAATGAAGTCAAGGACTGCCTGTATTCCATATTGGGCTGATCAAGGGAAAAAGCTGTGAGAATATGAGCATCTTGCTAGAGCAACCTTCAACATTCTCTCCTAGCTTCCCCATTGACTGTGTATAGGAAGCCAGTAGGGAAGGTCACAAATGATGATCACATGACACAGGAGCCGTCAACCATGTGTCTGAGCCCATTGCTTAGTTCCTAGATTACAAACATATGACTGAAAGGATGCTGCAGTGCCCAAAATTTTAAAGACTGGCCACATGTACCACTTGTTCTGGTCTGCCTTTTAGGATTGACATATCCTCACATAGTTATAAAATTAATTCCCTATCAACATAGGTTTAAGAATAAATGTATAATGAGTTATACTCTATTATATAAATTTAGGAAAGGAGAATGAGGAGAAAATGTTTTACTAACAAAAATGGAATAATTCAATAAGGAGCTGTCACAAAGATCACTATGCATGGAAGAACATGATGTGGCGTGAAATCAATCTATTTGGCACACATCCCCAATTTGAGGATTTGAGGACTCAGGTATAAGTTCAACATTCTGCTAGCTGCCAAATCTTTTTAATTAAAGCCCTTGATTAACTCTAGGGGTGTTAGGAATAACTGATATTTAGCAATAGCATCAGGGAAACACTCATATTGTAGTAGAATACACACAGAGAGGGACATACACATAAAAGAATAAAACTAATACAAGCTAAAATAGAGGGTAAAAAGAGAAAAAGGAAAAAAGGAAAAAAGAAAAGGAAAACCTAAACGTGCAAAAAGAAAAAGAGTAATAGAAAAATAGAAAAGAATAGAAAAGAAAAGAAAGAAAAAATATTATATACAGCAGCTATAAGTAAAGTTTTAAATTGATATTTTCCTCTAAATTATGACACTTTTCTTTTTATAATCTATTAAAAGGAAACTTAATCATAAGTTTGTAAGCTTCTAGCCATCAATAAACATAGATTTTGTCTTTTTCTCTAAACAGGGAAGTCAGTTTTATCATCTTTACCAACCATTTCTCTATCACAGATATTGCAGATTTTTTCCATTTTTATACAATAATCTTTCTACAGCTATCATATATAAAAACAAGGTTCCATCAATTGTTTTCTAACTAATTAGAGAAAAAGTGTTGGTTTCAGTTGCATGTTAATCTTTAAAATCCTCTGAATCAGTGAATGAAACCAAACTTTTCTACTTTTTTCTACATCCACCAAGCATGAGACAAATAACCCTTCTTGTTGTTCACATTTAGAATAGAATAGAATAGAATAGAATAGAATAGAATAGAATAGAATAGAATAGAATAGAATAGAATAGAATAGAATAGAATAGAATAGAATAGAATAGAATAGAATAGAATAGAATAGAATTCTTTATTGGCCAAGTGTGATTGGACACACAAGGAATTTGTCTTAGGTGTCTTTACAACATAAAGCTGAAGTGCCTTTATATATACTGGATAATTTTGGTACATTAGTTCATGAAAAATTTCTTTAGGATTATAAAATAGTTCAAATGTGAGATGACCAGACCTGAGTAATTGAGCACAGGGAGTCATAATCGAGGAAAGGGCACAACTAGCACACAATACAGATTCAGCTAAATATTAAAAGAATATTAAGAAAATTCTAATGAGTTAGTCAACAATGGCCAGCTTGTCTAAAGAAACAAAAGTCTTTTTTTTCCCCAGATATATGTAAGCAGAAGCCAGATGGTCACCTATCATGAATTATATTACATAAATTGAATAAATAAAGAAATTATATATTGTAAATTCTGTAGTGCAGAGTTCTCCAATGTTTCCAGTTTTTCAGATCTGTGGGGTGTTGGGGAAGGGGATGGTTCTGCATGAGTGGACAGAAAGCGTACATCCATGGCTTCATTTGCACAAGTGGCATGTATGGGTGCCTGCCACTCACACAAATGGAGTGTGGACACGTGTGCTCACCAGCTGTTTCTGCAGCCTGGTTGCATCACAGCCTACTAGTGGGCCACAGCCAGTGGTAAGTTTTAAAAATTTTTACTACCGGTTCTGTAGGTGTGGCTTGGTGGGTGTGGCAGGGGAAGGATACTGTAAAATCTCAATTCCCACCCCACTCCAGGGGAAGGATACTGCAAAATCCCCATTTCCTCCGGATCAGCTGGGACTCGGGAGTCAGAGAATAGATGGGGACAGGGCCAGTCTGACGTGGTATTTACCAGTTCTCCAAACTACTCAAAATTTCCGCTACTGGTTCTCCAGAATTGGTCAGAACCTGCTGAAACCCACCTCCAGCCACAGCCCACAATTTGGTGACCCCTGCTGTATTGAGTAGATCACTAGGATACAAACTGCATATTCTATGTAAACATATTTTTTAGTGAACTGGAAAAATAACAGCCTTTTCATAATGCAAATCTTAAATGTGTTGCATATTTTTAATCCTAATTTTTTTATTTAACTAAAGAAATTTATCTAAACCACAATGTCATTCCTTTCCGAGAACATAATTAAGAAACTATTAAAACAGGATAATCCATCATTTAACTAGGATCCCAATCATTATCCCTCACTAGATTATCAGGTTTTCTAGATTATTGTCTAAAGTATAACATAATCCTTTAACAATTATTCACATTTTCTTGAACTCTGATTGGTAAAGAGCCAAAAAACAAAACAAAAAGAGAACAAAACTCACTTGTCCTAGTTTTAAAAAAATTGTTCTGACACCGAGCAATCTTTTTTGGTTTTCTTTCAGGGAAATTTTAAACTGTTTCAAAACTTTCTTTTGTCCTCTTCGGAAACTTAATGATTTTTCAAACCTTGAGATAATGATGGCCTTTCAATATTAAAAGGCCATATTAAAATTATCGCTGTTGTCTCACATCTGTATCCTTAATCCTAAAATTGCTCAGGCATTGCTGCTCTTTCTTTTGGCCAAGAAACAAACAGCCCATTAGCTATTTTGGAGCATAGACAGATTCTCCCATTGAGATGATTCCCAGCACACTTGCAGGTGCTGAACAACAACTCTCTGAGGAAAAAGAAAGCAAGCCATACAGAGGAGATATTGTTCTCTAAAAGACTTCCTGGTTTCACATTTTCTGAAGTATACTGTTAAACTGCTGAAAGAGCTTCACTCTCTTGATTTGGCACTCAGGAGGAATTGTAATGGACTACTGAACAGACAGAAAGCAATAAGCATTTTATATTATATTGTACAGGAAACATTGTATTGGGAGCAAATTTTAGGATTTTTTTTTAAACAAACAGAATGGTGGATTTCACTCCCCACCCCCATTCTTGAACAGTTACCCTCAATAATGCTTCTTTAAGCTTCATTAAAGGATGCCAATAGGAGGCAGAACAGCGGCAAACTAGATGATAAATTTTCATCATTGCAGCTACTCAAATTTCCAGTTCCCTCTTTTTCTTAAACAAACTCAAGCATAAACAAATAGGTAATCAAAATTAGCATATGTATATTAGCTCAGGCAGCAGTAGAAAACTAAACTTGACTAGCTTGTTCAAAAATTAGTGGTGGAAAAAGCAGGTTGTCATTGAATTGTATGAGTAGATTTATCAACCAGATCAACTGTGTATAGATAGTTTATAGCAGGGACTTAAGGCAATTTGCCTTTGCTTGATAATGATTATTTCTGTGCAAAACACAAATACATTATATCAAGAAAGCTTCTTATGTCTGTGAAGCATTCTGTGCAATTTTAAAAGTGGTGCATGCTGTTTTTAGGGGAGCTTATCCCCAAGCATTTATTGGACTGCAAGCTTAATTACAAGTGTAGTGGGAATTTCACTTTAGTCTGTGCTCAGTCATAAGAAATTGAAAAGCATGGGGGGGGGGGGGTTTCCAGAAAGGGAAAACTATGTACTGTCTGAAACCAAGAAAAACTACTAAAATAATTAAATATTTGCATACATATAAAAATAACATCTCTGAAGCAGATATTAAAGTCTTTACTATTCTGCAATATGTTCATACAGAGTAGCTGATATTACATATTATATATATACTGCAAGGGGCACCATGAGAGTGCAGGTTATCCATCATCTGATGTAAATCACAGCAGGTGATCAATCTCTGTATGGATTTATATTCTTAATTTAACAGTAATTTAACATAAAGCTAGTCCATGTGAGTAAAAGAAATGCATGTCATGCAGCTTAGTGTCTGGTCTCTGGCAAATCTCTCAGGAGCAACTTCAAATTGAAACAACTTTCAAACATCAAATTTTACTAATGGCATGTTTTGATGCTTCAACTTAAGCAGAATTTGATAGCTAGGGATCATCAGCAGTATAGTCCTTTGGGAACTATCTTGGCAATCATTTCCAAAGTGAATCATACATAGAAATCCAGATAATGACATTAAGTGTTATCTTCAAAATGTGAAGTGGATTTTTTCCCCTAACCTTTTGCTAGGACTTGGTCAATTTACTGTTAATTCTGCAGTATTTAAACTATGCATCAGAAAGCATATTTTGTTGTCTTCATAAAAGTTGAGATTTGTACTACATTTGCATAAGTGCCCTATGTTTATACCTGTTGTTCCAATGGGAGATATTTATTTCTGTCCGCTTTTTCCTGAAATGTGGTTGGGTATATCCAGTTTATCTTTAAAAATAAGTAAAATGCCTTTTTTTACAACCAGGTTAACATGCTAGCTTCCAGATCTTAAGCTGGCGGGGGGGGGGGGGGGACCCTGTATGGCCTAAAATGCTAAGTCCTCTTCTGTCTGTTATGAGGCAGTAGTGCTGTCCTTACATCACTCACAAATTAAGGAAAGCCGCAGAGATGCTTCAGCCTGTCACCTGTCAGCTGCACTAAATCTGATTATGTCTCTAGCACAAAATATGCCAAGCCTGTTTCTAAAAGTAACCCAGCTAGCCACAGAAGATGGAAAGACAGGGAACTATAGGTAACAAGAAAGTTCCATCCTCTGCTAATGCTGCAAGGGAATGAGTGTGTTGGCAGCAGGTCCATTTCTGTACTTAGAGCTGGCAACATCCAGATATAGCCTGTGGCTGGAAAGAAAGGAAAACAGAGTTCAACACAAAGTAATTGTTTATTGCTGTGACCAAATCTGGCTCACCTAAAGCAACCAAATTACTTTGAAAGTACAACATAAATGTATTAAGCATGCAAATGCCTACAGTGCACATCGAACTCCCAGCAAGCATTGGCAGCATGTTGAGCAGCCCTGAGCAAAAGCAGAAACACAGATTATATACTGTGATTTACTACATTCCAAAAACAAGACAAAGAAAAAGGCAGACACAATGTAAATTACAGTACGGCTTTAGGATGCTTTTGATAAATTCATCTTTGTTACCTTATGATTATTTATCCCTTCCTATTAGGAATGTTGGCCATAAAACCTTTGAGATATGGTCAGTTGATATTTATTTGTCAAGTTTATAAACAATTTATAATATAAAAATTCTGGCTCATTGGGTCACTGTTATCCATCTGATTCGTCCTCCAATTGCCACTCATGGTCAACTCAGCTTGCTAAGAATATGTTTTCACAAAGGTGTTTTCAACAGTTCATATCTACAGAAGGCCTCTTATAGGTTTGGTAGTGAATGCAGTTCAGATGTGTGCAGAGTCATGCAAAACCTGCTGTTAGGAGAAGCAGCAGAACCTGCAATGCAAGCTGGCAGAACTCAGTTGTCTTTTCTGGATTAAATCAACCCTTCAGGACTAGTACAGCATTAAACTCAGTGCACCTTTAAAACAACAGGTCTAGCACTCTTTCAACAGAATAATAAAGTCTGTATACATAAGGGAAAGAAAACAATTAGAAGAAAAATTCAACTGACAAAAGAAAAGTGGTTTGCAAACAGATGCAAACAAATAGAAGCGATGGAACGTAAGCATGATAATTTCAATTTACACAAAAAAGGTGAAGGAAGCAGCAGGGCTCTAGGAAAAAAAAAACCAAACAACTGAGTTGACAAGGGGGTGGAAATTATCTTGGATCAGGATGAAAAACTAAAAAAATATATTTAAGAACTTTTTGAGGACACTAGGGATGATATTGATATGGGAAGAATAACAACTGGACCAAACATCACTGTGGAGGAAGTTGAACATGCAATAAAAATAGCGAAAACAAGAAAAGCCACAGGACCTGATGACATGCCACTAGAAATTTTAAAGTTGCTGGAACACAATGGGAAGACATTTTTACTGAAGCTCTTCAATCGAATATATGAAACAAGAAAGATACCAAATGGTTGGCTGAAGTCAACCTTTGTGAAAATCCCCAAAAAAATAAATGCAAAGAAATGTACTGAATACAGAACAATAAGCTAAATGAGTCATGCCTTGAAAATATTTCTGAGAATAATTCATACAAGAGGGGTCAGACAGGGCTGTATCCTGTCTCCGCTGTTGTTTAATATCTACTCTGCGTCAATTTTCAATGAAGCACTGGAAGATATGCTGATGATACAGTTCTGCTTACCAGTAAGCATGAAGACCTTCAGCTCCTCAACAACAGAGTTGCAGAACTATCTGAAAAATACAGCTTGAAGCTTAACATCTCAAAAACCAAGATCAAAAACCAAGATCATCAGCAAATAACCCATTAATTTACCACCGATAAATTTGGAAGGAATACCACTAGAAAAAGTTGAAAGGATCATGTACCTCGGTTCTAATTTACATGAAAGCTGGGACATGACCTCTGAAGTAAAGACAAGGATAGAGAAAGCTTGAACAGCATTCTTCAAAATGAAAAGGGTCTTCTGCAGTCACAACATAAGGCTAAGATTGAAAATCAGGCTTGTCAGATGTTACATCTTTTCTATCCTGCTCTACAGAGTAGAGAGTTGGTCTCTGACAGAAAGCCACTTGAAGAGTCTAGAAGCATTTGAAATGTGGATTTACATACATATGTTACTTATAAACTGGGTTGACAAAATCAGAAATGAGGAAGTGATAAGCTGCCTGGAAAGCCAAGGGAAATCATCAAAACCATTAAAAAGCAAAAGTTAGAATATTTTGGACATGTGATGCAACACCCAGAAAAATATGGCATACTTCACTTAATCCTCCAGGGAAAGATTGAAGACAAATGAGGTCCAGCAGAAAAAGAACATCATGACTTCAAAATCTAAGGGACTGGTTTGGACAAAACTCAGCAGCACTTTTTTGTGCAGCTGTTGATAAAAATAGGATTGCCAACATGATCGCCAATGTCCGATGACAGATATGGCACAAGAAGAAGAATACATAAGGTGGCTGAATAAAACCTGAGAAGTGCTTTGGAAAATACTGGTCAAACATTACTCAGACGATGCTTTTGCAGAAGCCAGGTAACTAGTCTCTCCTGCAGCCCAAGCCAATTTTATCATGAAATGCAGTGCCCAATGACCAGAAGGGAGAGACCATGCCTACAGCAACCAATAGAATCTGGGCAGTTCAAAATCACTAACTGGGTCATCTGCTACATCTTCAGTGAGGCATACTAAATCATGTCAATGGCAAAAAATGTTTTGGGAAAACGGAAAAAACACTACGTTGAAACTGGAATGTCTAAAGATAATTGAAACCTATGTTCAGTTATAAACCGAAGTATCTTCATTGTTTACTACTATTGCTCCATTAAAAAACAAGGAATATGTACTTCCAGGCAAATTTCACTATATAGTGTCTGTAGCTTATTTCATTTTCATGGAAGCTATTGCCAGTTGGAATCATTTAGAACTAAGAGCAGGAATGAGCATGTCGATGCTACTCATTTTGCATGATTCCTGTCTACTACGCATAAATTTTAGTCCTGTAGCAAGCAATAACAGAGAGAGTTGGAATTACATCTTGTTGTATCTGCAAAGATGACACTTTCAATTGGCAGAAGTGCTGCCTTTGTGTCTGTCACAAGGCTTTTCTTCAATCCTCTTTTAAGCAATATGAGAAAAAAGCAAAAACTCTCTTGTCTGAATTTTGCATACTGCAGAGAAGTACTCCAGGCTGCCCAGCATAGCAAAGAAGAGAAACCATTGCAAAGGGAGCATTTCATTTAATTGTGTTTCATTTTGTTTACCAGCGGAAGTATTCCAATCATCAAGCATTCAGCTAGAACTGGCAGTAAAAGAAAGCAGAAAGCTCTTTTCAGCTGAAGCTGGCTTGGCTGTTTCACATAGAGAAATCCCTTCATGGAAATAGCCAGATAGATTTGTCTTTTTCAGACAATTGAGACAAAGAATCCGTCTGTCCTTGGACATTTTGGCATTCTATTCCATCCATAAACATAACATTTAAAAATGAGCATATGTATAATCTATATTGTACATTTTTATATGTTGTCTAAATAGTATATTTCTTTATTTATTCTTTTTGTAAATCAAATTCAGAGGCTGCTCAGTTTATAGCTAGACAAAATACAATGCAATGAAGTGCAGTGCAGTACAGTACAGTACAATGCAATGCAGTGCAGTACATTACGGTCAGAGGTGATATTAGGCAGGTTCTAACCAGTTCTGGAGAACCGGTAGTGGAAATTTTGAGTAGTTTGGAGAACCGGTAAATACACCTCTGACTGGCCCTGCCCCCATCTATTCTCTACCTCCCGAATCCCAGCTGATTGGGAGGAAATGTGGATTTTGCAGTAACTTTTCCCTGGAATGGTATGGAAATGGAGATTTTAGAGTATCCTTTCCCTGCCATGCCCACCAAGCCACGCCCACCAAGCCATGCCATGCCATGCCCACCAAGCCACACCCACAGAACTGGTAGTAAAAAAAATTGAATCCCAACACTGAATACAATATAATGTAATGCAATGCAAATCAAACCAATACAATGCAAACAGAAGAGGTTATAACATGGAGATGGATATATATCAAGACACTGAAAACATTGTCACAATAGTCATATTTCCTATTATAGCATATGGGAAGAAAAAGTAGGACTTCAAAACCCATCTAAATAATGACTATGTCTGGGACTATTCAACTCTCCAGAGAGAAACTATTCCATAGGGCAGGCTTTACCTCCCTGAAGGCGCTCTGGCTAGATCCTAGAAGAAAGGCAGTCCTTCATATAGCATGTCCTAGCTAATATCTAGGTCACAAGCAGCATCTTGAAGTCTGATTATGTTGAACCTCCTTTTCCTCTTCAAGTCCAGTGAATTAAGGAAGTATCTGTCTGCGGCAGTTCCTAATGTTATCTCAACACTCTGAATTTAAAACATGTTTTATCCCTTATTACCTTAGCAATCTTGATCAAGGTAATGTTCCTTATTTAATAAGACACAGTGTGTCTAAGGAATGACTAACCATGAGAAAGATTCATAGTTCATGCATAATTCATGCACAAATGAACCAGGTAAAGTTTCTCCCGGTCACAGCAGTTGTGAATTCACAAGTTGCATACTAGTTATTGAAGTGTTGCTCCATTCGGAATTGAAGATAGAAAGTTTTTTATACCGAGATGATCCAAAACGCAGAGCTATTCAGTCTTATCAGGTTGGAGCTTAAATTTGTTCTAATCCAGGTCTCAACAGCCTCCAGGTACTGAGACAAGACCTCAATGGCTTCTTGGCTCAGAGCTGAGATGAAAAATTGGATATTCTCATCATATTAAAGATATCTGACCTCATGCCATAGATTATCTCAGCCCCTGGCTTAATATAGATGTTAAATAGGAAAAATGGTACTCCAACACTCCAACATCAAGGACTTTAGCTCAAATTCTTTCCTCCCTCAATACTGACAAGAACCAAAAGAACCAAAAAGGAAATCAGAACAACAGCATTCACACCATTCTTATTTTCTCCAATCCCAATCCAGGATAATGTAAGCAATAATATTGAAAGCCACTGAGAAGTCAAGCAGAATAAGGACAATTGCATTACTACTATTCCAGTTCCTACAGATAATCCTCAACTATGATGAGTGCCATCTCTGTATAATAGCAATAGAAATAGCACTTAGACTTATATACCACTTCATGTGCTTTAACAGCCCTCTCTAAGCGATTTACAGAGTCAGCATATTGCCCCCAACAATCTGGATCCTCATTTTACCGACCTCAGAAGGATGGTAGGCTGAGTCAACCTTGAGCCTGGTGAGATTCGACTTGCTAAACTGCTAAACTGCTAAACTGCTGATCAGCAGAAGTAGCCTGCAGTACTGCATTCTAACCACTGTGCCACCGTAGCTCATAATGAATGAAATATAGTAAGTGAAACCCAACTAAAAGTGTTCCAGATAATCTTTTCCAGATCTCTAAGGGTCCAATCAATCTACAGATGACAAAGTATATGTTATATGCAATGTTCCATTCCAATATTTTTCAGAGACTATACAAGGAGTACAGACCAATCTCTCAATCAACCCAATAATTTTCTTGACTTAGTTTTATAGATGACAAGTGTCATTTAGTACATTTCAGAGATTAATAAATATATTACAGTAAGCTTTTTGGAATTAATCATCAAACCTTAATTTTTTAACCTTTATGCTGCTAGAAAACTCTTGGGGTTTTTTTGCTACAACAAACAGATGTTGTTTCCTGTCCGGAAAATAGGATAAACAAAATCCATTGGCTGGCTGGCTGGCTGGGTTTTATTGTGGCAATAAAAAAAAATCCAATGTAATGAGAAGATACTAATCTTGGTTTAGTCTTATTTTGAGAAGCCAATTTCATTTTCATTTCACATAAATACTCTTGCTGTTCCAAATAAATAAAAAAAGATGGAGCAATAGCACAAAAAAGAGAGAGAGATAGATAAATAGACAAACAACAGATAGATTTGTTGATCAGAGAACTTGCCTATGACCTTGCCATTATTAAGAATGTTACCTCAAGGGCCATTATAATGCCAGTATAAGCCTGTCTTTTTGCATATCAGAGGAAAATAACAGTACAATTAATTATTAAATGTTTATATGATGATTTATGAATATAGTGCACAAAAACAAAAAAGAGAATATGCCTAGGGTTCTTTTTTTCTTTTTTATAATGCAGATAATGTGAGAGATATTAGCTTGCTAAATGTAATAATAAAAAGAAAATGCTATTATGCAAAATGAAAACATTGTAAGTCAGAATGATTAGAGTATCTTGTTTGAACATCTTTACAATCAAAAAGGGGGAAGAGGGAAGTTTCAAGAATCATTTTTATTCCATTTAATTTTTCCCTCACTACTTGCTATATTATTAACATCTTTAATCAAGAAAGACCCTTAAAAATTACTTTTCATATAAGACATCTGGGAGGATTGATTCTGCATAAGTAAATCTTAGAATTTTTTTACATAAAAGTAATAGCTCATCTTACTACTTAAACTGCAATAAATTTTCTGAGATACATTATTCTCATTGTTTAGATGAACTAAACAATGGAGAACAGCAAGCAGTAAAAAGTTGAGATATAATGCTCTCTTTTATAGGACTGAGGAACGTTACTTCAGTTCCTAAATCTGCTTAGAACAGCTATAGGTAGTTATTGCCACCCTTGTAGACTACTCAAAAAGTAAGGAACTACTGTATATTTACTATAAAGAATAACATGTCAAAATAAAAGGGTCAGTGACAGAGCTTCTGAGAAAGCATTACCTGCACCATCTCTAGAACTGCAGTTGCTCATGAACTTTATATGAAATCTTGGAGTCATGATCATCCAAGGTCATGTCAAGGTCAAGATAGCATTTTCAATCACTTGGTTGAAGCAAAGAAACTTTTTGCCCTGCTTTTGGTGACATCTGAAATATGAGATCAGGCTTACTAGGGATATTCATTGTCATGACAGGAACCAAACTTTATCAATCCACTCTTTTGAAACAACTATATCCAAAAAGTTATAAAATTTGGAAAGCAATATTCAAAACATCCATGCTAAACTAAACTGTGTTAGGATTCTATATGATGTATATAATGTTAGAACCAGTTGTCCAGGCAATATATATATACTGTAACTTTAAACTGTAAATGTTACCTTCTTGTTGAGTCATGCTGTAATTGGATAATGACTAGTTGGGAGTATATTTAAA
>WNWU01000016.1:14004912-14016487 GCA_012654045.1 Ptyas mucosa | reverse complement strand
GTGCAGTTACTCTGCTGGTTGGTAAAACAACATCAATATCCTTAACAAACTGTATTCAAAGATATATCTACTGTGGATAATCAATGTGAACAAAGAACTATTTTTAAAAGAATGAATATACACTGATGCAGAAATTAGGTGAAATGGGCAACATTGAATACATCCAAAATTGATAAGAGCATGAAATGTGTTAATTCAACAATCACTTACTTTCAAGTTTGTCTTAACTATTTGTACTGTACCTAGCAAGTGTGTTTCATATGTATCAGCAAATTAATAATATAAAAGCCTTTATATAATATGCAGGCCTCCGATATTAAATTTTCTGTAATAAGTAGTTTTAGAGTAGCTGAGATTTTGTGAATGTATTACATACAGAAAGCTTTCTTTTTTAAAAAAATGTAATATCCAGGAAAATTTGAATCCATCTCCATTGTTAAATTAGAATACACGTGCCTTGGAAGATAAAAAACAGAAATACAGAGAAGAATACTTCTTTGATTTTATATCTCAGTAGTCTACAGTCTTGAATGAAACCTTAACTATTCCAGACCAAACAGAGATGAATTTAAATTTTCTGCCTTTCTTATTATTATCCTGTCACTGCGTTTTTTTATTTGCCAGCTGTGCTTGAACTCTAAGATTTATGGTGCTCAGAACTCTTATCTTTAAGCTAACTGCGCATGTCCACATTCTTTCACTCTTCTTCTAACTTTTCTTTGTTCGCCTGCCAAGAGGTCCAGCAGGAATGCTGCCAAGATGTAACTAATTAGCTAGTAAGATGTTTTTTATTTCTTTACAATAAAATGTGTTTTATTAGAATATATCTCAGGTTTATTTTGCTTATAAAGTATACTTCAGGGGAAGGCCACGATCCTTTTTTTAATCAGATGCAATTACCCAAAGGGGAACGGGATTAATTGCCACCCTGACATATCCATCTGAATTCTGACTAACATAACTAAAGTTCATGTCTTCCTCCATCCCTTTTCACAATCAACCTTCAGAATTGCTATTTGTAACTTTTCGAAAGCTAGTTTTATAAAGTTGTTCCTCTAAGAGGTCTTCAAACTTGGCAGCTGTACAACTTGTGGACTTCAACTCCCAGCACAGCCAGCATAGCTGGCTGTAGAATTCTGGGAATTGAAGTCCACAAGTCTTACAGCTGCCAAGTTTGGGGACCCCTGCTCTAAGGTATACAAGACTTGGTTTTCTGACCTAGCAATGAGGTGGCTAAGATCACTTGCTGCTGTCTGCCAGAGATTTCCTCACCTAGTTTATTGTAGTTTTAGATTGTCCGTATTGCTCTTCATTCAGCAGAAGACCAATCTAGTATTTGGCAGGCTCCTTTGGCACAGGATTTTAAAAATGCTACATATTCCATCTAAATGATCAATAATTAGCATAGCAATCTTCTTGGCTATACACCTGCTTCAGCAAATCTCCACAGGAAGAATTCTTATCTGCTGAAAACAGGAGAAAATCATTGGCATAAGGAAATACTTCAGTGAACTACACATGACCTCTTTGCTTTTCAGCAGCCTGTTTCTCACTCATACAAAGACTAGATTTGCAGCTATGGATTGCTTGTGGATATTTCTCTCACCAATCTTGCTATAAATTAGGTCCGCAATCCATTCAGAATTCAGATTCTTTGGTCAATTTTCATCTCTCATCTCTTTCAAGGGTACATGAAATAATATATGCCCTTGTCCATTGTTCAACATATGCCACAGTGAGTGGGGAGTGAATGAAAAGTTGAAACTCTACAAATGGGTCCAAAAATCTTCTGACCTTGGCAAATTCTTTGACACCTGCTGAGCTTTCTGCCTGCAATCTAATCTCCTCCGAAAGCAAATAAAAATTGCATTGCTGAAGGGAATTGTTATGAGGCATGAGATAAAGTAATTTCAGGGAGAAACTGATTTAGCATCACCCTGAGATAGTTCAATTTCATCAGGTAGGAGAAATCAGCTCTTGGAAGCTTCCTTGCAATGCAACATTTCTATACAATTATACTCACGTTCTGAAGCAGGCACAATCTGAATTGTAAAGTTGAGCATGGAACAGATAATAAAAAAGATATATTTCTTCTTAACAGGCAGCAGGTACAGATAAACAAGTATTTGGGAGAAGGAAATGATTATATTTAATATATTTTGTGCCAACTATGTTGGCAGAGATATGAAAGTTGCAGTGTAAAATAAGACATATAAGATGGTAGAAAAACTAGAAGGAGAACCTCTAATTTTTCCCTTTTCAAATAAAGAAGCTAATTATGACAATTTAACATAACTTTCTGATGAGGGTTCTATATGAAAACCAAATCCAAGGATGGGAAAGGATTTTTTTTCCCCTTTGCTTTTATTTGCATTGGCTCAATACTTCAATTCTCCAGACTGGCTTGCTCTCAGCACAGTTTGGGACATTCACTCCTGTTTTGTCTTTTTCTGGTTTAACTCCATTTCTTTTGACAGATTATGAAATTAGGAGCACTGAATACATGAGCACTCAGACCATCCTCTGCCAGCATTACTTGAGTGACAGTATCTTGCAAATATCCGCACATTTAGCATGAATCTCTGCAAAACGAAAACTTTGCCAAGTACAGCTTTACACTTGTTGATTCTTTAGCAAATCAGGTACTTATCCTCTTAGAAACCAACATAAGTATTGTCGAGCTCGCCCGTCGCCGCTCGACAACTCGCCTGGGGATCCACGGCGCGGGCCCATGACCGTCACAGAGCACGCCGTAGATCGAAAGGACGGCGGCGGGGAGTCGGCGGCGTGTTAACACGGGTGTTGGTGGTGGATCCAGGAACCTCCGTTCTAGGCTGTTTCGGCACAGGGTGTGGGTGTGGGTGTAGTCAGGGCCGGGAAAGGGGGTGGAGGGGGCCAGCGGTAGCCGGTACTTGCCGCATGGGTGCTAGCGGCCGGCGGTGCGCAGAGAAAGACGTCCGGGTGGTGGCAACGTCATCGGCCGGCGACGTGCAAGGAGGACTCTAGGCGATGACGACATCATCTGAGCGGCGGCGTATCAGCTTTATTCAGCGCTCGTTAGGAGAGGAGCGTTAACCCGGGCTATTTAAACAGAGCGGCATGCGGAGGATTCCCGAGCTGAACTTTGCTGCGCGTGGGCGTCCCGGTTTCTTACACTGAGCTGTAGTCACTTCAATAAAGAAAGCAAGAACCTCTCTCCGAGCGTCTTGTGTTTCTGTGAGCCCGGACCAGAGGAGCCGAGAGGAAGTTCAGCTCCACCCCCACTCCTCCACCGGTACCAGGAAGAGGGGCCATGGCTGAAGGAGTGACGGCCGACGCCCCGGGGGAGCAGCCGACGGCGGATAAAGAAGTGGAGGATATCATAGCCGAACCTTTAGAGGTTGAAGACCAGCCGGTCGTACGTCCAAAACGACGGGATGTTTCAACTGACAGAACAGCGGAGGAGCCGACGCGTTCTGCAACGGGGCCCCCTGGCCAACAGCGGACCGGTAACTGGTGGCATAGTTCCGCCCTAGCCGGGGTGTCAGGAGTGCGCCAGGTCCACACACCTCCCTTCGCCGGCACCCAGTTCCAGGCTTGGAGGGAGCGCCAATGGGTTGAGGAGGAGGAGGGCGAGTGGAGTTATTCCACTGGCCCAGGGGCCACAACCATGGAGATACTCAGAGACCGGTTTGGGGAGGCAAGTTTCAGGGATGCCCCTTCCTGGCAGCCATGGGCCCCCAGGTTAGAGCCCTCCAGTAGCTGGCAAGGGGGCGCGTTGTCAGGAATGGGGCCTGTGAGCCGGACGCGTCTCGCCAGTCCTAAATTTAAACTAGAACAACGACCGAGACGGGAGATGAAGGAGGATGGACCCGTTAGCAACAGCGGGGTTGGGTCCCTGCGTGATGGGTTTGGTAGGGGATCGCAGCCATCCAGGGAGAGGGCTCCCCCCGATGAGACAATGCGGCAGGGACGGGAGCGAGGCAGGGAAGAACAACAACACCAACGTCCATTGGACCCCCTACCGCTGTGGGGGCCTGGACCATGGGTCCCCCAGGCACCCTGGGGTCTGCCGCCTCTACAGACCACATTTGACGGGGCAGCAGAAAGGGTTGCTTTATTTCTTAGCCAGGTAATAAGCCATATGGACCTTTACGGCCGCTGGTACCCCTCTCAGTGGTCCATGGTGGTGGCGGTCACAGCAGTTCTCACGGGTGAGGCTGCTGATTGGGTCGCCGACCTGCACAGTGAACACGCCCGTGAATTAACGGACTTAGGCTTGTTTCTCGAGGCTCTACGGGGCCGGTTCGAAGATGACACCAGGATCCAGGTGCTGGAAGGCGAATTGGTTGCTCTCCGGCAGTGGGGCCGTCCCGTGAAGGACTACGTCAAGGACTTTTGGACCTTAGCTGGTAAACTACGTTTGTGGCCAGAGCGCTTACTAGTTCATCAATTTCAGACAGGACTGGATAGAGAGATCAGACAGGCATGTGTGTACCGAGGACTCGGGCCACGTCTAACTGACTGGTATAGGGCGGCAGTGGACTTGGATGTAGGGTTGCGAGAATTCAGGCCCCGAACGGTGGGGTCAGCCCAACCCAGACGTGGTACGGTACGGCAATATGATAGCAAAGGGATGATACGGCCGGTCCCGGGCCCCGGGCTGGGAGTCAGTGGAACCGGGAGGAGGGTATTCTGTTGTTTTCGTTGCAACCAGGAGGGGCACCGGGCGTTTGAGTGCCCTCTACCGCCACCGCGCATTTCGACCCCCCGAGGATCCCCACGAGCCCCGAACGCCAGAGCCGACGCGGTGGCAAGGGACCATCCAGCCGGGACACCTGAACAGTCCAGAGCCGTGAACCAGTCCCTAGTGTTGGACATCAACCGTTCGCCTGAGACCAGGTCGCCTGAAACCGCACATGTACCAGACACCACAGGAACCAGCGAAGATGAGGATGATCAACAGGACCCTATGGTAAGTGATCCCATTCGACCATTCCTGATATCGGTTACCCTACAACATCCGGGTACTAAGCAAGAGAGCATACAGGAGGCCTTGATAGATTCCGGCTGTACCAGATGTCTCATCCGCCGGTCCATAGTGGATAGCCTGGGAATACAGACCCGAACCCTGAAAACGCCAATCAAATTCGAGCAAGTAGACGGTACACTGTTAGGGGGTGGGCCGGTTGATCTGGTAACCGAGCCAGTGATTCTACAGATAGGTGAGCATAGGGAGAAGATACGCTTCATAGTAATAGATCGCATGATCGAGCCACTTATTCTTGGCCTCGCTTGGTTAGACAAATGGGAACCAACCATATGGTGGGAGGGAGGTTTTCGCAAATTGCGGTTACCCGTAGGTCCTGAACCCTATATCAATCGCCAAATAGGAGGGGGACCAGTACAACAAGGTAAAGGCCTGTCGCAGCAAGTGACAGAAAAACCATTTCCCGAGGTCTATAGCGATCTGAGTCGAGTGTTTAGTGAGGAGGAGTGCGATATATTACCCCCACATCGTGACACGGATTGTGGGATTGAGCTGCTTCCCGGGGCTAAACTACCAAAGCCCTGGATGTATGCAATGACACCAAGGGAGTTAAAAGAACTGCGGGAGTATATTGATAAAAACTTGGCAAGAGGGTTCATCCGTCCGAGTCGGACGCATTTAGCTGCACCGGTCCTGTTCCATGAAAAGAAGGACGGGGGCCTTCGCCTCTGTGTTGATTATAGAGGGTTGAACGCTGTCTGCATCGAACCTTTATACCCCCTACCGTTAATGACTAACATTCTGACAACTCTGGCTACAGGAAAGATTTTTACGAAATTAGATTTGCGCGAGGCGTATTATAGGGTGCGCATACGCTCTGGGGACGAATGGAAAACCACATTCAACTGTCCTTTGGGCAGCTACCACTTCCTGGTCATGCCGTTTGGCCTGCAGGGCGCTCCAGCTGTCTTTATGCAGTTTATCAATAGCGTCCTGCATGATTTTTTGTACCGGGGCATGTTGGTATACCTAGATGACATCCTGATATACACGAATACCCTGGAGGAGCATGTCAAACTGGTGAGACAGGTCTTAACCCGATTGTTGGATGCCCATTTGTTCGTTAAACTCTCCAAATGTGAGTTTCATCGAACGGAGATTGATTATCTGGGATTTCGGATTAGCGATACCGGACTGCAAATGGACCCAAAGAAAGTAAAGGCAGTGTTAGAATGGCAAGCTCCACGAACACGAAAACAACTGCAAAGTTTTTTGGGTTTCGCTAATTTTTACAGACATTTCATTCCAGCCTTTGCGGAGATAGCGTTGCCCCTCACTGAACTTTTGCGGACCAGATTCCTACCCAAAGGAACCAAACCAAAATCAAGCCAGCCTCTTCATTGGACGTCAGCTTGTCAGGAGTCTTTCGAACGTCTCAAGCAACTCTTTGCTAATGAACCGGTCTTGCGACACCCAGACTTAACACGTCCCTTCATCATACAGGCCGACGCCAGTGACGTAGCGGTTGGAGCGGTTTTACTGCAGAACGACACTACAGAGACGTTACGGCCTTGTGCCTATACCTCACGCAAGTTTACGTCCTCAGAGCGCAACTGGGCCATATGGGAGAAGGAGGCGTACGCGGTGAAATGGGCTTTACAGACCTGGCGGCATCTCTTGGAGGGTGGGGAACAACCGCTCGAGGTCTGGACGGACCACAAGAACTTGGAGGCGCTTCAAGTACCGCGACAGTTGTCACCTAAACAGGTCCGTTGGGCCCAGTACTTCCAACGGTTCCGATTCACTTTGAAATATAAACCAGCACGAAAACTATTCTTAGCGGATGCTCTCTCCCGAATGCCCCAGTATAATAGTAAACGGGAGGCGACAGTACAAGCCCTCATACCCAACAAGCGGACAGGGGTGTCAGCCGTTGCTGAGACCGCCCAACGGTCACTAGCGGATGAATGGTCAACACTCCTGCGAAAGGAGCTACCCATTGATCCCTGGTTAGCAAACAATCGGTCCCTGATGACCTTTCGGGATGGACTAGCCTGGTGGGGAGATAAGCTATACATACCTGTGGCCCTATGGCAGGGCGTTCTCCGACGATGTCATGATAGTAAAACAGCAGGCCATTTCGGGTTTTTAAAAACCTTACACCTGGCTAGACGGCAATTCTGGTGGCCCACAATGCGTAAAGAAATAAAAACCTATGTACGAGGCTGCCATGTCTGTGCCACCTCCAAGCCTAGGCCCGGAAAGCCGCTAGGACTACTCCAACAAGTCGCTGATCCAACAAGACCCTGGGAAGAGGTTTCGATGGACTTTATCACAGACTTGCCAGAGGATATGGGACACACAGTCATATGGATGGTTCTGGACTTATTCTCAAAGCAAGCCCACTTCATTCCCTGTAAAGGGTTACCCTCTGCACGACGACTAGTCAAATTATTCATTCAACGTGTATATCGACTGCATGGGGTCCCTAAACGCATCATATCTGATAGGGGGGTGCAATTTACAGCTGACTTCTGGAGGCGGTTTCTTCGCTGTATTGGTGCGACACAAGGACTCAGTTCGGCGTATCACCCCAGTACAAACGGGGCCGCCGAAAGAGCTAACACCATGATTGAACGGTACCTTCGGTCCTACGTCTCGTATCAGCAAAACAATTGGGTTGACCTTCTACCGTACGCTGAAGCTGCGTATAACAATGCATTACATCGCAGCACAGGATACACGCCCTTCCGGGTTGTATCCGGAATGGAATTCCCAGCTATTCCTGAATTAGACCTAAATGCTAAGTCACCCAACATTCCGGGGGACTGGCCACAAGCGATACGAGACCTCTGGCCGGGAGTACGAAAAGCCTTACAGAAAGCCACAACAGAGTATCAACAACAGGCCAATAAGAAACGGGAAAACGGTACCCCGTTTCAGGTAGGAGACAGGGTGTATCTCTCGACTAAATACCTTCGACTAAAAATACCAAGCCGGAAGCTGGGCCCCAAGTATGTAGGCCCCTTCCCAATTGTAAAAATCATAAATCCAGTGACAGTGCAGCTAAGGCTTCCATCGTTTCTCGGTAAGGTCCACCCAGTATTTCATTCTAGCTTACTGAAACCCACAGCTGTGACGGATAGTCAACAGCCCCCCCCCCTGGACTGATACAGGGGGACCATTATGAAATAACAGAAATCTGTGATTCCAGGTATCGTAGAGGGCGACTCCAATACCTGGTACGGTGGGCTGGGTATCCTGATACGGAGACCTCCTGGGTACCTGTACATGATAGAAATGCTCCGAAGCTATTGAAACAATACCATAAACGTAATCCAAACAAACCACAATAATATCTAATGCCTGTTTCTCTCCCCTATAGACAAACGCCTGGTAGGGGGGGCCGCCTGTCCAGCTCGCCCGTCGCCGCTCGACAACTTGCCTGGGGATCCACGGCGCGGGCCCATGACCATCACAGAGCACGCCGTAGATCGAAAGGACGGCAGCGGGGAGTCTGTGGCGTGTTAACACGGGTGTTGGTGGTGGATCCAGGAACCTCCGTTCTAGGCTGTTTCGGCACAGGGTGTGGGTGTGGGTGTAGTCAGGGCCGGGAAAGGGGGTGGAGGGGGCCAGCGGTAGCCGGTACTTGCCGCATGGGTGCTAGCAGCCGGCGGTGCGCAGAGAAAGACGTCCGGGTGGTGGCAACGTCATCGGCCGGCGACGTGCAAGGAGGACTCTAGGTGATGACGACATCATCTGAGCGGCGGCGTATCAGCTTTATTCAGCGCTCATTAGGAGAGGGGCATTAACCCGGGCTATTTAAACAGAGCGGCATGCGGAGGATTCCCGAGCTGAACTTTGCTGCGCGTGGGCGTCCCGGTTTCTTACACTGAGCTGTAGTCACTTCAATAAAGAAAGCAAGAACCTCTCTCCGAGCATTTTGTGTTTCTGTGAGCCCGGACCAGAGGAGCCGAGAAGTATATGTATATGTGTTGAAGGCATGGAGGAGACTGGCGTCTTTTATACAATGATAATGCCATAGATTCCGCCCTGACAATTTCTAATATAATAGCATTTCTCTCCCTAATTTTCATATGCTTTTGAGGCAGACTAAGAATATATAATCATAAATCTATAGAGATTCTCAGTTATCCAGGTCATGGTTGTCCCATGTTTTTTTCAGGAGGCAACTGAACTTTTTTTTTTCTTTGAAGATGTTTCAAACAAGAAGCTTCTTCAGCTCTGACAGGATAGTGGACAATGGAAGGATTTATACTTCTTTCAGACAGTCATTTGCATCCTTTTAGAAGGTTGTTGAAGCACTTGGAAGTTTATCTGTGTCTTCAGGGTCATCTAAGTGGTGCTCCTGTTCCTGTACTCTGCAATATTTTTTCCCTCAGGAAATCCATTCCTATTCCCACACCATTCAAAGGGTGTTCATTCCAAATTGTATAGCTAAAGGTCTGAACAGATTCTCAGTCATTCAGGTCAAGGTTGTCCCAAAGATGCTTTTTTAGGAGGCAACTGAACTTTGTTTTTTCTTAATCATAGAAATAATTGCTGAATTATACTGTAAACACATTCAGTCATCTGTTCAGTACAAGATTTGAAAGGCAAGATGCAACTACAGTTTCCACAGGACATATTTTATTTATTTGTTTGTTGTTTGTTTGTTTGTTTGTTTAAAAAATAAGCTGTCCAGTTTCTCTTAAGTGCTTCCAGGGAATCAGAACTCACTATTTTGTGCTATTGTCAAATAGTTTTTACTATAGTGATATATCTACACAAAATATTTGGTAGGCATTTCTAGCCTGATGGCAATATACATCCTTTATTATTTATTATATTTTTATTTAACTTTGTACATCACAAGTGTTGAAGTTTATAATGAAAAAAAATCAAATTAAAGCGTGTTTGAGGAGGATATTTCCAACTGTGCTAAAGAGAGAAAAGCCAAAGTAAAATCACTATATCTATCCTGTAATTACCATACATTTTCCTAGCCAGGTTCTTCAGGAACAACGTCTATAATGAAGAGACATTTTCATATGGGCAATATACAGAAATACCTTAGCTACTTTTCAAACTAATAAATGAAAAAAAACAAAATCCATAGAATTCTCCAAGTTTCTGTCCCATGACAAAGAGGTGGGAAAAGGAATCCTCTGTCACGAGTTTGAAGAACTGATCAAATTATTATGGGCTATATTTGTTACACATTTATTTTTTTTTAATGTGGGTTGTATTCATAGATGTTGCTAATCCAAATTTCACTGAGTAAAGCCAGTTGAGTGGATTCATCCAGTGATGGGCTTACATAATGGACTAAAGGCTGAATTGTATGTCCAATTTAGTAAGTATAAAGGTAGGCCTTTGACCAATCATACATCAAAGACAGTACATCTGACATTGTCCTCTACCCATTTTCACCCTTTTAGGAAAGAAATTTCCCTTTAATGCTACACATCCAGAATCTTCTGTTTTCTGATTTTCACTGGTACTAATAGTACTATCTCTTTCACTGAATTTATTTCACTCTAGGCAAATACTCCATTCCAATTAGTTTTTATGTGCAATGGAAGGAACAACTCCTCTCCTGTATGACAGAATTCTTTCTATTCTGTCAACATTCATACCAAAATCAGACATAACAAATAAGGAACATTCAGATGAACCCCAGAGAAAAGCAAATCTAGAAAAAATAAGGAAGAAAAAAAATAAAGGAACATGCCTATTGCAAACAAGAAAAGAAGAAGAGGATAGAAACTTTAAAAGAATGCTTAGACTTTACAAGTTGTCAAAAGTTCACAAACAGGTATGACTTATGTATAATGATGCATTACCAATGCAACATGCCTGTGCAAATAATAATACAATGATTGGAGACCGTTTAGCACATACCCTTATCATGCCTAATACACAGTTGGTGCATTAAAACGTATGAGCAAAAATGTTGATTAAGAATCAGTTTGGTTTGGAGAAATCCCCCAAAGTAAATTGCTTTCTCCTCTCAGTAAATAAGTAGTTAAACACATTATTTTTATATAGCAATTAATACTTTATTTCTTCAATTATTTTTAAATGAACTAATTATAGAAGTATGTTAATTTCAAAGGCCAGCAATATTTAATGTGCAATTGTTATTTCAAAATTCTGCTATTATTTGTATGTGTTCAAGAAGCATGGACAATTGTTTTCCTCACTATGTGGAAAATAGTTAAAGTTATAATGTTGTCTTCCGACACTTTTTCTTAGAGTTGTCACATTGAATTCGGGTAAGGAGAATATTCCAAAAGTCTGAATCTACATTGATATGCCACAGTGACCTCAGAAGAAATATTGCAATACTGCTACACACAGCCAACCCAATTTCAATATGCATTTCTGGTTTATCTGAATTAAATTTCATAGACTCACATGGAAGTGGCTAGTTAAACCAAAACATTGTTCAATATCACATCACAATGTATTTATTTATTTTATCTAATTTATTTATCAAAGTAAAATATCTGCCAAAAAAGGCTAGACACCCTCTGCACCAATGCATGCAGCAAAATATTATTATTATTATTATTATTATTATTATTATTATTATTATTATTA
>WNWU01000016.1:13952239-14004902 GCA_012654045.1 Ptyas mucosa | reverse complement strand
TATTATTATTATTATTATTATTATTATTATTATTATTATTATTATTATTATTATTATTATTTCTTCTATGCTGCCCACTCTCCGAGGACTCTGGGCTGCTTACATCAAAGACAGTATACTAAATAGCATATTGCCCCCAACAATCTGGGTCCTCATTTTACCCACCTCGGAAGGATGTAAGGCTGAGTCAACTTTGAACCGGTGAGATTTGATCTGCTGATCTGCTGAACTAGCAGTCAGCTGAAGTAGCTGCAGTACTGTACTCTAACCACTGCATCACCTCGGCTCTTTCTGCTTTTTTTGCATCACATCACATTTTATCTATTATTGAATCTATAGCTGATTTTTGTCAAGCAACAACAGAACCATAGACATTATAAATATCTGGTATAGGTGATACATGATAAAAGAAAAAGAAAAAAATAGTAGTGTCTGAGCTAGCAGAACAATTGGCAGTGCTGGTAACCATGTTGTCCAGACAACTCCCAGAAATTGTGGCTGCACCTTAATTAATCAGCATGTCTTCATCAGCTGTGGCCCTTTGGTGACTAATCTTACCACCCAGGCAGATTCACTTTGATATAAACCAGCATTCCTGATTTCAGACCACATTCCATCCCAAAGAATGCTAGTAATCAAATTTATAGTCTATTTCTTCTTTCTCCATCCACCAAAGTATCTACTTCTATCCAGGACACTGCTTTGTGAAGCATGATTTTGTCTCATCTGTGCCTGCATGACACAGTTTCTAAGAGACTCTTTTCAAAACTGTAATAAATTTCTGTCCCTAACCAACACTTCTTCATCTACCCATTCTCATTATCATCCTGACCCACACTTGCTGCATAAATTCTTGTGGAAATGATCATCATGCAGTGGCATCTTAAAAGAGAAGGAGGGAGAAAGAGATTGGAAACACACATTCAAGTTTATATAACAGTTTTGCCAAAACTTCAAAAATTTTAGCAAGGGGTTCTCGGCCCAGTTGCTGGGTGGGTGTTGCCATGGTGGATGTGGCCTAGTTGGCCTCCTGCACCATGACGGGCACCATGACTTGCCTTCCCGGGCTCCAGAGGCTTTCCTTAAGCCTCCCGGAGGGTGAAAACAGCCTCCCCAGGCTCCAGAGGCCCTCCCAAACTTCTCGAGGAAGTCCCGGCCTTCCCGAACTTCCGGTAGGCCCATTTTTTGTCCTCCGTGTGTGCCCTGCACTTACCTGTATCCAAAATGGGCCACATGGGGACTCCTGGGAGGGGTAGGGTGGGATGGACAGGGCCAGCCAGGAGTGGGATTTGGGGGTTCTCTGAACTGCACAGAATCTTAGCTAGAGGTTCTCTCGAACCCCTGCAAACCCCCAGCAGCGAACCCCTGACTTTTGTCTAACATGAGAAATACAACTCTCCATTTTACCAGCTTCTACCTTTTCTGAAATGCATGACGCTATAGCTCTTTTCATGTCAGACAAGTGGAATCTATGATTTGACTTGCAAATTATCCCAAGAGTTTTTGAAGCAATATTTCTAGAGACTATTTTCCATCTCCTGAGCTTTGTTTTATTTCTGAATAGTACTTATAAAGACTACAATGACTCCACTGAAGTCAGATTACAAGATCTTCCATCTGTTGACTAGTTCTAAATGTCTAAAGCAGAATGCAGAATGTATTAAACAATATGTTTCTCATAGAAATGTATTAATAGCACAATTAATATCCTCCTTATTTTAATAAGGCTATTGTTCAATAATTAATATATTCAAGTAGTTGTTTAAAATATTTGTAAAAAATTCTAAAAAAACACTATCATTAAGTTATTGTGTCTGTATGTATGTACTGAAGTATGCATGTGCCTGTAGATATTTAGGATCAACTGTGATCAGAAAATCAGGCTCTGAGAATGTTATTTCTTTTTCTTTCCTAAATAAAGGGAAATCCCTCTTCTGAATTGGGCATAATACAAACTATATGGTTATAATAAAATATACAGCAAGTTTCATCACAACTATTGTTATTCACATGCAAATTTCTGCCAATTTAGTCAACCCAAAGAATGAATCAATCAAGAAATGCAGAAATCCCTCATTTATAAAACTACATTTTCTAATTAATTTTTTTTCTCATATGGTAAAAAAAATACTTAAGTGAAAAGCTGGTTTAGATTCACACTATTAAATCACCAATGATTCTATCTGAAAATGATTTCTGTGTTTCTTATGACTTATAATTAGAAAATAATTGGAAATATGTGATTAAATGTGTATAAACAAATGATGTAATTAAAATAATTATGCAAATTATGTTAAGGCACACAGTAAAAGATTCACAGGAGATTAATATAGTGCATCAGCACTTTTTACGGTGGCATCAATAATATGCATACTTCCCTGTTTCAGGAAAACTCATTGGAGAATTTTTAGCAGTGCCAGTAAGAAACAGCTGAGTTGCCTAAGAAAAAAAGTTATGTAAAAATGGGAGATTTAATTTATTTTCTTATACAATTTATAGACCTGAATCCCAACAACTCCGCATCTTTAACTACTAACAGCATTGTTATTTCAGATTGGAAAACACTGCCTTTGTAATTTAGAATCTCAAAGCTTCTGTAGATAGTGTGGTGGCTTGGGAATTAACGAAGGCACAAGCAGGCAAGTAACAACAGCTCTTTATTATACAGTGAGACTTCAGCAAAGAACTGAGGCTGCAGCCCTCCTTATATACAGTTCAGAAGAGGCTGTCAGCCAATCAGGAATTATTCCCTCATTCGAAATTCCCGCCAAAATGTAACAGAACACAATACCCCTCCCCTCCCAGAAGGCACTTACACTCAAATATTTACATATGTACAAACAAAATCTCGCAGGTGCCTTGGGCATGTTCTCATCCGGGCTGACCTGTGCAGATCAGTCTTTGGTAAGGCGTCGAGCCGGTCGGAGGGACCCTCTGTCTCTCCCGGCTCCGCCAATGGAACCTCCTGGATTTGATCCGGAGTGTGGCTACCCCCAGTTGGGAGTGTCGGCTCGCTGGGGCAGTGCTGGACCCAAGGTTTCTCAGGTAAGTATTCCCTCGGCAACGGGTTTGAGTTAGCTGTTTTAGAGAAGTTGTCGTGGTTAGGGTCAGTGAGTTCTGAGTTGTGTTTGACCTCGCTAATTACCCTTCTCCTGAGCTGGTCTATGTGGCGTTTCCAAATTTTGTCAACCCCGACATCTACAGTGTAGGACTTCGGTCCAGTTACCCCAGTAATTGTTCCCGTGATCCATAGTGGGCCGTTTGTTTCGGGCGTATACTGAGTCCCCGACTTGGAATTGTTTCAGTCCCATGATTTCACCCTTAAAACTATCGTGGGAGTAGTTCGGGTGAAGCCTGTCTAAGATGCACCTAAGTTTCCTCCCCATTAGTAGCTCTGCAGGGCTTCTCCCTGTAGCTGTGCATGGTGTGGCGTGCTGAACCGCTAAAAATTGATCTATCCTGGCTTGCCAGTCACCGTTATCTAACCTGGACAGGGCTTCCTTGGCCATCCTCACGAAACGTTCAGCAAGGCCATTCGAAGCCGGATGGAAAGGGGCCGAGAGGGCATGGTGAATGCCCAGCTCGGCCACGTAACCCTCGAACTGGGTGGCCGTAAACTGAGGCCCATTGTCAGATACTAGAGTATCCGGAAGGCCGTGTGTGACAAATAACTTCCGAAGGGCCCTGATAACCGCTTCGGACGTGGTCGAAGACATAAGAATGATCTCAAGCCATTTAGGGTATGCATCGACTACTATCAAGAATGTTTGGCCATGAAATGGGCCTGCGAAGTCAATGTGGATCCTCCCCCATGGCCCTTTTGGCTTTTCCCACTCTCGGATTGGGGCAACTGGGGGATCGGGGCGAGATTGCTGGCAGGGCGTGCATGTCCCTACCCACTGAGAGATGTCTTGGTCCATATTGGGCCACCAGACGTAGCCTCTAGCTAAGCTCTTCATCCTAACTATGCCCGGGTGCCCCTCGTGAAGTAACTCCAGAACCCTGGTGCGCAGCTTGGATGGCACGACAACTCTATCACCCCACAGTAGGCATCCCCCCTGCATAAACAATTCATTACGCTTATTGACAAACGTTTGAAAATCCCCTCCATCCACCTTGGGCGGCCACCCCTTCAAAACCCAGCCACTGACAGTGCGTATAACAGAGTCTCTTGCGGAGGCCCTGGCCACCTCACTAGAGGAAATGGGACCCAGAGTCAGAGCAAAAGGACAGGGGCCTCCGGTGTCGGGTCGTTCAGCAGCTCGGGAAGGGGGCAACGGCTGAGGGCGTCTGCATGGCCCAGGGCTCGCCCGGGGCGGTGAACCAGTTTGTAGGAATATGCAGACAGAAAAATAGTCCATCTAGTCATATGCGGAGAGAGAGCAGCGGGGGTGGGCTTGTCTCCGGCCAATAGTCTTAACAGCGGCCGATGGTCAGTAACCAACTCAAATGTCCTGCCATAGAGATATTCATGGAATTTCTTCACTCCCGCAATTGCGGCCAATGCCTCTCTGTCTAGCTGGCTATAATTCCATTCAGCGCTAGACAGAGTGCAGGAGTAGTATGCTATGGGCGCCTCCAGGCCATTTGGCAGTCTATGGCCTAAAATGGTGCCAACTCCAAACGGAGAAGCGTCACAAACTAAAACAAGTGGCAATTTAGCGTTATACTGTATAAGGAAACTGTCTTCCGCTAGCAGTCTCTTTACAGCTTCGAACGCGGCAGACTCTGGTTTTCCCCAAACCCATGGTGTGCTTTTTCCCAGAAGTTTGTGAAGTGGGTCAGCCACGATGGCCTTGTCCTTTAAGAACATCGAATAGAAATTTAGCAGTCCAAGGAAGGCTTGGAGTTCTGCTTTGGATTTTGGGGTGGGCGCATTCCTGATAGCCCTAACCTTACTTTCTGTGGAGTGGATGCCTGCGCCATCGATCTTGAAGCCCAGGAACTCAACGGAGGGGACAGTGAACATACATTTGCTTTTCTTTAATTTGAGTCCCGCTTCCCTGAATCGTGACAGAACGCTCCTCACTCTGTCTCCCAGTTGTTGTTCGGTCTGGGCGCTAATCAAGACGTCGTCGAAATAGGGCACCACCCCCAGAAGGCCCTGCAACAGGCGCTCCATAGTACTCTGAAAGAGCCCCGGAGCGACACTAACTCCGAACTGGAGCCGGGTACATTTGAACGCCCCCCAATGTGTCACAATTGTCTGTGCCTCTGCTGTGGCATCATCAACTGGTAATTGTTGATAGGCTTGCGCCAAGTCTAATTTTGCAAAAATTTTGCCTGGCCCCAGGGAGTGTAGTAGATGATGCACAATCGGCACCGGATAGGCGCTCGGCTGCAAAGCCTTATTGATTGTGCACTTGTAATCGGCGCAAATTCTGACCGACCCATCCGATTTTACTGGGGTGACTATGGGGGTCTCCCATTTAGCATGGTCAACGGGGACCAACACTCCCTGCTTAATCAATTTGTCCAGTTCAATGTCTATCTTTGGCCATAATGCAAAGGGAACTCTTTGAGCCTTTAACCTGACTTGGGGCATGTTGGGGTCTATATTTAGAGAAATAGGGGTCCCCACATACTTGCCCAAGGAATCCGAAAAGACGTCCTGGAACTCGGTCAGGAGACTGTCCTTTAGAGGTGACTTGAGCATGCTATGGACGCCGGTGAAACCCATGCCAAGGGCTTGGAACCACCCCATGCCCAAAAGGCTGGGCAGCTGTCTGGTCACAACGGTCAGTGGCAAGGTTCTTTTGTAGTCACCGTAGGTTACTCGGAACATGCCAACACCTTTGACAGGAACTCGATTGCCCTGGTAGTTGAGAATCCACAGCCTTTGCCTTGCGAGCTGGTCTTTTTGAAACGATGGTAGAATTGACTTCAGGGTCGCCCACGACATTATGGAAAGAGCCGATCCGGTGTCAATTTCCATTTCACAGGGTCTGCCGTCGATTTCAACGATCGTGGAGACCTTGTCCTCGACCATCTTGCTGGCCTGGTCAACGTGTGTGCCGTAGCCGTCTCGCGGTTGACTTTCGCGCCGGTTCTTCACGCCGCCATCTTTGGTTGGTTGTTTTTGGCGCGTCGATTCTGGTTGGCAATGGTGGTCACGTGGTTGGTGTTTTCTGGGCAGGGCGGCCCTACAGACTCGCGCCAAATGCCCCTTCTTATTGCAACGTCTGCAAATGGCCTCTTTGTATTTGCACGACAGTCTATCATGGTTTCCGCCGCAACTCCAGCAGCTTCGTCGGGGGCTGCTTGAGTCTTTCCATTTTTCCGTCCGGAAAACGTCCTCGTCTGAATCAGCCTCCGAGCTGGATCGGGCATCCTCTCTGTGGACTGGTAGGGACTTGGAACTGTCCTTGCTGGTCAAGGGGCGCTGCAGGGCTTCCGCGGCTTTCGTGGAGGCTTCGTGAGCCCTGGCCTCGTCTAGGGCGCCCAAAAGTGTCAGGTCCGGTTTGGCGAGCAGCTGCCTCTGTAGTCTTGTGTCGCGAACCCCACAGATCAGTTGCTCTAGCAATGCATCGTCTAGATCTCTGTAGTCGCAGTGGGTCGCGGCTTTGCGGAGGCTCGCCATATAGGCGCTGACCGGCTCTCCCTCCCGTTGGATGCGCTGTCGGAACTGGTACCGTTGCACAAACTTGGAGGGCACGGGAGCGTAGTGAGCCTGAAGGGTCGTCATCAGGGTGTCCCAGGGGACAGTCTGGACTGGCGTTGGCTCGCTGAGTGACTCTGCCATCTCGGACATGTCTGGTCCGCAGTGGCTCAGGAAGAGAGCTCTTTTTCGGTTTGCAGAGAGCCCCTGCATATCGCTGGCTTCGAGCGAGCACTCGAACTGAGTCATGTATGAAACCCATTTTTCGCGGGCCGGGTCAAAAGGCTTGGGCGGAACGTAGGCAGACATGTTCGGTATGCCTTCTCTTGTTCGCCTCGTAGCCTAGCTGAAGCTCGTGTCTCACTGGGCCACCTCTTGTGACTCTATCCCATCCTCGTCGCCAATGCGGTGGCTTGGGAATTAACGAAGGCACAAGTAGGCAAGTAACAACAGCTCTTTATTATACAGTGAGACTTCAGCAAAGAACTGAGGCTGCAGCCCTCCTTATATACAGTTCAGGAGAGGCTGTCAGACAATCAGGAATTATTCCCTCATTCGAAATTCTCGCCAAAATGTAACAGAACACAGCAGATAGTTTGGGTTGTTATTTCATATTGTCTATGGAGCAAACATAAGCAAAATGTCTTCAAAGAAAAACAAAGAAATCCAGTTGCCTTTGGAAAAAACACCCTTTGGGACATTTAATACTGTCTTTCAACATAAAGTATTTCTGAACTAATTATATATCAATAATGTTCATATTCCAAAAGAACTATCTTTTTAATACTGTTTCCTCTAGTCATGGCAATTTTATCTATACATTAGATGTGAAATAATCACTCATTCTACTAAAAAAAGATAGGAATAGTTATCCAAACTGCATGCCAAGATGGGCTGCAACCACAGTTCCGTCAATCAACTATACTTGCAATCCACTCTATATGGATAGCATGACCAGTCTCCCCTAACACAGTCTTCATTGTAATTCTCCTGCTATCTTGCCTACTACCAGAAAGTGTCATTACTGTGATACGTAAGATTGTTTGGATTCTCATACATAATATCCCATGCTTAGATGCACATCAGGCAGCAAACCAGCAATATCAGAGCTTTTTCCAGCATGTTAAAATTTGTGATGCATAACCACACAAATGAAATGTAATGCAGGATTCCCTCTCCCTCTGTTTTCTCCCATTTCTTAGGAAGCAAAGCCAGCCATTCAAGTAATAAAAAGTGCTGGGGTTGAAAAACAATTTACATGGCCATAGGAATGTTCTACAGGCTGTGTCTGGCAAGATCACTTCTAGCATAATATGAGCTGAGGAACAAATGATACCTATTTTTTATCTCACATGATTGATTACAACATAAAAAAAAACTTCCACTCTATTTCTTTGGTTTTATGCTATATGAAATATGTTTCTAAAACAATACTTACAAGGATTGCAATCGCAATAAAATTTAGATTAATATACCACTTCACAGTGCTTTACAGCCCTCTCTAAGTGGTTTACAGTGTCACCATATTGTCCCCGACAACCTGGATCCTCATTTTACTGACCTCAGAAGGATGGAAAGCTGAGTCAACCCTGAAGTGGTGAGACTCAAACTGCTGAACTGCTGGCAGTTGGCAGTCAGTGGAATTAGCCTGCAATACTGCATTTTAACTACTGCACCACCATGGCTCTTAGGCAGATTGTTCTTATAATGAACCTAGTTCAGTTATCCTTACACTTTGATACCTTATTTCTGGAACAATTGCATGACATGAAGTAAATGCCCTGACCCTAACCCTAACCCTAACCTACTCCTGTATCTGCCTATTTATCATAAAGCCTTTATCTAAACACTTCAACGCAATGGAGATATCTTCTTCTCTACCCTGTCTCAATATCATATCAACTCAATGAAATGATTTCATACTTCACTTCTTGCTCTTCTTTTTTTGGCTTATTAGCATATTTTCCATAAAATATAAAAATTATTTGAAACCTTCACTATTTTTCTAAACTTTAAAGCAAATACTAAATACTAAACAATACTACAATACTAAAAAGGAATTGTTTAAATCTATATCTACCAAAAAGTAGAGATATCCTCTACTTATGAACATGCTAAGTTCTGACAGCTGTTTATAAATCTGTCTTGCTCACAAATCCAAATAAGGATAAAAATCAGTCTAGTGTTCAATTCCAGACATTCACAATCACTATAGTACAGTGGTGGGATTCAAATAATTTAACAACCGGTTCTGTGCCCTAATGATTTCTTCCAACAACCAGTTCACCAAACTGCTCAGAAAGTTAACAACCAGTTCTCCCAAAGTGGTGCGAACTGGCTGAATCCTACCACTGCTATAGTATACACCACACATAGTGACTACACAAATAAACAGCAAACCGTATGCATGAGGATTTGTGAATAGTATTGAAGCAGAAAGGGGAAATGGTGCAGTGACCTAGAGGTGGAGCTCTCACCTCACAATCCGGAGGCTGTGAGTTCAATCCTAGATAGCGGCAGATATTTCTCTCTTTGGGCACAATGAGTAAATATCTGTTGTGAACTCTGCATTGGCAACAGCAAGGGCATCCAGCCAGTAAACACTCAGCTCCATTGAGTTGCCCCGACTCCACCCCGATGCAAGGGATTATGGGGTCATTAAAAGACAAAAAAAAATGAAGCAGAAAGTGGAAGAAGGCGGAAAAGGTTAGCTTACTGCATGCCTTTTCCCATATTCTGGGACCATCTAGATTGGAGTTCTGAACAGGTTTGTTTGTATTGGTGAAAGTTTGTAACTTGAAAGTTCATAAATAGATTATTAAAAGTATGTAGCTTGAATTGGATTTACCGGAAGAAATAATTAACTTCCAACACATTAAAAATTGTTGAAACTGAATTATTTATAATTTCATTCATTTGAAAAGTGTTTTCTGAAAATGAGGTTATTCCAATTCCTGGAATCTAGACAAATATTAATCTTTCTTGTTCCTGGTTTTTCTCAGTCAGTAAATTTGCTTGCTTTTATTCTAAGTCTCTACTGTTCAATTTGGTTGAATTCTTTTTCTATCTTTATTCTTGCTCTTACTCTCTGATTTTACTGCAGCATACACAGTCTTTAATTAAACTGTACAAAATACTCTTTACTAAGTCCAGAATACTTTCAAGTTTATAAAATAGTTTCTCTTAGCAGTTTCCTTCTCAAAATGAAGGCTATTAAATGTTGTTGTCTCTTTTCCCATAAAGATAAATATGAATGTAATTATTCATTCTTTTTATCAACTCTGCTAGTCCCAGAATAAATATAATTCAAACCTTTGCTTGTACCTTCTTCAGCTCTCTGTTAAATTTTCTTTCATGTGTAACTTATCTGGAGCCTTCTGTTGCTACATTGCTTATGAATGTTCTTTTAACTTGTTCTTTAATATGTTTAATACATGTCTCATAAGAAACATAAAAGAGTTCAAAGAATCCCAATCACAAATACTTTCTGGTCTGATTTAGCATGTAGGTGAGCCGAACATAGAGTTGCTACCATTTTTCTCTATTTGTGTTAACGTTACAGACAAAAGCTAATTTAAAAACACATAATATATTACGTAGTATTTTGTTTTCTTTCTCTAAAAAGTATTATTACAGAATACACTCTATTTTGTGTAACACCATTTGTATAATCAATTGTCGACTTCCAAGATCATGGTTTCCATTCTTCCTCCATGACCCCAACTAGAAGGATTTATTTATCTGTACTTTCAGTTCCTTCACTTTGCTGTCATAGGCTCATAATCTGTTAAGGTCTCTTCTGGCTGCATCATTCATTCCTGCAGAGATCAGAATTAAAGAATAACAGAGTTGGAAAGAACCTTGGAGGTTTTCTAGTCCAACTTCTGCTTATATAGGAGACCTTATATGATTCTGAACAAATAGCTGTCAAAACTCTGCTTAAAAACCTCCAGTGATGGAGTACCTACAACTTCTGGGTACAAAAGCCATTCCTCTGATTGGTTGAATATTTATGAGCATTTTCATCTTCCAACTAGATATATTATTTGATTAAATTTAACACTACATTATTTTAACATATTAAATTTAACTATCCAGCAAGATTTTATCCTTGAAAGGGGCGTGTCTGTTTGTAAGAATTTATATCTAAGTTGTTTTCTTTATTAATTAACATTAATAATGATTTTTTGAAAAGAATTCTCCTTGTACAGCTGCATTCATACTAGAAAATATCAGGTAGAAAGACATAAAACTAATTTTTATATTCTGTTTTTCTGACAATTAAAAAAAATTAAAGTACAACAGGCCAGAATTAGAATAGATTGATGCTGGTTTGATACTGGATCTGTGGACAACAATACTTATGGATTCTGAGAAAACACTATTTCTCCTAGTATGTTCCCTTCACAATTCCATAAGGTCTTCTGATCTACCAACCCCAACCCAGGAGATAATTTTGGATTTTGAATACCAAAATCAAAGAAGAAGTGAACTTCCATGAACTCTGAAGATGGGTCCCAAGATTGGATCTTCTCATCCATGTGCAAAGATTTTTTCCTTAAAGGAAAAAGTCAAGCATTATTAGGATTACCAGATTGAATCCAAGCCATTGGAAAGCACAAGATTGAAACCTAGAAATATAGAGAAGGAATATAAGTCTTATTTCTTGCAAAGAAAAATGAAAAAAATGAATGACAGTTGCTATGTATAACCTGAAGACACGTTTACCTGACAGGAAGAGAGTAGATATTTTTTCCAGCTAGTTGATATTTAGAATATGAGAGGTACTAGATTTGTGATAAACAGATGTTTATTGTTATTGTTGTTGTTGTTGTTGTTGTTGTTGTTACTGTTGAAGTCATTCAGATACATTTCTTTTAGGATAAATACAAAATACTATTTGCTATGTCATTTGCCTGGGATACCATGTCTCATTTCAGGAAGAGAAAAAAACCTTTCCTATGGCTGTAGGAGGTTTTCCTACAAATTTTGCATTATTAATGAGAAACTTAGACAGACAACAATTTCCCCCTGACTGTTAAAACTGATGACCTAAGCTAAAGTGCTCACTTCAGATGCATTAAGTATTGATGGAAACATAAACTAACAATCTAAGTTTAGAGTGGTTTTCTTTGCAGTGTCGTATAATGACAATTCACTTGTTTATGCTTGCATTGAGGAAGATTGCTATTTAAGCTTTGAGAAAGAAAATTTAAAACATTGCACGAAGGGAAAATCAGTGGATGTTGGCATATTTTGGCATAAATGCCTAGTTTTTGGCATTTATGATGAATGAGGAAGAAATAATATGTAATGTTAGCACTACCTCTTATTTCAAATTGCTCTTCTCTTGATTCAGAATGATGTCACCAGAATGACAGAATAGTTAGAAAGTGTTCTTCCCTGGAAGGATAGATGAAATATCTGGCATCCTAGCATCAGTACCACCTTTTAGTGTCAAATTATGTATTATGAAAGATGTAATTTAGCTGAGACAGGATTATAAGAACAAGCAATTGAAAACATTCTTGAAATGAAGCTCACAAGCTCTTATTCTTGTTCTCATTTTTGTCTGACAAATTCAAATAAATAAATAAATAAATAAATAAATAAGAAGGAATCTATCATCTATCTATCTATTTATCTATATATCTATCTACCTACCTATCTGTCCAGTCATCTATCTCTTTCCTTCTTTCGTTCTCATCAATTTATATGACTCCCCACTTGCCAAGAAATTCTGGGAAGTTTACAGGTATTATAACAAAGCTATAAATCATCAAAAAGCATAATGTTGCCAGAGGTAATAACTCACAGACCAGAAACTAAAGCAATCTTCAAAGCATCTTCCCATTGTCAGGAAAAAACAAGGGCCTTTCTGAAGGCTTCCAGGGTCAATCATACAAATCTTGGGGGATATTAACTATCAACCAGAAATATTCAATGCTTGTTTTTCCATAGTCTTGTTGACATTTAGATTATTTAGGAAACACAAGAATATAAAGCCATTTCCAGGTGCTGGGGATTTATCACTGGAATTCTGTCCTGAAATCTTCTCAATTTAGCAAGGTAATGGTCTTTTAACAGTTTGATCATTGCTTTTATTTTTCAAATACAATGTGCTATAAGTTGTGAAGCATCCTGTATTCTTTAAAAAGCCATAATTATAGATATAAATATTTGCTATACCATTAGCATGGAGAGGGGAGAGAAAAAGCAACTTTTTTAAAAATCTCCAAATAAGCTAGGACTAAACTTGCCAATGTACTATACTTAAGACAACAAAAGAAGAAAATAGTCCTAATTAATAGATTAAAATATGCTGTCCATTTTTTACAGTTTACCTATCAACAATATTAACTTTCTACCTCCCTAATACGCAAAGCTCCCTCTCTTGTTAACATGAGAAAAGATGCTCTATACTGAAATGCCATTCAAAGATTTCTAGATTTCCTTTCTGTTACTAAGGATTATGCTAATATAATCTTTAATTATTTATTTATTTTTTATTTATTATTATTATTTATATTTCTATGCTGAGGACTCTCCGAGAACTCTGGGCAGCTTACACCAAAGACAGTATACAAATAGCATATTGCCCCCAACAATCTGGGTCCTCATTTTACCCCCCTCGGAAGGATGGAAGGCGGAGTCAACCTTGAGCCAGTGAGATTTGATCCGCTGATCTGCTGTACTGCACCCTAACCACTGCACCACCTTGGCTCAATTACACATTGATATAAACAAAAAAATTATATTTGCATATATAATACAAAATTCTAAATAGCCATTCGCTAGAGATTCTACACAAACAACATGAGCATTGGAAAACATTATGAAATCAAATATCTATATTTAGGTGAATCTGGTTTATTTAACTGTTACACCAGGAATATACTTTATGATGCATTACGATTAGCCTCATGCAACTGAATATGTATTGAAAATTATCTACGAACTCAATTTATTCAGGATCCTAATACAAAACTCAGTATCAAGCTCAATCAAGGCAAGGGGAGTGTTTTTACTGAAAATAAATTAACGTCTGTAAAAGTAGTCAATTACCAGTTTGTTTCAGAAGTACAACCAGATCTTGGAAAACAACTACCAGTATGTCAAATATGTATACTTAGAAAACTACTGGCTAACTTCTTTTGAACTTATTTATCTTCTGATTTAATTTTCACATATTTCTTTACTCCAAAAGATTGAAGCACGCACCCATACACATCACCTCCACCCACCCACCCTCCCACTCTCCTCACACACATACACACAACAAAAGCACATCTATTCCAACCATGTAAAGCATTTTACAAAATAAAGAAGCCACTGATCATTTTTCTGAATAGGTCCCCAAATGGACTTTTACTTGTAATATGATAACAAAATCAGTTTTTCAGTCAAAGAGCTTTTCTGTATCATTCTTCAGTTCCTTTTGTATATGGCTATAAAGATCAGAGTCATCTGCTTGAATGAGGTTTGAAATTCTGATGAAAACAATAAAAGATATTAAACACTTTCTGTCCCTCCCAAATTGGTATTCAGACTCCCCTTTTGTAAATGCTGTATTCACATCCCCATCTGTATTCAACAGATTTACACAACTAAGGCTTCATCTGTCAAAAAATATAAGCAAATGTAGTCATAGACTGCTTGGTTGTGTCAATTATTCTCCTGAAAAGAAATGTAGCCTATTTTGACATGCGTCAGTTTTATTTATGGATTAGACATTCTTACTAAGGTTTTCATATCAACACAGCCTCTGAAGCATAAGGTATTATAATTCAGTTCAATCAAGCAAAAATAGGTGGGAAAGGTCTATGGGAATGGGGACGCTCTGATATGAAACCTGTAGTAACAAGGAGATTTCTAAATGATATTGTCTTTCACGCCAATTGGTTATCAAGATTATGTTCTATATAGGCACAAAATCTACCATTAAGGTTCTGCTTTCCTTCTGTATTTCTCTGGTATTTTTATCTTCTGTTGTTAAGGATCATTTTTCTGGTGGAACCAAAAATTATTTAAGCCTCTTATGAAATCTAGGCCAAATTTTCCTATCTTAGTTCCTTACTGCCAAATGTCATGAGAGAGAGCTGTTAGAACTACTAGCCACTTCACTGGGGATTCTGCAATGTGTAGTCATAACAGAGCTGAAGACAAACTACATAAGAAAAATTGTTATAGACAGTGGTGTTTGTTAAATATTGGAAAACTCTTCCTATGGGCAGAGAAGATAGTAGAATAAGCTTTTTGCATAGAAACCAATGTTGTGTGTCCATTCAAATATCACTAACATATGCTATACTGTTCTTGTTTTCTCTGGTGTTTTTATTACTTGAAGTGTTTCGATATGGATTAAACCAGTAGTGAAATCCAAATTTTTTTACTACCGTTTCTGTGGGCATGGCTTGGTGGGCATGGTGTAGTTTGGGGAATGTGGCTTGATGGGTGTGGCAGGACAAGAATACTGCAAAATCTCCATTCCCACCCCACTCCAGGGGAAGGATAGTGCAAAATCTCCATTCCCACCCCACTCTGGGACCAGTCAGAGTTGGTATTTGCCGGTTCTCTGAACTACTTAAAATTTCCACTATCGGTTCTGCAGAATCTTTCAGAACCTGCTGGATTTCACCCCTGGATTAAACTGAAACTGAGCATGATTCAATGGAGTGTGGCATTTTGGAGCAGGCTAATGGAGTAGCTAACACTCCCACCTTCTACCTGTATGCATTTTTTTTCTTCCCTCTACATCTGGATCAGTTTTATTTTAACTGAATTTTAAATGTAAGAAGCCCATTCATTGGTTTAATGTTTTACAGTGTATTTTAATTGTATGTCTGTAAGCCATCTAGATTCATCTCTGACAAGATGGGTGGCATATAGGTTAAATAAATAAATATGTATCTCATTAAAATAAGATGGTCCTTGTTATGATTTCCATTACATATTATGGATTTTAATCCTTTATCATTTGAAGATATCTTGTAATTTATCCAAAGAACTTTGCCTGTTAATTACATTATAAATACAGTAAATAAGTGTGGCTTCACTTGGTTATTTAAAATGGAAAATAGGAAGACTAGATAGAGATGGATGTGTAATTTGATATGCAATTAATTTGATACCACGGAAGTCTAAAAGATTTACTATTATGTCAACATATATGAAATTTTACTGAAATGGCACCAATATAGGACATGTACCAGAAGTAGGAGGAAAATGATATGCAAAACTATGCACAAAACCTACTGTATAAAGCAGGTAAGATGAGGAAGATTGGGCCAAGAGAACACATACTTTGAAAGGGCATAGTCCATTTGATAGAGAGTAGACTATAGAAGGGGTAGATAGATTTGCCAGTTTGAATAGAAGGAAGTGAGATTTCTATATATATATATATATATATATATATATATATATATATATATATATATATCAATACCATTCAGATAATGATCATTCAGCTAACAATGGCACAACAAAAACAATGACATATTGATTGAGTAAAACTGATTGTGGTGGTGAATGATTTTTGTCATGACTTCAATGTATAATTGATTACAATATCCTTCTGAACACCTACTGTATAGGAATTGGTTACATGGTTTTGCAGTGGTTGGTTCTGTTCCATTCTGAGTGAAGGTTTCACCTGCTGTGGATAAAGAGGGAATAATCATAATTATAGGAATGCATGAATGGGAAAGTAACTGTCTTTCCATGCGATCTACATTAAGATATTGGATTAGATATCATGACTATACTGATGATTGTCAGTGGTACATTAACACTGTAGATTGGTTCAAAGAAGTCACCATAGTCTTGCCCCAGTGCTGGAGGGTACAAGAGATTAAATATACTCAGATTAAATACCAGCAAGTTGTTCTATGTGGTGAATTACTGATTCAATTTTAGATCCAACTTGGCTCTCAGGATTGCCCTTTTCCTAAAAGAATAGATCTGTGATTGGGAATCCTACTGAAGTCACAAAATTTGCTATAACAGATTTTAGGGACCATGGCCATGGAGGACCTTCACCTAGGGTTGACTGATGTATTAATTGCAGTCTGTTTTGGACAAGAAATAACAGTGACTCACATTTTTATTACCTTGTCTTAGATGCACTGCATGTGCGGCTGCTTTTGAAAATAACTTAGAAGCTACAACATGCAGCAATCCATCTACTAAATGAAGGTGGCAGATTTAGGAATGTGACACTAAAGTTATGGTTGCTGTATTACCAACTGCTTTGCTTCCAAGTCCAATATATGTGCTAGATTATCAACACTGCATGATAGCAGGAACATGATGCATCACTCCCAGTAAAGTTCCTCCCAGTAAAATTTAGTCCTGAGCTCTGTAATCTTCAAGGATCACTGAGTTCCTTGTATGGCTTCTCCTTTTTGCTTTGATTTATTAAATAAAGATGGAGGGAGGGAAGGAAGACACCAAGATCATATTATTCTCAGGATACATGGACACTGATGATGAAAGGCCTTCCTTTATGGTTAGATTTTTAAAGGATTCATTTGTGATTTATGTCTTTGTATTATAAACAATTTTAAGTTCTAAAAAGTAAACAGTGTATTTTATAACACCCTGCATAAATACATTAAATATATTAAACACTTTAATTCAAACCAATAATCCACTTTGAAAATTGGATTTGATTCAAAATTTAATTGCTTAAGTTTTGAATCTAATCTTGTTTCTTATTCTTTCTCTTTCTCTTTTTGTGGTAAAGTGCTTGGAAAAACACAAGCACTATGTGATCTGGAGAAAAATGGACATACAGCAGGAGTGAAATCCAGCAGGTTCTGACAGGTTCTGGAGAACTGGTAATGGAAATTTTGAGTAGTTTGGAGAACTGGCAAATGCCACCTCTGGATGGCCCCAGACTATGGGGGAGGGAATGGAGATTTTGCAATATCCTTCCCCCAGGAGTGGGGAGGGAATGGGAATTTTGCAGCATTCTTCCCCTGGAGTGGGTGTGAATGGAGATTTTGCAGTATCCTTCCCCTACCATGCCCACCAAGCCACACCCACAGAACCAGTAGTAAAAAAAAATTAGCTTTCACCACTGACATATAGCATTGGCGAATAATTGACTTCCATAGAATGGTCTGAACCAAATGCACATGTGATTCTGAAGACTATCATTAGAGAATCCCAATATATTATAATTTATCCCAAAGTTTTTAAAAGTTCATCAATGAAGCGAAGATAATTTCACAACAGCTAGTCACAAAATTTCTGAATGGCTTCCTATACTTAAACATTAAAAACAAACCCTTCTAAATCGATTTTCCTGTTCCATTCACCATATTAAAGAGCATATTGGTGATACACACATCTTTATTATGTTAGCCCTTTGGGAGAAAACAGAAAGTAAAATTGATAGCAAAAACCACTTAACTTCCTTTTCCTTTGAAAAATACACCATCTGGTTCAGATATACTATCTGCCTGCATTTGATGAATTCACACATATTTTTAAAGCCCAGAGTAACTATCTGAATGGAAATTGGACACTGCTTGTCAGTTGGAAAGCGGTTTTCTTTTTAATAGAGAGGTTTCACATGTGTTCCATTAAGTCTATGTATAAGCAATACAGTTTATGAAATTTATCCCCAAAATAGAAAGAACCAAAATAATACTGGTGGCAGATGGCACAGCTGGTGCTTTTACAAAGCTATCCATAAAAAATGTGTAGAAATGAAGGGACTAGAAGCAGTCTGCTACAAAGAATATTGACAAATTACAAGCTCCTATTTCATAATACAGATCTGTTTGGGCACAAAACATTGATTGGATCCAATCAAGAAATGTGGGAGCTGAAACATTAGTAACAATGAATCCTTAACCCCTTCCCTTATAATTATAGGATCATAAATTCCATAGATCCAAATCCCAATTATAAGCAATAAGCTATAAGCAAATTTACTTGGAGGTAATCTATGGATACTAAATGATTCTATGCAGACTTACTGAATGTATTGCCTACTATTCCCCTGGATTGAAGTCGTGATATTATATGAGGAGTTCACACCTTTTTTAAAAAAAGTATTATACAATAAATGTAACTTTTTGAAAAAAAGGAAATTATAAGCATCCAAATTTTAAAATATATAAGTTGATATACTATAACAACTAAGTCCAAAGAATAGAGAATTGAATGTCTCAAATCTCTTCTCCCAAAAGCTGTTTGGCCCTTATACATTGGTCCTACCTTTCATTTTAGGTTAGCAGCTTTCAACTTCCCATTGCCACAATCAATCTCAGGGGATAACTCAGCTGTTGTTTATAAGTATATAAGAAATAAGGCCTTTACAACCTATGCTGCTTTTTAAAAGGTAAAAAAAAACATTAAAAGAGGAGAGAGTACAATCTCCTGGCTATGTAGTGTAGAGTCATGTGGCTAAGTTGTGCCTTTCCTTCCTTTGTGGGGCATAGAACAATCTCATTCGAGAGAAGCAAAATAAAACTTTTTTTCAAAAAGATAATCTGCCAATTTACAATTTTTTAATTTTATATATTAAAATGCAAACCTCCCCTTTTAACAGATATAGAGTATCCTCAACTAAACAAAATTTATATTTTAATTTAATTTATATATTGCTTATATTGTCCAGCTTTTTATAATTCCTTTACATTCCTTTACATTTGAATTTTCACTCTTGATTTTCTATTTTTAGATATTTTATGTTTATTTTTTAATAAATGTACTTCACTTGGCCTTTTGTTTTTTATGTGACTATTTTGGGCCCATGTTATTTATGATCAGATCCTTATTTCTGTCTTTAGTTCCATAATTTCTTTTTCTTCTATTGGATCACCTCAAGAAATAAATGATTAATATTCCCATTTTGATTTCTAAAGATTGGTATATACATTTTTAACAGCAAGTTTCAAAGAATAAAAAGTACATTCAAAGGTCTGAACTGTAATTCTTTATTGTAAAATTTTTATCAATTCCTTATCATCTTCAGGAAATTTCTTTTGTTTCAAATTACCTTGTTGTAAACCAAAATAATGCATTTGTCCAAAAAAAAACCCCAAAAAAACAACCCACCTCGCCACAGACAATGTTTAATAATGCCAGAAAAGCTATGACAAATAAATGTATTGCTTTAAGTAAGACATAATTTCATTTTCACTTAATTGGACGATAATTGATTTGATCTGATCTTATCATACAAAAAAATGATTTCATACAAAATCACAATTTTTAAACTACAATTTGTTGAGGGAATCATAAGACCCTCATTCTTATATCTTATTAAAAATAAGTTTCAAAACTTTTTCAGGTGATCTTTTCTTCTAAACTTTCAATAAAGTGAAAATTTTAGTTCTCTCAAAGTCAAGCAATGATACCACTCTGGTTTCTATTTGCTAGATAAATGAATATGCTGAAATGAACTAATTTCATGTATGAATTAATTGGTCCATAGATTATAGTTAATTTTTCTGATGTTTATGCATTCAGATAAACCACTATTTATATGGGGCAATAATTGTTCTGATACTATACTAGATTTTAATTGAAGTAATGCCTTAACTCAAAATGGACAAAATTGAGCAGCCATTATTTCTGGATATTGAAAAGGAATTTTATTCTTCAGTGTTTCTCAAATTTGCTTTAAAGTTTCTCTAAAGTAGGGGTGTCAAACTCGTGTTGTCACACGGAACTTTTTCCCCCTTTGCTATACCAGGTGTGGGCGTGGCCATCGTGTGACACCTATGGGCGGCGAACGTGACAGCCCTGCTCTAAAGAAAAATATATTCTGTTCAATATATATTGGATCTTAATATTGTGAGATGCTTTAGAATTTGGATTTTAGGTTGTATTCTGATTCTTTTATTTATTATTCTCAGGAAGTTATCTCAAATGTAAATGTTTACTTGTCCTCTGTTTTGCCACAAAGGGCCATCTATGGACATCTTTATGATTCTAATTCTACAGTATCTGACTGATATCTACAATCTGTTTCCATGTGACTAAAATGAATGTAACAATGAGGTTGACTTATTTTTAAAAGATCTTTCTGTCATTGCTCCACATTATTTCAAATCAATTTATATGTTCTTAAATATATTGTTTCTGACAAGAGTTTTACTACTCACATTGCAATTGCCTATTAGGAAATATAGATTTAATTTTCCGCACTAATTGTTACTGCTTCTAACAAAGGATTTAAGAATTTATCTTCTCTGGGTGCACTCTTTGAAAATCCTGGAAAGTATTTGGATTATTACTTATTTGTAGTCAGTTCCAACGCCTCACACTTTGAGGTGATCCTTGATCTTTCCTTCAGGGGATCTGTTTCCTGCTTCTTCTAAGTTACTGAGTACTTTTTGATGAAAGGAAGCAAACTGTCACCCCTGCTTGTATTTATCAGACCAACATACTAAACTAGCTAGATGTTTGTCCAGCAGAAGCACAAGGTCAAAAGTTATATGACTCAAAATGGTTCCTGACTGACAGTATTTTTTCACATTATTATTTTTGGCTAATAGTGATTTTAATTATTATTTACAAATCTACTTAAAGACTAACATTCAATTTATCTATGAAAATTCAAGAGTCCCTGTATTAAAAAAAGATATTGTCAAATCTTAATGAGATCATTACTGTTGAAAATGCATTAATAGCAAAATGTTTTTGCTTCATTTTCAGAATGCCAGGGCAAAGGTGAAGAAGAAAAAATATCTGAATGTGATTAAAAGCTTTGTCGTTTATGTATGAGGTTATCAGCAAACAAAAAACTATTTGCCATTTTCAGTGGATAGGAGAAGGACATACCACCAGTTATAGAAAGCATTATTCCGCAGAAAACATGTACTTGCTAAATGCAGTATTTTATTTCCTTATAGACCAGCTATAGTTGGAAAAACATCATTAAAACTGTATCATGTGTGAAGAGACATTTAATCCTTTCACCTTGCACTGAAGTTCCACCAGAAATCTGCCTCCATTCCCAAGCATCTATTGTTTTCAAGAGGGAAGCTGCCTGCCCTGTCAATCAAACTTTCCTCATAGAGTTTTTAATATTTTGAGGGTGATTTCTATACATTGTTCTATATTACCAAGAAATGTTGGCCTCTACCTTGTTTCAGGATTGCAGGCTAGACTGGGAACCCAAAAGTGCATTTTCAAAAGGCAACTGAATTTTCTTGGGATTTTTTTCCTTGAAAACGTTTCGCTTCTCATCCAAGAAGCTTCTTCAGTTCACTTCTTCAAGTCAAACATGCTTGTGCCTTCTGTGATGTTTGTACAAAAAAAAAAAACCCAACCCTGCTGTAATAAAAGGGATATACAAAGATTTTTTTAAAGGCATTTGAGATATCTGGGATTAGATTAACAGAGAAGGAATCAGAAAATAAAATAGAGGTAGTCCTCAATTTACGATCACAATTGAGCCCAGAATTTATGTTGCTAAGTGAGAAATTTGTTAAATGAGTTTTGCCCCATTTTATGACTTTTCTTGCCACATTTGTTAAGTGAATCCCTGCAGTTGTTAAATTAGTAACACGGTTGTTAAGGGAATCTGATTTCCCCATTGACTTTGCTCATCAGAAAAATGAGCAAAGAACGCAAAAAATGATCATGTGACGCTGCAACTCTCATAAATATGCAAAGAACATGCAGTTGTCAAGCATCCGAATGTAAATCACGTGCACATGATGATGCTGTTATTAAATACACTTAATAACTTTTCTACTATTTCATACTTAATAACTGTCTCACTTAGCAACAAAAATTTTGGTCTCAGCTGTGGTCATAACTCAAGGACTACCTGTAGAGAGAGAAAAATCAGAGCATATACATCCAAGATAGGCTGTGTTGTTTCTCTGTGTCATATAATATATGTAGCATATGCATAACTTTGTATTTATTTATTTATTTTGTCATGTTTATGTAGTGTATATAGTAGGTGGTTACCCTTTGAGAGCTGTATGCAATGAAATTTCATTTTAATTTATGCCGATCAGTGTACATTCAAAGTGGTAATAAAGTTATTCTAAGTCTGTAACGGTCGTAAGTATGAAAAATGGTCATAAGTCACTTTTTTCAGTGCTATATAACTTCAAACGGTTACTAAATGAACTGTTGTAAGTTGAGGACTACCTGAAAGAGAAGTGAATGATGTTTGAAAAAATGTTGAGGTGCTATTTGATTTTAGCAAATTATATAACCAATAAAAGAATCTAAAATTGAAGAAGAATGTAATATTGAAGGCCCTAAAGAAGTGGTTCTGTCAACGGGCCTGACAGAGTGGGATGAAGCCCATTAAATGGTTAGTATGAATGTGTGCTGTCGCCAGGGGGTGGAGGGAGTTATTATTTTATTATTTTATTATTTTTAATTCTTTTATATGCTGTTTTTATATCCTTGTCAGCCGCCTTAAGTCGCCATGTATGAATAGGTGGCAATATAAAGTTTCTAAATAAGTAAATAAAAAAAATGAGTTAAAGAGAATTAAAGGGCTATGTTTCTATATTACATGACTAGCATGAGTTAGTTTTGAAAATTACTAATATGAGAAAAAGCTGAAGAATTATGAATGTCCAGCATCACCACCAACAGTGCTCTTGCCAATGGTAAAAGACTAATCAGGGCTTTGCAGGAGATTTTAAGAAGCAATCTTGGTTGCACTAAATCTCTTAATCCTTACTTTTTCTCAATAGGCTCTTAATTATACTACCCCAAGCTGCTCTGGCTTCAGGGTACCTTAGGTCTAGTAGAGAATTTAAAGAAAAGAATGCAGTAAAAAAGAATGCAGTATATGAAATGGCATATACTACTACATTCTGAAAAAGCAACAGCTCAACATCTGAAATGCAGTTCTCAAAATAATATTTGCAATAAATGGTCTTTAAGTAGCTGGCCTGTATACATGCTATTCCGTTTGTTTGTTTGTTTGTTTGTTTATTGGTTCGATTTATATGCCGCCCTTCTCCGGAGACTCAGGGCGGCTTACAATGCGTTAAGCAATAGCCTTCATACTTTTGTATATACCTGCTTAATAGGGCTTTTGCCCCCCTTAAGTGGTGTTCTTTTTTTTTTTTTAATACAAAGTCATCTTATTGCCCCCACAATCCGGGTCCTCATTTTACCTACCTCAGAAGGATGGAAGGATGAGTCAACCTTGAGCCTGGTGAGATTTGAACTCGGAGTAATTGCAGGCAGTTGGCAGCTAAGTGCTACTTAAGTGCTACTTAACAGCGCTTTAATCCGCTGCTCCACCAAGGGTCCTTTAGGGATACACACAATTACACAAAACACAGAAAATGAGAAATATCAAGCAAAAGAACTTAAAAAACAGAAGACAGTCTGTCACACCATTCAGTATTACTTTTCATACTTTTTTTATATTTGGAAATGAGATGGATGGCATATAAATTTAAACAAGAAATAAATAAGATAAACTCCTATTTTATGGGTTTTTGCACCATTTCATGCATTGCCTTTTCATATTAAAATTTCTCACTTCTTTATTTCTGAAAATCATAAAATTTCCATGAAACAATTACTTTCTCATTCTGTCCTTCCTGTTGACTGAATCATTCTTCTTTTATAATCATTGGCGAAATTCTATCTTTACACATTCTGTCTTAATAGTGAAACTATTTTGATATACTAATTTCATATCGGTCACTCGTTTTCATATTTCCTTCACATTCATTCATTATCAATTCATTCTTGATCTTTGCTTAGCCATACACACATCTTAACTAGCATAGTATAGTATAGTCCCTATACCAGCAGGCTTGAAATTTTAGGCCTGGATAGCCATGAATTATGCCGTCTACTTTCCGACCTAAGCTTAGTACACAAGATTATTTACCATAATGTCCTACCTGTTAATGAGTACTTTAACTTCAACCGTAATAACACAAGGGCTATCAATAGATACAAACTAAATGTAATCCGCTCTAATCTGGATTGCAGAAAATATGACTTCAGCAATAGAATAACAAATGTCTGGAACAGGAATGATCCTGTTGTTAGTCTCTCTAATCCCCATACCTTTTACCTTAAACTGTCTACCGTGGACCTTTCACGTTTCTTAAGAGGTCCCTAAGAGGGCGTGCATAAGCGCACCAGCATCCCTACCATCCCTGTCCTACTATTCCCATTTATATATACTCATTTTATGTGTTTATGGTTTTGTGTTGCTTATTTATATCCTTTTATTTGTGCCAATTTTTTTTCATGTGTCCATGTCTATGTCTATACTGTTACTTGTTTCCTTGTAGTTGCTGACAAACAAACAAACAAACAAACAAATAAATAAATAAATAAAGAGTCCCTCTGAATTCAATGGACTTATTTTTCTCTTATGTACGTACCCAAGCCTCACTTTCATAGAACAAAGTGAGCAGAAACATTTTCTTATACAAATAATTACAATTGAAATTTATAAATATAATGACACTGGCCAATTTTAATGGAATAAATATTATATGAATGCAATAATATCATCTTTGAATGCAAAGATAATAAAAAGTGGTAAGTATAAATGAAACAGAGTTAGGAAGCAGATAATCTCTGATCAAACTTAGTGATTTTTATTCAGAACATGTCCTTGTTTCTGTCCTGCAGTAAATTATAGAGGTTCTGCTGTGATAATCATCTAGCGCACACAATGTCAAGAGATAAATACCACAACTTTTTCCCAGGTGAGCGAATGAAAAGAATGCAAGGTGCCATTTTTGGTTGAAGATGATAAGGGCATTTTTTTCTCCAACAAGCAAGGAGACAGCAAAAACAGATGTTGGTTTTAAAAGAGTGTAGGGGTTTTTATTTTAAAAAATGGACACTTATCACAAGTCCAGTATACCAAAGTTCACTGTAAATTTTGGGATAATTTGGTTGAAAACGTTTAATGAGTTGAAAATAAAGCTTAATAGTACACTGGGAGAAGCTGCAGTAGAATATTCAAGCAATGAGTTGTTTAATTAATGTTAATACTCTAATGGAAAGTCTGCCTTCATTAGTTTTTGACAATGTTAGAACTGCCTTCAAAAAACCATATCTGAGATATAGACCTCCAATTAAATTTAAGCAAACACTCCATTATTTATCGTATTCTGCTGAAGGGTTCACTTCTCTTGTTTTTTATTATTCAGAAGCATGATTCTGAAATTTCGTAAGGCTTCCACCCAGTGGTGAAATCCAATTTTTTTTACTACCAGTTCTATGGGCGTGGCTTGGTGGGCATGGTGAGGCTTGGTGGGTGTGGCAGGGGAAGGATACTGCAAAATTTCCATTCCTCCCCATTCTGGGGCCAGCCAGAGGTGGTATTTGCCGGTTCTCCGAACTACTCAAAATTTCCACTACCGGTTCTCCAGAACCTGTCAAAACCTGCTGGATCTCATCCTTGCTTCCACCTTAGCCAGGCTGGATGCATTGTCCCTTGCAGTCATTTTTTGGACCTTTTAAAAGGTAGTTCTATGTCTCCATGGTTATGTCTATTTGATAATGTCTCAAAGGAAACTTTAAGCCATATACTGCTATGCTGCTCCTTACATAAGACTCTAGATAGACTCAATCTTGAAAAAACTGCCAGGCAGGGAACATGATTTTTGCTTACTGTATTCTTAATTTTTTCAAGTAATAACTTTAAAATATCCTTCCAAGAAACCCAATTTTGTGTTAATATTCATATACCTCATCATACCGTACCATAATTAAACCTGGATACTCATTTATTCAGCACTTTTTATAACAATATTTTATTTTTTATTTCAAAGCTTATACTAATTTTTTTCTTTTATATAAAGAAATATATGCAACCGTTCTTACATTGATATTTTCCTATAACTAACTTTACAACTGCAATAAGCTGATTTAATTTTATATATTTAATGCTATAACCTCCAAAGAGGTTTGGGGTTTTTTTAGGAATGTGTTTTTAAGTGAAAATGTGGATACAATGATTTATTTTAACTATTAGGAAAATATGCTATCAAATATTAAATCAGACTATTACAAATCTAAGAATTAGGTTTGATGCTTCATTCAGTATTTGATTCATACTAAAGACAGAGGCTGCAATAGAAGGTAATGATTCATTTGTAAATCTGTAGGCATCATAATGACAAAAATATAAAAAAAAATAACTTACCCTGCCCTTCCCAATTCTGAACGTTTTGCTTATCTTGATAATGTTATCCCTTATGAGATTTTCAATTTTTTTCCTCATTATGGCCCATCATCATTAACCTTGTATTTCAATGCACCAGTGAATGTATATGAATCTTTCAAATCATGGGCAATATAAGATCTGGACCCATCTAGAAGTTTGCCATTTTTTTACATTACTCAGATAAGCTCTGGCTACAATTTCAGAGCAATGTCTAATTTGTGAGAATAGACTGTCCTCTAGTGGTAATAAAGAATAAAAATAACTCTAGTAACAGATAACCACTTGCACTGTCAAATATAGAAAATACAGTATCAATTTCTCTACTTAATTTGTACAGCAACTGCTGAAGACATAAAACAAAATGCATTGGTCTTCCCCTTCAAAAAAGGAAATTTTAACCCTTACTGGAGGGGTCACCATTTTGTTTTGTTCAACTGTTCCTATTCAAGAGATTGTAGCATGTTATCCATATATACAGTGACCATATTTTCTTGGAAAAGATTAAGATAAATCTGGAAAAGGGAGTAAATAAGAAAGAGGCCTGAGTATGTCTAGTCTGATGAAAAGAAGGACTAGCGGTGACATGATAGCAGTGTTCCAATATCTCAGAGGTTGCCACAAAGAACAGGGAGTCAAGCTATTCTCCAAAGCACCTGAGGGCAGGACAAGTAGCAGTGGGTGGAAACTAATCAAGGAGAGAAGCAACTTAGAACTAAGGAGAAATTTCCTGACAGTTAGAACAATTAATCAATGGAACAACTTGTCTCCAGAAATTGCAAATGCTCCAACATTGAAAGTTTGGGTTTTTTAAGAAGATGTCCATAAGATTTTTTTTTTAATCATTGCTGACTTTTCTTTACAAAGAAAAATTTAAGTTCAAAACCAAGAAAAACTTTTTTAAAAATGCATAGTCTAATAAAAATATCTAAAATCAAACAGTATATGTAATCTTATTTTAAAAAGACAATTTGTTTTCCATATTTCTGGCATGGATGTGAAAGAGTGAGCATTAAGTGGTACCATTTGTACAATAAAAATTAAATTACCAAAATAATTACTTTACTTTACTTTATTTATTGTTTGAAAAATAAATAAATTTAAAAGACATCTTTCTGAAATAAAGGACTCTCCTTTTTAATATAATATACAGTATATGATCACAGAACCCATTTGTATATATTATTCTTAAAATCGTGCTGAAAAACAGTTGGTTTGCAAATGTGATTGCTTTTTTACTCAGTAATTTTATTATGATTTGCAGGATTCATCCACCATAAAAGCTGATCAGTGCAAAAAAAAAGAGCTGTTAATGACATATTGAAAATATTGTGGTGGTTTATCATGTGTGATGACAACTCGCTCTCCAACTTCTTCAAATAGCAACATTTGCCTTCGGTATCCTAGCAATAGGCATATGTAGCATTGCTATGTGTTCACTCAAGTAAAGCAAACAGACCCAAAAATCATTTACTTTTTGTTTATTTAAGTCTCTCAGGAATCAAGCTTGGAATAGGGGTGTCCTGCTTGAAAAGAGGGGTGCACTAAAAGACATCCAAGGTGCTTTGTAACCTTATTATTCTATATTCTTGGGGGTAAATATATACCCAGAGAGTTTCTTAGCAATAACACAGAAGTAGTTGGAATTATCTTATTTTGGGATTTTTGTTTTTAAATTTGATTCAAGCTAGACACTCTGTTTTTTTGTTTTTCTTGATCCAAATACTAAATGTGTTCAGCTATGGCAATCATGTGCTAGTTATAGAAGTCCCTGCAAAGTCAATTAACTCAGAGTCAAACTTATTAGAATTGCAATTATATTCAAGTAAATGAACTATAACAACAACAGAATTGGACATTATTAATTATAATAATAATTGTATTTCATGGACAGAATTAAAAGTTTGAATTTATCTTAATGTGTTATCACATCTCCATACATGCAAAAGGTTTTGTTTTGACTTTTTCCAGGAAAGGCCATTGATAGATTTTTTTAAAAAAAAATATAATGGGTGGCACTAGGGTACTTTATGGAATAGTCAGGACTTGGTGATTAGCCTACTTTCTTTTATTCTGGACAGAAGACACAAACACTGAAGGTTTTGTCAAAGAATTCAGAGATTGAATAATGTTTTGTATTAATGAAATCCATTTTTAAATTCAGCCCAAGGTAACTGAAATAGTTAGGTAAGTGCAATAGAAATAAGAAATGCACAAGAAAAAGTGGAATCAAAATGTCTTTTTTAAATTTGAATGCAATCTATGCAAATCTATGCAAATACTGGAATGTGTAATGACTACTAATCGTCACTATGGGAACACTTCTGCAAAAAATATACCTATAATGCTATTATTCCTTTTTGGGAAAAATATCATGATTCACATTATGTCAATACCATTTACTATATTTCTCAATATCTTTCTGTACTTGCAAGAATCTTACATCCTTGCTTCCATAGCACCTATTTAATTACCCTATTCCCCCCAAAATAAGACATCCCCTGATAATAAGCCCAAACAAGCTTATTATAAGGCCAAGCACTTATTTCAGGGTTCAAAAAAATATAAACAGGGTCTTATTTTCGGGGAAACCTGGTAACAATATAACACAATTAATAAAAGATGCTAACAGTGATTGAGTTCAAAATATGAGAAATGCATAATCTATAACTACTCTGTTAAATACTCTGGTTTACCATGCAAGAATTAGTAAATGAGGTTTAGCTGCCATCCAGTGGGTGAATTGTCATTTGCAGCCACTGCAAATATTGAGGGTTGTGGATAAATCAGCGATGAAAGACATAATGCTTTTTCTTATTGTATTTTGACAAATATTCTGCCTATTTTCAAAACATTTTGAAATAGGCTTTATTAACACAATGGCAATAAGTTTCAAAAGAAGAGAGTACTGTATTTGTAGTTCAGGGTTGAACTGTGGAGTTTGATTGATTGATTGCAGATGTTTCATTACCCAACCTGGTAAAATGATTATGATATTACCTTATCAAGTAAATAAAATGTCTGCAAGCAAACACCAAGATCAGAGAGCACAAAAGATTCCACAAGAATGAGTTTATATTAAATAGTCCATAAATCAGATTACTGGAAAAAATGTATTCCATTTTGCCAGCACAAATCTTGAGCACCGAAATTCAACAGATAACTGAATTATCTGTTGACTATCTAACAGCCTCAGCAATAGTAAGGTAACAGTAGCTTTGAAATGTACATGAATTACAATACAATAGACAGAAGTGCATGCTGGATGGCATGAACAGTTCATCATTTCTGAATACAGGAAAGTGTGTGGGTTTTTTTCAACCCATCCACAGCCAGAATCTCCAATTTCAATCCAATCAGAAATGTTTTACCCATCCATCAGTGGAGAGACTACATTGAATCATTCAGCACATGACAAGGAAGAAACACTGCAGTTCTAGGCACAGATATGGGATAACTGAAAGAAATACATCAGGAATGTGGCTTGGCTAAAGGAGATGGATAAGAATAAAAAAAGATGCTAAAATGAAGTAACTTGTAATAACAGCAGAAATGGTGGAGAAAAGAAAAATCAAGAATTAGTAAGCACCAGGTGAAGATGAATTGCATGGTTTTTCATTGAAACATCTGAATGATTACCCCCACTTGTTGCTAAGACATTTAACAATATCCTGCAAGGCAGTGAAATTGAAGAGTGACTAAAATCTTGCAGAACCTATCCGATAATGAAAATTCCATCAAAAGGTCCCTTTTTACACCAGGCAACTACAGGCCAATTATCTGCTTGCCAACAATTTTCAAATTGCTAAATGCTAAATTCCAACTGAGCAAAGGAAATTCCAACTGAGCAAAGGAAACCAAATAGCAGAGGAACAAAAATTAAACTCTTAATTGACAATATGATTTTGGAAAAGTGCAACCTGAATGTAGAATTACAATTCCCCTGCCACATTATTGAATAATCAAATGCCTAAAAATAATAGGAGTCAGTAGAAATGTCAGAAACTTTGTGGAAAGGTCAATGGCATAATAGAAGATGTGGTTGCTGGGCAATGGTGATAGAATGGGAGACATCAAGAGAGGAATATTAACATCAAGAGAGGAATATTTTAAGGAGACTTGCTATTACTACTATTCTGTCATTGAATTGATTCCTCTGTCAACAATAAAGAATAACTTAGGCCATGACTATCAAACATCAAAAACATCTGCCAGGCTCTTCCACCTCCTTTATATGGATTATCTGAAGTTCTGAGGAAAATCACCATCTGAAACAAAATTGCAGTTTAACACTTCTTGTGTGTACAGTCAAGAGATTACAATGAAGTTTGAACTGGACAAATGTGCCATGCTGATCATCAAGTAGTGAAAAATGAAGGATTCAAAACACTCTATGAAATAATATCAAGAATCTGGATGAAGATTACTATTGCAAACACCCGTATTTCCTTCAGGCTGGTAACATCAAGCATACTGAAGTCAAGAAAACCATAGAGGTGAAGTGAAGAAGATCTAAAAATCCAAAATCAATAGTGGAAATACCTTCAAGGCAATTCTAGTTATTAGATACACAGCTGGAAAGGTGGATTGGACCCAAGCAGAACTAAAAGCTCTGGTTAGGACGATCAAAAAAATAACAACAATGAATCATGCTCTTCATCTTCACAGCAATGCTGGCAGATTCTGCTTATCAAGGAAAATAGGTAGGCATGAATAATCAAATGCCTACAAATAATAGAAGTCAGTAGACTCCTTGCAAGTACATTAGACAGTTGAAGAAGAAGAAAAGGGCATTGGAGGAATATTGAAGGACAGTGGAAAAGATATGCTGAAGCTAATACAGAAGGGGTCTGGAGGCTAAATCGTATGATAAATTATGAAGAGAACAAGGTATATCTAGCTTTAAAAAGATGAAGGATTGGGGCAATATGGTACCTAAGGGTAGGTCACAGAAAACAGGAGATTGACTTATTCTCCAAAGCACCTAAGGGATAGCACCACTAAAGGGAGAACCAATCTGGAACTAGGCTTTTTTTTTCTTTCTCCAAGCCATTGAGAAGAAGATTTGGCCATAAAAGTGAGTTGTCTTCTATGAAACTGACAGAAAAGGTGACTTATGTATGCAAGTTGATTTAACAAATCTTCATTATTGACAAATTGCAGCATCTCTCTTTAAAGAATGTGCAGTTGTGCTGCCCAAATCAGAGAAAGAAGAATTATGGCTACTTTGTCTTCAGGCTCTTAGCAGATTCACATTTCACTCCTTTTGTATTGTAAAGTACAAGTGATCTTTCTCCTTCAATTTCTACTCCATTCCTCTTCAGTCATACACTTCTTGAATCATTTCATTCATTGTGTTTTACCACATATTTTACAATGGTGACAAGAGATATATTTCTTTGAGACAATTAATTCAGTTCTGGCCAGGCATCACTCAATTACTTGATCGGAATGAGAACTACATTCTGTTATTCTTATATCCTGTTCTTATGCAAATCCTGCAACAAACTAAAGTTGGTAAACAATCTCTGAAAGTAAGAACACTTATTTGCTTCCTAATAATATTTTTATGCCCTCCTATTTTTAAAAGACATCTAGTGGGGAAAAGGTCATTGTCATATATGCTGAGTTATATTGTTAATTCCATTTTACTATATTAATATATGTCATTCCATTTTTTCTTTTAAATATGAAATTGAACAGTTACTGTTAGAATACTGAATTTTTAAAAAAACATAATAACTAAAGATTTATAAACACTGGTCTATAGAAGTAATAGTATGCACTGATCACACTTCCATCAGACTACCACCAGGAGGCATACATACTCCACTCCCTTACTAGAAGTTTATAGGTGGAAAACATGTTAGTCTGTGGTAACAAAATAAAACCATTAAAAAAATCTCATAGATTTGATTGGCTGATCATGTGCCATTAAGTTGGTGTTAATTTTTAGCAACAACATATTAGTTTTCCATGAACAGTGTTATCAAAATGTATGCTTATGCCTATAAAGGACAGAACCAGACTCCTTCTTAGTTCCCTTATTAGAGTGATAGACATAAAATTAAAGGCCCAAATACAAACATGATTATGCTAATTTTAAAATAAATGTTCATCTTTACACTTAATCCCTTTAGAATCTGAAAATATTTTGTCATTTGAGATTTAGTTTTTCTAAATTTTAGGAAAGCATGGAAAATTTACCTACTCTATTCCATGTTCCATTTCTGGAAGAGAACAGATACTATGAGTGGGGTTGAGGTTTGTCCAGGCAATGAGAATTGTGCACGATTATTTTATTGGAAGTAAAATAATATTACAAAAGTTAAAGTAGCTAGTAGATAAGCTAAATACATAATGCACCACATTTTAATACAATACGTCTAAAAAGTGTTTAAGTGCTATCCAGATTGGGTGCGCTTAATGTGGGTTCCAGTGAGTCCCCCTTTTTGTGTATGGTCTCATTGGTGTGACATAAATGCTCCCCATACAAACACTGATACTTTTAGTTCCTAATATGCTTTTCATGAACTTTTTACCTTTGCTTAACTATATTTCATTCTGCTAACCCAATTTCCTGAGAAAACATAATAAATAACTCAGGGCAAGTTCACACACCTAGATGGGTTTGTTTCGTTTGTGTCATGCAAGTACAGCTTAATATAGTAGATATTAAGACTCAATAATACTTTAGAAACTGGGCACTGTCTTGAATAGATCAAGGTGTTCATTCCAGTAACCTTTGCCCTAAAGAGTCATGTGTAGCTATAATTACAGGAAAATTACTGTATTAAGTTACATTTGCCTTTGGTTTATATTTGTACTGGAAGCAAATTTGAATGTAAGCAATCTGTATCAGCAGCTGACTAGCAATCATTAGACAGGTTCTCCTTGTAGATTGTCTCCACAAAGACCAGCATTAAACATGTAACATTGATCAGATTTAATCTTTTAGAGCAAATCTGCCAACTTCTACTTTCAACTGAAAGTTAACAAGGATTCTAAGGGACAAAATGCCCTCACTTCAGAATGACATTTAGATATTAGCACTCAGCGTAAAGTGCAATAATGCAGAAATGATGGAATGTACATCATGCAATCAGAATGCCAACCCAAATATTTTGTATTTGTATCATGTTGTACACTGGCATGAAAGTCCAGAGTGGCACAAGTTTTGTCATTCTTCCCCTCTTGCCTTTCATGACAAGCATCTATGCCTTCAGGTGTAGAACTGGTCTTCTTTATTTGTAGTTTAAAAGACAAGCAATGGCCCTGGGGACAGATGAGATAGATTGATGCAAATTCTATTCTTCATGGGAAGAGTTAAAATATCTTTAAAACTGTCTTCTCTAAGTGGCCAAGTTTCATTCTTCAAGTTTCCTTCTAGATCAGCCTAAGGTATATCAGTCCCAGAAGTAGAATCCTCCAGCTTTTCTCTCTCAATTATATGCCTTAGTCTTTCTATTCTAGAGCTAGTCAATCCCTAAAGTGGGGCATGTCAATTGCAAGATAATTTTACTCCTATCCATTTGGCATAAACATTTCTTATTAATATTCATTTCCATGATGACTGTTGTAATTTTGCAACTGAATTGATGGAGTATGAATAGATCCCTAATATGATAATCTCTAAAAATCCCTGCTGGAGACTCAACAAGAAGTAATATTGACTTTACCAAATATAAATACATGAATAAATTGGATTGATGTCTTTGGCATGGGATACATATGTGCATGAATAGTTGATATTCATTTACAAAAAGGGATTCTTGAGTAATGCAATTGTTTTATATACAATATTTATTTATTTATTTATTTTATTTATTTAATTTGTATACCGCCCTTCTCCAGCTGGACTCAGGGCAGTGAACAGCCAAAATAAAATAGAGCATACAAAATTAAAAAACAATTTAAAATAATTAAATAGTTTTGGCCCACAATTTAAAACAACCAAGTTAAAACCAATTTATAATTTAAAACCAAAACAATAGGGTCAAGCCAGGCCGGCTAGATGAAATAAATGTGTTTTCAGGGCTCGTCGGAAAGCCCGGAGGTCAGGTATCATGCGTATCTCTGGGGGTAGGTCATTCCACAGGGCGGGTGCCGCTACAGACCCTCTGGGGGTCGCCAGCCGGCATTGTCTGGCGGACGGCACCCTAAGGAGGCCCTCTCTGTGCGAACGTACTGGCCGGTGGGAGGCTATTGGCGGCAGAAGGCGATCTCGTAAGTACCCTGGCCCTAAGCCATGGAGCGCTTTAAAGGTGGTCACCAACACCTTGAAGCGCACCCGGAAGACCACAGGAAGCCAGTGCAGCTCGCGCAGGAGAGGTGTCACATGGGAGCGTCCCGTTGCTCCCATAATCCCCCGCGCGGCCGCATTCTGGACCAACTGGAGCCTCCGGATGCACCTCAAGGGGAGCCCCATGTAGAGAGCGTTACAGTAGTCCAGGCGGGAAATGACGAGTGCCTGAGTGACTGTGCGTAGGGAGTCCCGATCCAGAAAGGGACGCAATTGGCGTATCAGGCGAACCTGATAGAAAGCCCCCCTGGCCACGGCCGTCATGTGCTCTAGACAGCCGTGCATCCAGGAGGACGCCCAAATTGCGAGCCCTCTCCGTGGGGGCCAATGATTCACCCCCAATAACCAGCGATGGCACCAGCTGGCTATATCGGGACGCCGGAAGCCACAGCCACTCGGTCTTGGAAGGGTTGAGACGAAGCCTGTTCCTCCCCATCCAGGCCCGCACGGCCTCCAGGCACTGGGACATCACTTCAAGGGCATCGTTGGGGTGGCCTGGGGTGGAGATGTACAGCTGAATATCATCAGCGTACTGGTGGAATTCCACCCCAAAGCCACGGATGATCTCACCCAGCGGCTTTACATAAATGTTGAACAGGAGGGGCGAGAGGACCGATCCCTGCGGTACCCCGCAAGCGAGGCACCTCGGGGTCGACCGCTGCCCCCCTGCCAACACCGATTGCGACCGGTCGGAGAGGTAGGAGGAGAACCACCGCAAAACGGTGCCCCCCACCCCCAACCCCTCTAACCGGCGCAACATGATACCATGGTCGATGGTATCAAAAGCCGCTGAGAGGTCTAATAGGACCAGGATAGAGGAGCAACCCCTATCCCGAGCCCTCCAGAGATCATCAACCAACGCGACCAATGCCGTTTCCGTGCTGTGCCCAGGCCTGAAGCCGGACTGGAGCGGGTCTAGATAGACAGCTTCATCCAGGTAATGTGGAAGCTGCCGCGCCACCACACTCTCAACAACCTTCGCAATGAAACGAAGGTTGGAGACTGGACGATAGTTGGCCAACACAGCCGGGTCCAGAGAGGGCTTCTTGAGGAGGGGCCTCACCACCGCTTCTTTCAAAGCAACCGGCAGGGCACCCTCACTCAAAGAAGCGTTAATAATCCTCTGGAGCCAGCCTCGTGTAACCTCCCGGGAAGCCAGCACTAACCAGGGGGGACACGGGTCCAATAAACATGTGGTCGCGTTCAGCCGTCCCAGAATCCTGTCCACGTCCTCGGGAGTCACAGGATCGAACTCCTCCCAGATAATATTCTCAAGACCTGCCTCAATCATCCCGTCTGAACTTACCCAGTCGGAGGCCAGATCTTCCCGAATCTGAGCGATCTTGTCATGCAGATACTGCACAAAGTCCTCAGCTCGACCCTGCAAGGGATCATCCCGCGCTTCCAGATGTAGGAGGGAGCGGGTCACCCTAAACAGGGCGGCTGGGCGATTATCTGATGATGCAATAAGAGCGGCAAAATAGGTAGATTTTGCCGCTTTTATCGCCACTAGATAGGTCTTAATATAAGCCCTCACTAGCGATCGGTCAGATTCGGACCGGCTGGTCCTCCACCCGCTCTCCAGGCGTCTTTTCCGGCGCTTCATCTCCCTCAGCTCCTCGGAGAACCAAGGAGCTAGGTGAGTTCGATGCCGGGTCAGAGGCCGCAAAGGCACGACGCGGTCCAAGGCCCCGGCGGCCGCACTGTTCCAGGCGGCCACCAAGTCCTCAGCCGAGTCATGAGCTAGAGTCTCAGGAATTGGCCCAAGCTCCATCTGGAACCTATCAGGATCCATCAGGCACCTGGGGCGGAACCACCTAGTCGGTTCCGCCTCCCTGCGGCGGGGTGTAGCGGTTAGAAAGTCTAGTCTAAGGAGCGAGTGGTCCGACCATGACAAGGGTTCGATGACTATATCCCCTATATCAAGGCCACTCAACCACTGCCCAGAGATAAGAACTAAGTCCAGAGTGTGTCCACCAATGTGAGTGGGGCTGTGAATTAACTGAGTCAGGTCCATGGCTGTCATGGAAGCCATGAACTCCCGGGCTACTTCAGACGTTTCACCGATGGATGGCAGGTTGAAATCCCCCATGACCAGAAGTCTGGGGGTAGCAACCGCCACCCCGGCTATGACGTTGAGCAGCTCAGGCAGGGCTGTTGCCACGCGGCAGGGAGCCAGGTACGTGATCAACAAACCCATCTGCACTCCACGACCCCACTTCACAAAGAGGGACTCACATCCAGCTATCTGTGGTACAGTGGTCTCCCTCGGATCCAGACCTTCTTTTATGATAACCGCCACCCCCCCGCCCCTGCCCTGAGCTCTCGGCTGATGGAATGCATGGAAACCAGGCGGGCACATATCCACGAGGGGAACTCCCCCCTCCTGGCCCAACCAGGTCTCCGTAATGCCCATCAGGTCCGCTCCCCCCTCTTGAATAAGATCGTGAATGAGGGGGGCTTTATTGACCACGGACCTGGCATTGCATGTCATCAGCCGGAAGCTCTGGCCCTGAGAATCTAAGCAACCTGGGGAACGAGAAAAGCATTGGGGACCGGAGTGCGCAATCTCTCTAAGGTAGCGAGTGCGCACTCCCCGAACATGATGTGGCCCCCTGCTTCCGCCATATCTGCCCCTCCCACTTATTATAGTAATGTGGCAACCCTCCCTGAGTTGGACTCTAACCCCCTCCCTGACCTCCACTTCTATATCCTTGATGTTGCAGCCCCCCTTGGGGCCTGGTCCCGAACCCGGTGGATTTCCCCCCAAACCCACCCTAATCCCTCCCGAACCCCTTAAAATTTTATCTAAAAACCCACTTAAAAAATCCCTCAGACCCCTCTTTGCTGCATGCCATCTCTCGGGGTCCCAAAACCCGTCATCAAGATAGGCCCTCGATAATGAAGAGGGCCAAACCTGCGAGAGAAAAATACAATACATTTTTAGAATGTACATTTTTAGAAAAAGGCTAGCATTTTTTGATCATTCATCAGTAAATCATTTATTACTGTGCCTAGAGTAATTACATGTCTATGCCTTTACATTTGTCACATTTTTTTTCTCCTCTTGACCCAGGTTGAAACAGAAATAACAATAAAATTCATTTATTGTTATAAAACAGAAAATGAATGAATAACTGGTGAAGTTAAAATGGAAAGCTTGCATTAACTTCGTGTATGTTAAAAGAACAGTTAAGGAACCGAGATGGAAAAAGACTGGCAGATTATATACTGTAGTTGACTCTAGTTATTTCAATACATTATGTATTAGGAACTGGGAGTTGTTGGTGTTCTATAAACCAATGAATATGTAACTTTTTACACTGGTTAACCATGGGCTGATTTGTTGATAATGGCAATGATTTGAAAAGAAGAATCTTGCAGCTGTCTACAACTCAGTAAATGCAACATCTAGTTATTCTGGGAATGTCTGGAAAAAATCAGGACCCAGTGACATTAGGATGAAGACCCTTACAGTGAATGCTTAATAAATCACAAATTGATGATAAAAATGGGTTTTGAATTTGTATTTTTGAAGCATGGAAAATTTGAAAAATTAAATGTAGTATTTTTTGAAATTATGTTATTTTACAATCATTTGTTAATGCCCATCCTTAGTACTATGGTAAACCAGAGAAGGAGTAACTGTGTAATGGCTATCAATAATATGCTAATTTATGTTGGACAAAAGAATTACTGGTTCCTACACTTCATGTAAGGTGTTGGCACGTATGCATAACCTTTCCCATATTCTAACTTCCTCCCCTGCTTTTTCCTATCTTTTCTGTCCTAAAGGAAATTATGCAGTTGTATACAGGGTTGTGTCCAGATTGAACATAGATATTGATGAAACACCCAGCAGCCCAGCTCTCAAGCTGTCCTCTGGTCTCCATTTTGTTTAAAGAAAGAGCATTCCCTAACCATCTAGCATAAATAATTTCACTCAAAATTTCACCTACCTCCTGCTCTTCAATAGAATTTTTACCTATCCACTTTAAATATTTAGGCGACTTTGACATGATCTCAGTAAAAATTCATTGGGGTTTTTTTTCATTGTATATGTAATAATGTTAATCTTTTGCTGAGATTCAAGTGAGCCTATTGCATACTGAAACGTTCTAATACTACTAAAATACTAATTTTATTAGTATGATAATAGTATTTTATTGTATTGTAGCATAAAGAATTATCTTGTGGCGGATTTTTTTTATAGTCTTCCAGACAAGAGTTTCCTTTTTTTAGATGTAGAAATATTATCCTAAGACACCAATTAAGACATTAGGCTAGAAACTGAGAGACTGTGAATTCTACTCCTGCCTTAGACATAAAGCCAGCTGTATGACTTTGGGCTAGTCACTTTGTCTCAGTCCTAGGAAGGAAGCAATGGTAAACCACTTCTGGAAAATTATGCCGAGAAAACTGCAGGGACTTTTCCAGGCAGTCTCCGAGAATCAGACATGACTGAGTAGAAGAAGGAAAATCCTCAGATAATAATAGCCGTGGTTTTTAGTAACCACTAAAGTCAAGAAAATTAATTTAGAACATTTTATTTATATTTGTAACATAAGATGAATTGAAATTAAACTCTGAAAGAACTAATGGTTTGGATGTGCATTCAGTAACACATTATTTGGAGATTATTTTGAGCCCCAATACTTTTGGCATTTTTGTTTATATTCTCCCTGATGGAAACACTGGTAAACTATATGCAAGGTGCAAAAGATGCTTCTAAAAATTATTTTAAGGTTTATCTAGGAGAGGTAAGTAAGTCATACAGTGCTAATCTTTACTTCAAAAAGGGAGTTTGAATCTTGTTCAGCAATGGATACTTGAAGGAATGTTTCCTCTGATATTTATCTAAGGTCTTCACCCATGTTCTTGCCAAACAGAGCAAGGCAGATAACCTCAAATGAAAGGATATTTTGATTTGAGGAATGCCTTCCCCAGAGATGCTCACAGGGCACCTAATTGTTTTTTTTTACTGCCAGTTTTTATTTTCCCAGGCATTTCAATTTAAAGGTCAGTTTAGAGTTCTTTGAGTAGTTGCTGCTGGTTGTATTATGTTTCTATCTGTGTTATAATAGTAGTGGTTATGTTGTTGATACTGTTATTTAATTTCTTGCTTTTGTGATTTTGTTTTGTTTATTTGTTTTATATTTTATATAGTTAACATATTTGTGTACATCATGCTACGGTGGTTACTACAAATTTAGAAATGTAACAAAAATCAATCAAGTGAAATTCACCATCAGCTTCAGGCTACAGGATTGCTGTAATTATCTGTCTTGCTATTCAGTTTCTTAGAATAAAAATTAAAATGTGAGAAATAAATAAAATGCAAAATCTTTCTCCTTAAATAATAGTTGTTTCATTTTTAACTATTTGTTCTTATCCTTTAGTAGATAATTTTCCTTAGAAAGATAAGATTTTTATCTGATGATTCACAATATTTTAATACTCTTCAAACATCAATCCAGATAGACTTTTGTGCAAAATTGATGTTTCCAATGTCACTGGATAACAAATTCTTTCAAAGGTCTTGCTTTCTGAAAAACTTTTGATGATTATGATAGACACCTTCAATAAACTAAGGTTAGGAAAGATTCCATGGATAAAAATCCTATAGGGAAAAACAGTTCAGGATGTCTGGGAAACTCTGAAAAACAAGCTAATAAAGGCCCAAACAAAAATAATACCACAGAAAAAGGAAAAACAAAACACTCCAGACAAAACCATCATGGTTGCAGAAAGAGCTCTCTAAAAAATAGAGGAATAAAAAAGGCAAGTAGGGCACACAACTAAACAGAAGTAGGAGGGCACATAACTAAAGTAGAAGGGCACACAACTAAGCAGAATATTATTTTGTGATGACCAGCCAAAAATCTGTAAATTATTTAGGAAGCAAGCAAAATCTTTGTTGTCCAGTGTGTTTCTGTCATTTTCCATAAGTGTTTGTCCTATTGAAATAATACCCATAGAAGCAAACCAAACATGCTAATTTCAGATGGTTCTGAAATTAGAACCATTAGAACCACATATCTAGATATTGTATAAGGAGAGTTGTATTCCAACACAGAAAAGCACTTTAATTGGAAAAAACTGGTCTAGTATGAATGACAATTGTACTCCAATGTTTCAGACATAGTTATCAAGACATATTAAGAGAGGTGAAATACTGGCTTAATTTAATAGTATTGATCTTTTCCCAAATAACCAATGATGTAATATTCCAGGTAATTCAACTGTTTGTGAATGTAAGATTTAAATAATTACTTCACTCAGGAATAATATCCATTGTATTGTTTACATACTTATGTAATGATTTCTTTTGAAATCCAGGCATTCAAAAACAGCAGTGAAGAAGAATTTAACAAGGTAAAGAAAACACACAGAACCAAGCTTTTAAATTATGTCGTAGTCACTACTGATAATAGGAAGTATTTTTTTTAATTTATTCTGTGTAAGGAAGTTCGTGTGCATGTATTTGGATGGGGTTCACTTTTCCATCCTTTGCATGTGGTTGAATTTATGTACAGGTATGCACTGTGCACACAATCATAAATGCAGTATGCCAGGACAGCAGAAATACACACATTCAGAACCATTACCCTACTGGTTTTGATAGAAATGTATTGGGACTTTATTTTTCCTCCGGGGTCAGGTTCTTTCTTGTTGAGTTTTTTTAGAGTTATCCTGCTAAAGGACATCTTTTTTCCCCCAATTTTCTGTATAAAAAATAAAAATACAGTCAAATTTGGTAATCAATATCTCTAAGGAGTACTACAGTAGAAGAGTCACATTCTTCCTCAATTATGAAAAAAAAGGAACACAAGACATGCAACATGGTTCTTGTAGTGTTCATGTCATCCAGAAGACAATTGCTGTCAGCGTAATGAGTCTTAAGTGCTCGTCACTTCCCCTAATAATTGCCACATAAATTATTGTTGCTGGGAACACCCATCTCACCTGCCATCCAGTCACTAAAGAGATTATAGCTAAATTCAGATGACAAATAGAAGTGTAAAAGATATGCTAAATGATATGATCATTCTAGCAAGTTAAAAAGTGACATTCTGTAAACCTGGAACTATTAAAACAATTAAAATTTCTCAGAAGAATCAAACAGATTATTGTTTTTTCCCATCACTTGTATGTGATCATTCTAAATGCAAATGGTAGGTATATGAGCTAAGAACTTCTCCATATGAAGCATCTGATGATGTAACACTCAATAACAGTGGTTAAAACCCCAAATTAAAGAGACATGTTTTCTCAAAGATGAAAAGAATGGTGACTGAAAAGATTTATGTTCCAACATAGTTCATTCCATAATTTGGAAGAACAAGTATCAATTTTTAATTTTTAAAAAATGTTCTGTTTTCTTCATATTAATTGAGAGAAGAATCTGATTAGTGAAGCTGAAGAATTTTGGGGTTCAAAAAAGGTGAATTCAAATTTGTGGTAATTTTTAGATTTTTTTTTTCTCACTATTAATTACATTGGAGGAAATACAGCGATAACCGAGCTCCAATGACATCAAAATGATGAAACATGAGCTGTGATATCATGACAAAAGATCTGTGGTTTTCTACCTGCGTTGCCCACAATTATGTAAGCAGTAGAATTGTGTTACCACAGATGTTTGATTACTTTGCTTCCCCTTTTATATACCCAGGAAAGGAAGCATCACCAATTTTCAGATTTGGCTCTTTAGTACATCATTAATAAAGCCTAAATTATGCCAGCCAGTTGAACACTTCTTTTAATGACTTCCTAAAGTGGTTCAGCAAGGTACTTTATAATTGTACTTGTCCTCCTTTGCTAATTACAAATTATTTACCAGTACACAGTTTCATATAGACCCTTCACCAGTGGTGGGATTCAAATAATTTAACAACTGGTTCTCTGCCCTAATGATTTCTTCCAACAACCAGTTTACCAAACTGCTCAGAAAGTTAACAACTGGTTCTCCCGAAGTGGTGCGAACTGGCTGAATCCCACCACTGCCCTTCACCCCTTTTTACAAAAGCATTGAGCTTTCCTCCTCCCTGTTACATAGCTTTGTTTGTGTGGCAGTGCAACATGCTTCAGCACAGATGATCTTTGTAATAATTAAAACATTAGCTCCTCAACCTTCCAATAAGAAAATTAAAGATTTATATGTGCAAAGTAGAATATTAGATTTTAATACTATGAATAAGTAAACCATTTATACAATAGAACACTTCGAAAACTACAACACAGGCAATGTCAGTAAACATAGCTTGGCATTTGAAGCTTGTAATCTGATTAGCTCTTACTGTAAATGCGTTGGCAACAGTTTGGGTAGTTTTTCCTGGAATAGCCACCTACAAAGCAATTATAAAATCACTGCCACTTGCCACACTTGTTAGACTAGCTCTGATTATGCACTTTGTCTTGATCAAAGCTTTAAAAGTAAGGCATGAAGAAAGATCCATTTTCACCTCGTACTAATTATACACCTTTATTCATTATAGTACAGAAAGATAAATAGAACTAACCAACACCCTATTCAAATGCCAACTTTCTTCGCTTGTTAGCAAATCGGGTATAGTGAGCACAATACTGGGTGGCTTCAGAAAATTATGCTTTAGTTTTGTAGCTCATGGTGATGGAAAGGCCTGTTTGTTTGATGCTGCCATACAGATTGGCTTGTCTCCATGACAGAATGTGCAGGCAGAAAGCATCCAGTGTAGAATCACTTATGGTGAATCCATAATACACCATAATGGTGAATTATGTGCCACTATCACATAATAATTAATGTAATTCTCAGTATACTGACTATCTCAGTCTTCACTAATTTTGTACCATAGCAATAAAGTATCAAAGTACAATTTCCATAATTACGAAAATAGAAATGAGGAATTTTGTCCACCATCCAGGCAGAGCAACACAAATACAACAGGCAGCTGCTGCTGAGGCATAGTGGAGCTATAAACTGAACTAAGATTTAAGCTGCCCATAACTGCAACTATTGCTATTAGGAGCATGATAATGTAACATGTAAATCAGTGTTTGATTTTTATTTTTATTTTTTTGGAGAAATCATCTTTTATGGAACAGGGACAGGTTCCTTCTAAAAATGGGAGTGCTACCAGTATATTGTTCCTTCTTTGCTGAGCTATTCCTATCACAATTCTCTCGGCACTTCCTGCACAAGATTCCTTTACAACTGTGCATATGAAAGATTCAACTAGCCATGACAGTTTTAGATCAACTGTCTAGATCAACCGCGGGCAACGGGTGAGGGAACTGAGAGTCTTGGACAATTATTGCTGCTTTATTCCGGAGGAATGATCTCTGCTGGTGACTTTTTGTCGCCTAGGCACCGTGAGAGGGTGGCTGCAGCTAACTCCCCTGGATAAAATCATCGCAGCTCCTTTTTTGACTTTTCCATTGCTGTGAGAGAGTGGTGGTCTTTTCGGTTCTCCACTCTTAGCTGCTCCGCATTTGCTGTCCCCTGCTTTACCATCTCCGACACCCATAGTGACCATTCACCAGCTTTTCCCATACTTTCAACTGGCTTATACTTCGGTAGACCTCCTCTCGCTGCGAGATGCCCCCCTCTTGCGAATGTGGCTTTCCTATTTATCAAAGGCCTACCTCAAGGACAGGTTTTAGAACCCCTAGTGGTGGCATGTTTCAAAGCGGGGCTTGAGGGGTTTTTTAATTAGGGTTTTTAAACAAATTTTAAGGGGACCGGGAGGCAGGGGGCGAAGAATGAGTTGGGGACAGTTCTCACGATTCAGCAACCTAGCTCGTCCGAAGTTGGTGGGGAGGGGAAGGGAAAGAAGAGGCTTGATGGAGTGAGGGTCTTCTGATCCCTGTGATGGTTGGAAGGGGTGGGAGGTGTGAGAGAAGGGGATCTGGGGAGCGCCCCTGCTGCATTCAGCTGGTGGCACGCTCCGGCCCCCTGGCCTTATCCTGCTCCCCTGGGGGTGTAGGAGAGTGGAGCCCTGGACTCCGGCTGGTGTATTTGAATGCCAGGTCCATGGTGAACAAGGCCCTCCTTGTCTGAGATTTAATTAACGAGGAGGATGCGGACCTGGCCTGCATTACGGAGACCTAGTCAGGGCCAGAGGCAGGTGTCCCTCTCACCGATTTATGTCCCCCAGGCTTCCATGTGCTTCACCAGCCACGACTTCAGGGTAGGGGTGGGGGGGTGGCGGTTGTTATTAGAGAAAGCCTCAGTCCCAGGGAGGTTACTGTTCCTCAGATAGGCAGGTGTGAATCCCTCCTTTTGAAGTGGGACCCTGGAGTTCAGTCAGGTCTGTTGGTTATATACCTATCTCCCAGTTATGTAGCCTCAGCCCTGCCTGTACTGCTAGATGTCTTGGCTAAGTTGGCGGTTGAACTTCAATTTACCATCAGCCGGGGAGACATCTGAGTCAGTCTGGGAGTTCATGGCCTCCATGATGGCCATGGACCTAACTCAGATTGTACAGGGCCCAACTCATAAGGGAGGACACACACTCGACCTGATTTTTCTCTCTGGACAGTGGATAAATGATTGTGGTAGGGGGGACTTGTCAATCTACCCCCTGTCATGGACCGATCATTCCGTCCTCAGGCTGGACTTTCTCTCCGTCATCCCCCACCACTGGGAGGCAGAACCAGTGAGATTGTTCCACCCCAGGTGCCTGATGGACCCGGAAGGGTTCCTGACGGAGCTTGGGCCATTTTCTGCCTCCTTAACCCACGATTCATCCGAGGCCCTGATCGTGGCCTGGGAACAGGCCGCGGCGGGGGCCTTGGATCGAATCATGCCTTTGCGGCCTCTGACTCAATGCAGATCCCGGGTGGCTCCATGGTTCACAGCGGAGCTCAGGGAAATGAAGCATCGGAGAAGACACCTGGAGGGTGGTTGGAGATCCTCCCGATCCGAATGTGACCAAACACAGTTAAGAACCCATGTTAGGTCTTATCTTGTGGCAATGGAAGCGGCAAAACATCAATATTTTGCCGCTCTCATTGCATCTGCAGAAAACTGTACAGTTTCTGAAAGATAAAATCACTCAGATTTGGACTGGGTTGGACTCTGAGTGGGCAGAGTCAGGCGAGGCGACAGGGGCTTGTCTTGATGGCAACATCTGGGTTGGGTTTGAGCCTGTTTCGTTGGATGAAGTGGACAGGATCATGGGTCGACCGGGTGCCTCACATGTTTGTTGGACCCTTGTCCCTCCTGGCTTGTTTCTGCAGCCAGAGAGGTGACTGGAGGGTGGATTCAAGCAGTTGTCAATGCTTCTTTGAGGGAAGGGGTCTTCCCCGCCACACTGAAAGAGGAGGTGGTTTGACCCCTCCTCAAGAAGCCCATCCTTGATCCAGACTCCCTTAACAACTATTGTCCAGTCTCCAACCTTCGCTTTATAGCGAAGGTTGTTGAGTCCATGGTGGCACAGCAGCTCCCACAGTTCCTGGAGGAAACTGACTACCTGGACCCATACCAATCGGGTTTCAGGTGCAGTTATAGCATGAAAACAGCATTGGTTGCCCTAGTAAATGATCTCTGGCGGGCCAAGGATGGTGGTTGCTCCTCCATCCTGGTCCTTCTTGACCTCTTAGCGGCTTTCGATACCATCGACCATGGTATCCTACTGCAGTGACTTGGAGGGTTGGGGGTAGGAGGCACCATTTTACGGTGGTTCTCCTCCTATCTCTCGGGCCACTCGCAGTTTGTATGGATGGGGGGAGAGAGATCCACCCTGAGGCCCCTTAAATGTGGGGTGCCTCAGGGGTCGGTTCTCTTCCCCCTGCTCTTTAACATCTATATAAAGCCGCTGGATGAGATCATTTGTGGTTTCAGGGTGAGGTACCATCAATATGCTGATGATACTCAGCTCTACATTTCTACCCCAGATCACCCTAGGGATGCTCTTTCTGTGATGTCCCGCTGCCTGGAAGTGGTACGGACCTGGATAGGAAAAAACAGACTCAGACTCAACCCATCCAAGACTGAGTGGCTGTGGATACCGGCATTTCGTGATCTAGTGGCCCCATCACTTGTGATGGGGGGAGGTCCTTACTCACTGAGAAAGGGCCCACAATCTGGGTGTACTCCTGGACTCACGGCTATCTTTAGAAGATCATTTGACGGCCGTGACCAGGAGGGCCTTCACACAGGTATGCCTGATGCGCCAGTTGCACCCTTTCCTAGATCAGGATGCCCTTGCCACGGTCACTCATGTCTTTGTTACATCTTGATTGGACTACTGTAAGCCCCTCTACATGGGGCTGCCCTTGGGATGCACCTGGAGACTACAGTTAGTCCAGAATGCGGCCATGCAGGTTGTTACAAGGGCTTATTGGTACTCCTGTGTGACACCTCTCCTGCGCAAGCTGCACTGGCTACCGGTGGTCCTCTGGGTTCGTTTCAAGGTGCTGGTGCTCACCTATAAAGCCCTACATGGTTTAGGCCCAGGGTACTTGCAGGATCATCTCCTGCCATCCTCCCATCATCCAGTGTGCTCACACAGAGCAGGCCTCTTTAGGGTGCCGTCAGACAGACAATGTCGGCTGGCGGCCCCCAGGAAGAGAGCGTTCTCTGTAGGAGCGCCGACCCTCTAGAATGGCCTGCCCACCAGCCTCAGGACAGCCCCTGACCTCCTCTCCTTCCACCACAAATTGAAGACATGGCTTTTTCATCAAATGGGCTGAATCCATAGGGGTGATTCTTAAATAATTTTAATTAATTTTAAATTGATGTTAATGTTTATGTAATTTTCTGTTTGTTCTTGTAAGCTGCCCTGAGTCCTTCAGGAGAAGGGCAGCATATAAATTACATAAGTAAATAAACTGTGATCAAAAGCAGTGCTATTGCTCCCCAACACCACACCTGAAATGAATGCCTGGAAAAGGCTAATAAAGCATTGCTATAAAGAAAATAGAGGGATGCGGTAGCTCAGTGGCTAAGATGCTTAGCTTGTTGATTGAAAGGTCAGCAGTTCAGCAGTTCGAATCCCTAGTGCTGCGTAATGGGGTGAGCTCCTGTTACTTGTCCCAGCTTCTGCTAACCTAGCACGTAAAAAATGCAAGTAGAAAAATAGGGACCACCTTTGATGGGAAGGTAACAGCATTCTGTGCACCTCTGGCATTTAGTCATACCAGTCACATGACCACGGAGACGTCTTCGGACAACATTGGCTCTTCGGCTTTGAAACAGAGATGAACACTGCTCCCTAGAGTCGGGAACAACTAGCACATATGTGCGAGGGAAATGTTTACCTTTTTATAAAGAAAATCTCTGTCTCCCATGTCCCATATCTCAATTTCAATACACACTTCATATGTCATGATATATTTACACTGGTTCTGGAAAACTTGATTATGAACCCGAGAGCAAATGTCATATTGTACAGTCTATCTGCCTGGATTTTTCCATCTCCTTCCCCAATCCTCTTCAAAATATACTATTTCTCTTTCAGTATAGGCTTGCAATATATTATGTTTACCTTTGAGAAATCGGTGGTTCTTGATTGTTTTTACTGCAAAAAAATAATAATAATTGTTTACTTATGGTATTATCTCAAAAAAAAATTCTCCTGTCATTCAAATATTTCTTCCTCTGATCTATATTCTTGTCATTTCATCCTTTGCCTTTCTTCAACCACTCCCAAATTGTTGGATTTATAGATTTTTTTTTTCTTTTCTCAGGACTATATATATATATCTGATCTGATTATCATATTAACATGCTACAAAATTCTGGGTTTGTTTTTGTTCATTTGTTTTCTGTAAAAAGTCTCATCAAAGTGAAAATAAGTGAGTCATTTACATGAGATCCCACTTTTTAATTAAAAGAAATGTGCTTTATGATTGGGACAATTTTCCTTATGGCCACAAACCAATCTCGAGTCTTCTAGATGAATCACTTTTCAGCTGTACTTTTGTACATAGGGCTGATATCGTTAGAATAGACAAGAATTTAGATTAGTTGGCAAAACTAGACCCTCATCCTTGGAATAATTATCTGGAAACTCAATGCAAAATCAGCAATTTTATTATCTATACATAAAAATTTACTTGCTTCGAAAAATAACCTAACCCTGTGCTTGTATAGAAAATAAACTTTAGCTCAGTAATCAAATATGCATTTTTATTCTCTACAAAAAATATCAGATTTAATAATCATTCCCAGTGAAGATGTAAAAAGAATTCAGAGTCTGTAATATTAAACATAATAAATTTATGGTATGACTTGATTTAAACATAGTTTGTTACCATCATAAAAAATTAAGGCAAATATTAAAAAGTCACTATTAGCCCTGGAGGCCATCTTTTCTTTTGGATCTTCAGGGCTGCCACATTTAGTCTGTGGGAAACTGGGAGGGGGCGGGGTTGTATGGAATTGATAGAAGTATTTAGCCATAACAGCATTCTTTTCTCTAACAGTCAAGGATGTTCAGCCTGCACCTGGAGGGGCGTGACTGGGAGGCATCCCCAGTTGGGACGATGGATTGATAGGACCATGTGATGGACATGTGGGTGCAGGGGAAGGGACTTCAATTTTCTTTTGGGTGGGGAAAACCCAAGAGCTTTCAGATTTGGGTTTTCCCAGATGTGCCAATATGATATCTCTAATAAAATGGAACTTTGAGGAACTGTTGGTGTCTTCATTGGTTGGGGGGTGTTACTTGGAACCCTGACAGTCGCCTTAAATTTCAATGCTCTCTCATCCAAAAGGAAAAAAACCCTCATCCATGCTGTTTTTCTAGACATCTCAAATATAAGAGAATTAGTGACCATATTTCATTATGAGATTAAAATATAGCCAACTGCTATAGGCTAAATCAGAATGTTTTAGGAACCATGGTACAAAAATGTGTTACAAACAGCATTAAAAGAGCCATTCTTCATACTATCACTATCACCTTCATTGCAACCTGAGTTTTTGTAGAAGCAACCTAAAGTTACTTTTCGCTAATCCAGATTAGTGTTTTTCCTCTTCCCTTGATATAAGAATGTATTAATTGGCAATTAGTGGGTGTGCCTAGTTCTCATGAATTATTTTAGGCTGCTTCAGTCATTCAGCATCTGACAAAAATGTAGGTGAAAAAAATAAGAAAGTACAGGTAGTCCTCAATTTACAACAGTTCATTTAGTGAAGTTACAGCAATGAAAAAAAGTGACTTATTTTCACACTGACTGTTGCAGCATCCCCATGGTCATGTGATTTACATTCAGATCAATGGTAGGTTTCAAAAAATTTTACTACCGGTTTTGTGGATGTGTTTTGGTGGGCATGACATGGCTTGGTGGGCATGACTTGGTGGGCGTGGCAAGGGAAGGATACTGCAAAATCCCCATTTCCTCCCGATTAGCTGGGACTTGGGAGAGAATAAATGGGGATGGGGCCAGTCAGAATTTTTAGTACCGGTTCTCCGAACTACTCAAAATCTCCACTACCAGTTCTCCAGAACTCGTCAGAACCTGCTGAAACCTCTGATTCAGATGCTTGACAACTGATTTGTTATTTATGATGGTTGTAGTGTCCCAGGGTCATGTGATCACCTTTTGTGACCTTCTGACAAGCAAAGTCAATGGGGAAGCCAGATTCACTTAACAACGCTGCTACTAATTTAACAACTGCAGTGATTCACTTAATAATTGTGACAAGAAAAGTCATAAAATTGTGCAAAACTCACTTAACAAATTTCTGATTTAGCAACATAAAATTTGGGCTTAATTGTGGTCATAAGTCAAGGACTACCTGTCTTAATAGAAGTCAACATTTTCTTAATATTCCCCTTTGTCCCAACCTCAACCCAATATTAAGAGAAACAATTGGTGAATGTCTTGGTTGTATTTACCCTTTATGGAGATGTTGACAGTTTGATTTTGAACTTTTTTCATTCAAACTTAGTGTTCTGCCCTTGAATTAATCCCTTGCCTTAATCAAACTCTAATAGCAAAAACAGAAATTCTACCAATTCTGGATGAGGCAGTTTTCTGAGCTCTACTTAAATGGTAAAGGATAATAATCATTAACAGCAAGTGTTAATGATTCAAGTGACAGTCATTCCTATAGCCACAGTTTCTTATGAAACTTATTTGTTCTTCCTCAAACAAACTTGACAGTGGTATTTGTTCCATAGCTAAGGAAAATCAGAGTGGTATTTACTGGACTGGCTAGGTTTCTTATCTGTACAACTTGTCTTAGTTTTGGGGGGTTACGTGAAAAAGTCACTAAACTACAGGACAGATATGAAAAACTGGCTTTTAAGTTATGGAGAAAGAGATCCAGTTAGCCCTGGGGAAGAGGAAGCTCCCTTGGTCTAATTTCATGCAGCCCTCAAGCAGTTTCAGATGCTTTCTGCAAGCAAGCAGCTCAGCTCAGTGTTTTTTTTTCCAGGCAGGAAGAGAAGGAATGCACTAACAGAAAGAAAGTGAACTTCTCCCACAAATAAATAAAATAATAGCAAAAAAAAAAACCAAAGTAAAAAAGCAATCTGATTTCATTTCCCAACACTTGCTTCAACTTTAATTCACTTTGGATTCCAACATCTCTTGCTTATACCAAAAAGTATGTGATAAATGTGCGGGGGGGGGGGGGAAGAGTAGTGAGTTTATCCTTGAGCTACTGGAATTACACAAAACCAATACTGAGAAATAACATTCGCCCAAAATCTTCATAGATGCTGCAGATGATACGTTAGAAAAGCTGCCTGAAATAGAATTATTCCTGCTCTGAGGGAGATGAGTGATTAAAAAAAAATGTGAAAAACATACAAATTAGTTTTCTGTGGAGTCCAATTTCTTTTCGTTTGTGCCCAGTTGACAAAAGTTAGTATTTCTTTTTCAGTTAAGGGTGTTAGAGTAGATTTCTGTCTGACATTCTTGGGAACTCATAGAGTTATATATCCTTCCTGAAAATGAAATATACAGTATGTGGACTGTAAACCAGACAGAACTCTGCTCTGCGAAGTTAATTAGTAACTTAGCTCTAAGACAGGGTACAACATTTCTGAACTCTGCTCTTATCTCAAATCATTACATGTTTATTTCTTTGTTTAGATACATTGTGGAATGTTCCTGGTCCATAAATGTATGCTTAAAAAAAAAACAACCATTGATTCCTATCTCTTTAGAAGAGGATTTGAGTCATAAAATGGTAAAGAACAGCAAACTAAGCTCTGATTTGACATTTGCTTTCAAATATTTTGCCTTGCTTCTTGGTAGATAAAATATTAGGTATTCAAACAGACTATTATTATGACTCACTGGAAATTTTAAAACCTTGTAACAGGAATCATACATGTGTTGTTTCTAGCAGTTGATTGCAACACTCTGGAGAGCCTAATGCCAAATGGTACTGAACTCCAACTCAGCAAATCCAGCTGAATAGGAAGCCTTAAACCAGAGTAAGCAGGAAACTGGTGGTATCAGGGCACTTGTTCGTCCTGTCCTTCAAGCTAATATATCCACCCGGTAAATACATGCTTCAGATGCCTCAAAGTAGACCTATCAACATTTCAGAATCAGAAATAGGGGGCCTGGTTATTTTAAAGCCCTGCATTACACTAAGTGCTTTTTCTTTCTTTTCTTTTCTTTCTTTCTTTCTTTCTTTCTTTCTTTCTTTCTTTCTTTCTTT
>WNWU01000016.1:13923830-13942340 GCA_012654045.1 Ptyas mucosa | reverse complement strand
TTATTATTATTATTATTATTATTATTATTATTATTATTATTATTATTGGATTTGAAGCCCAGTCTTATATACCCAGAGTTCCTGGATATGCTTAATTCTTTAATTAATGATACTCTCCCAAGAACAGATTCTGATGCTTCACTCACAAATAGACCATATCTTAGCTGGCAATTCATATGTTTCAATAATGGTTAAAATGCAATACTGAACTATAGAAATGAGAATTTGTTCATCTAATAAAAATCCAAAGCCAGGAACATTCATTGGATTTTGTATTTGGCCAGTTATATGCATGATTATTATCTTAGTTACATATCAATTTATATTTTCTTTTAACACTATTCTTTACAAATCCAAGAAGCAGATTGAGTAGTAATCTGGCCCTATAAGAACTTTGTATATGAGAGCATGCTATTCTTTCAGAAATAATTTCAATTAATCTTTCTGTTCATATAAGAATAAAGATTCTATTCCACTCATGAAAAGCTCCAGGTCTCATACGTGCATAAATCTGATGTAGAGGGAATAGGGAAAGGCCTTCAAGGATAGGAGGAAGAACCACCACCCAGGCAACAATCAGATAAGCATGGCTTCAGCCATAGCCAATAAAATAACTTGAGAAAACAAGTAAGTCCTCCTTAGTTCATATGAAGATGAAGTGAAAGAGGGGAGAAGCATATTTAAACTTGCAAGATTCTGACCGATATAGCATTGGTTTCTTAATCTGGTCTACCTTTAGGAGTGACACTCTCTGAGACTTCACCTTCTAACCTCATCCACAGCTTTGAGGATAGTGGTTTGAAGTTGCTATTCTTATAACCTATTTTACAGAGGGCAATTCACTTGCTGCTCTCATCTTAACCCTGATGCTTCCTATGCTAGAGAAAGGGCTCTCACAACCTGTTTCTTTTTTTTCCTTTTCCTTTTCCTTTTCCTTTTCCTTTTCCTTTTCCTTTCCCTTTCCCTTCCCTTTCCTTTCCTTTCCTTTCCTTTATCCTTTATCCTTTCTTTCCTTTTCTTCGTTTGAAGAGAACAAATAATGAAGATGAAATAAAGGGTTAAAAGGGAAAAGATTCTTTATCTCTGTATTCCTATCTTGATTCCCTTTTACTAAACAGGATTTCTCTACTGTATAATAGCCTTCCCAGAATGTTGTTGAATTATATAAACTACAAGTGTTGGAGAAGGAAATAGAGAGAGGGGAAATCTCATCATATAAACAATCCGTCTTTGGGAAGATAATCAAAACAACAGTATCTTCGTTTTATCCATTTAGGTCCAGGTGCATTTTAACAACCTAAGACAGAGAGTATGTACAGTATGTTTATAAGTAGATAACTGATAGGCAGAGAGAGGGGTGAAGAAGAAAAAAAAAGGTATACTCCTTAAAGCCAGAGCCACTGGGTTTCTTTAGGAGGGAAGGAAGAGGAGGGGCTGCCAGCTATATCCTTACCCATGTGTATTAATTCCTTAGACATATTTTCATGCAAATTAGGAATTATATGCATAATTCTCTTGATACAAAGGTCAAATTTGCCTGTCATCATAAATGTGACCAAAACTGCTGCAACTTCATAAAAGAGGGAAGTATCAGTAGGCTTGGGGTAATCCCTGAGATCTGCAAAAATAAACAATACAAGGGGCATCCCCCAAAGAGCCAAATGAAAGTGGGAATATGGTGATAAAATGCAAAAAGAATGTGTGGGTGGAAGTGAAACACCAGAGAAAGGGAAAATGGAATATGGTGGACTTGAAATTTATCATTGCCATGTTCAGAGATAATCTTACCACCATGTAGTATTACAAAATTGTCACATTTGCCTACTGCTTTGTAGTAGCACCTCAACAACTCTCTTACTGCCTTTTTTAAAAAAAATAAGTAAGTAATAATTTCCAAAATCTACATTGAATAATGAAAGGGTATGTATTTGGAAGAAAATAAGAATTTGGAAATCTTATGGAATAGTGCCTTTTTGCTATATGTTGTTGGTGAGCAACACTTTCCTAAACGTAATTAATTTCATCTCCTAGCCAGCAGTAGCAACAGAGGTGGGTTTCAGCAGGTTCTGCCCAGTTCTGGAGAAGCAGTAACAGAAATTTTGAGTAGTTTGGAGAACCAATAAATACCATCTCTGACTGGCCCTGCCCCCATCTATTCTATGCCTCCCGAGTCCCAGCGACGGAGATTTTACAATATCCTTCCCCTGCCATGCCCACCAAGCCACGCCCACCACGCCATGCCATGTCCACTAAGCCACATCCACAGAACCGGTAGTAAAAAAATTTGAAACCCACACCGAGTAGCAATAGTGAGGGCTTCTGGAAGTCGGAGTTCTGTGTCATCTTATGGTTCAGTTTGCCTTGCCTCCTCTATGCCAGGAGGGTGAATAAAGGAATGTTCAAACTCACAGATGTCAAGTCTCCTTATAATTATAAAGTGGCCCATAGGTGAACACATGCCAAAGTTCCCATCCAGGCCAAAGGTCTGTCAACAAACCATGCTTAGATACTTTGAATTATCATGTTGCTGCTCTCCTCCAGATAGAAAACACTGTCTATCTGGATCAGTCTACCTAACTTAGCTTAGGTAGACTAATGCTCTGACTTCTTTGTTCCTAACTCTTATTTTTGTTAATGGGCTAAAGTGTACAATATCAATTTACCTTATGAAACTGTTGTTGCATACACTAGTAAATTAAATACATGTTACTTCAACTATACATGATATATTTCTTCAAACGTATAATTTGAGGAAAGACCATATGCAGTGTAAATTAGTGATTAGTTTAGATTTCATAAGTAGTAATTGCTCTGCATTCACTTACCAAAGAAATGGTCACTGAAATTCAGATGACAACTCTATCATGACCCAAAGTTATATAGCTATGTGAGGTATCATGAAAGAACAGCAAACCACTAGCCATTAAATTTATTGTTATATTTTTGTTCCTTGAGAAAAGTTATACAAATCCTAACATGTGGACTTTTTTTACCTCAGAAACCAAAAATACCTTGGCAGTTTTGATTACTGTGGACCTTTATTTGAAGTAGATTGAGGGTTGTAACTCAGTTCAAAGCAGCAAATCCTTTTGGGCCAGCCCAAGGGACCAAGCAGTTGACTTCATTAAAGTGCCATCTTCCAATCTATAAATCAACAGAAATGTATGTTAAAATAAACTGCATCATCCTCATTGCTGATCCCTATTCTTCTGCAGTAACAAAGCCAGAAAGTGGTGATATACTTATTATTTTAACATAAAACAAGTTTAAGGAAAGTAAATGTTCAGTTCCTATGGCTTATTTCCACTCCCACTGAATATCACTTGCTGTAGAAATAAAACATCAGTCACTCCATTTAACATGTAATAGTGTTACATGTAATAGGATGATGCAGGTGCCTGCCTGGAACTAATTAGTCATCTGTGAAATTGCTTATCAGGTCATATTCATGAAGTGGTACATGCCTGTGACCCGTCAGTTCAACTATTTTTGAACAAAACACTTCTAGGACTCATCTAAATTAATGCTAAGCCTGTGTCCTAAATCACCAATGCTAACAGGCACAGAACAGGAGAGTAAGCAGAAGCATAAAGGAACAATCTGTGATGAGTGAGCTTTATCCTTGATTTAAGTGAATAACAGCTGGCAATTCTGGTAGAAGTAGCCCATGGAATAGGCAAATGGCATCACTGCCCATAAGAACAGGGTATCAGATCCTTGAAGCTCTGGGCATTCAGATGATGCTACTCAATACCAGGCTTATTTGTAGTAAAGCGATCCTCACTTGGAGTTTAATTGTAAATATGAGGACAGAACTGATTTGGAATTTTTAACTCTGGACAAGATGAAGGAAAATATTCTCTCTCAGAGATAAAACACCCAGTTTCAGATTTGGCACCAGGGCAGGAATCTAGTTATTGAATCTCTGTTGGTATCAAGATACCTTCCTTCAGATGTTGGATGTAAGACCTTGTTTGGGTCGGCAGATCTAAAGGAGAAGTTCAGCTTCCTGATGGAAGAAGGCCCATCCTGAGTCTGAAAGGACATTGATAAGAGCTCATGGAATACAAGAAACAAAAAGGAAATATTTTCCCATTTATATTGTATTTACTGAATGTCATGCAGCAAACTTTAAAGCAGTGATTCTCAACCTTCCTAATGCCGCGACCCTTTAATACAGTTCCTCATGTTGTGGTGACCCCCAACCATAAAATTATTTTCGTTGCTACTTCATAACTGTAATTTTTTACTACCAGTTCTGTGGGCGTGGCTTATTTTGTGGGCATGGCTTGGAGGTCATGTGACCGGGTGGGCATGGCTAGCTGGTCATGTGACCGGGTGGCCATGGCTATGTGTATAGGGACTACTCAGAGGGCTGGAAAAAGTGATTTCTGACAGGTCCTTGCACTTTTGATTGGTCCTCAAACTTATGACCATCCTCACATTTATGCCGGTGCAGCATTCTTAACAACCATGTCACTCATTTCACAACTGCTTCTCTTCACCATGGTGATAAGATAGGGCAAAAACGTAAAATGTGAGGACAGTCGTAAATTCGAGGACTGGTCAAAAGTGCGAGGACCAGACAAAAATAACTTTTTCAGCCCTATGAGAAGTCCATATGCATAAAAGGATACAGCAATGATGAAGGAAGGAAAGGGAAATTAGAGTAGGACTGAGGGTAAGAGGGAGGAAGAGAGGAGGAGGAGAAAAGAAGAGGAAGTAGGGAGGAGAAGAAGAGGGGGGGAAGAGAAAGTAAGAAGGAAAGGAAAGAGAGAGGTGGTAGGTTTGAGGAGAAAGATTGCTGTACAATAAAAAAGATGAAAGGGAAGAAAACCAACCCCAAACAAATATAAAGATATTAAGATAAAGAATGAATTGTTAAACTTTAAAGAATAAAAGAGAACAAATATGAATAAATAGCAATAATCAGAAACACACATACAAACATACAATGTATTTTCTTTGAACAGAGTATTTGGCCGGTTCACAAATTTAAAGTGTTTAGTCATTTTCAATTAAATTTACAATTTCTATATTTCCTTTTTGCCATATTTATTCCTCATCTATTTTTTTAAAAAAACAATATTACCCTTCATCCTTATCTCTAATCTTAACCAATTTCAATTTTTCCCTTCTATTCTATATTATACCCCTTCCCATTGTCATCTATTTTTATATCCATCCTCACATTGGTTAATTATGTAATTATGTAATACAGTTGTTTAATACAAATTCAACATTTTAATATAAATCAATTAGTTATATAATTAGCTTTTTTGTATATTAATCAATATGAACATGAATATTCCAATTATTTCCTTTTTTTTTAATTTTTAAAAACAAAACTTTATTCATTTATAAAACCATTTAAAACATACAAATTTCTCTTAATCAAGAGACAAACTTACATATACAATACACACTTTTAACTAATTTCCATTATATATACATATATACATAAATGCCAACATACTGTGGCATATTTCGTTTTCTATTTCTCTGACAGTGCTGTTTTTAATTATGTTGATTTCTTCTAAATTCCGTCTCTACCCATTTCCCTTTCTCTGATTTATCCATTGATACCATCTATTCCATATTGTATAATATTTTGAGTCCTCCTTATCCTGTAACTCTAACGTTAGTTTGTCCATTTCTGCGCATGTGTAGATTTTTTGTATTAACTCCTGATCAGTTGGCATTCGATCTATTTTCCAAAATTGTGCTAATACTAATCTTGCCGCCGTAATTATATGGAGTATTAAGTATTTTATATCATTTCTAATATTCTTTTTAATCATGCCTAATAAAAAAATTTCTGGTTCTAATTCAATTTCATAAGCTGTTATTTCAATTATCCATGTTCTTATCTTATTCCAATATTTCTTAATTTCTGGGCAGAGCCACCAAGCGTGATAATAAGTTCCTTGTGCTTTTTTACATTTCCAACATGTCGGGTTTATATTTGGATACATTTTTGCTAATCTTGCGGGGGCCAGATGCCATCGGTACCACATCTTATAATGATTTTCTTTGTAGGCCACTGATTTTGTCATGCTGTAGTTGTTTTCCCATGCTCTTTCCCATTCTTCCAGCTGTATACTGTGGCCAATATTCCTCGCCCACGCTATCATCTGCCCTTTAACCAATTCTTCTGCCAAATCATATTCGAGTAGATATTTATATATTTTTGAAATTAATTTCCCTTCTTTAGATTCTAATAATTTGTCTAATCGATTTTGTTTTAAGTCTATTCCTCCCTCCTCCTGATCCTTCCTATATCTTGTTTTTATTTGTGAGTAGGGCCACCAGTCTATTGCTATTCCTTGTTCTTTTAGTTCTTCCCTAGTTTTTAATTTCCCCTGCGTATCCAGTACTTCTCTATATCTTAATATTTTTTGTTTTGATAGTATATTGGGGTGAGTAATTGCTTCTATTGTTGATAACCAACCAGGAATTTTTATATAATGTTTATGTCGAATTTGTTGCCATGTATTAATTAAGGATTTTCTAATAGTATGGTTGTTGAAATGTTTATATATTTTATTTCCAGAATTCCAAATAAAAGCATGCCATCCCTTCATTAGATCATGTCCTTCCAGATTTAACAATCTTTGGTTCTCCAGGGTTATCCATTCCTTAATCCATAACAAGCTTGCTGCTTTATAATATTTTTGCCATGCCGGGAAACCAAATCCGCCTCTAATTCTGTCATCTCGTAATATGTTTAATTTTATTCTTGATTTTTTCCCTTCCCACACAAAATTTGTTGTTATTTTATCCAAATTATCAAAGAATTTTTTGTCTAATTTTATTGGTATCGTTTGGAATAAATAAAGGAGTCTTGGAAGTATATTTGATTTTATCACTGCTATCCTCCCCAGTAAGGATAGTCTTAATTTCCCCCATTTATCCAAATCCTCTTTTATTTTCTGGACTAAAGGTTCATAATTATCCTGTTTTATTGTTACTGTTCTAGCTGTCAGATTTATCCCTAAGTATTTGACTTTTTTGACTGCCTGTAATCCTGAATCTTTTACTAATTTCTCTACTTGTTTTGTTGTCATATTTTTTATTATCATATTCGTTTTTTCTTTGTTGATTTTTAGGCCTGCTACTTTTCCAAAAGTTTCAATTTCTTTTATTAATTTGGGGGTTGTTTCTATTGGATCTTCGATGAAGAATACAAGATCGTCCGCAAAGGCTTGGACCTTGTAATCTTCTCTCTTAATCTTTAATCCTTGTATTTCTTTATTTGCCCTAATTCTAATTAACAAATTTCCAACGTTAAGATAAAAAGTAGGGGCGATAGTGGGCATCCCTGCCTTACTCCTTTATTTATTCCAAAAAATTTCGTTGGGTCCCCGTTTACCGAAATACATGCTTTTTGGTCCTGGTATATTGATGTTATCATTTTTGTAAATTTCTCACCAAAATTCATATTTTTAATTTGTTGTTTCATAAATTGCCAGTTTACTTGGTCAAACGCTTTTTGTGCATCCAGAAAGATCAGGGCCACCTGTCTCTCTGGATGCATCTCGTAATATTCTAAAACATCCATTACCATCCTTAAATTATTTTTTATTTGTCTTGTGGGTAAAAAACCATTTTGGTCCTGATGTATTTTGTTATGTAATATTTTTTTCAACCTATTAGCAATTATACTCATAAAAATTTTGTAATCAGTGTTCAACAAAGAAATCGGTCTATAGTTTTTTATTAAGGTGGCATCTGCCCCCTCTTTCGGTATTAGAGAAATATACGCTTCTTTCCATGTGTTTGGTAATTTTGCCTCCATCAGGGCTTCGTTATATATTTCTAATAGTATTCCATTTAATGATTCTCCAAATGTTTTATAGAACTCCGTTGGAAGACCATCGGTCCCCGAGTTTTATTATTTTTCTGTCTTTTCAGTGCTTCTTTTAATTCACCTGCCGTAATCTCCCTGTCTAATAACTCTTTTTCTTCCTCCGTTAATGTTTGTACTCCCTTTCCTTTTAAGTAATGTTCAATTTCCTCCGTTGTTACTATATCCTTCTCATAAAGTTTTTGGTAATATTGGAGTATTATTTCCTTTTTCTTCTCTATACTTTGTTGGATCCTCCCCTCCTCATCTTGTAATTTCTGAATTATTCTTTTTTCTCTTTCCTTTCTCAGCCTGTATGCTAACCACCTCCCCGGTTTATTTGCGTGTTCGAAATAATTCTGCCTTATATATTTTAGAGTCATTACATATTGCCCTTGTTCTAATATATTTAACTTATGTTTTGCCGCTATCCATTTTACTCTTGTTTGTTCATCTCCTGGTTTTCTTTGCAATTTACTCTCCCAATTTTGAATTTCTTCTTGTAATTTGTTATATTCTATTTCTCTCTCTTTTCTACGTTTTGCATTATATGCTATTGTAAGGCCTCTTACATATGCCTTAGTAGTGTCCCATAAATTTTGTAGGGAGGTGTGTTGTTTCACATTCTCCTTATAAAATAGTTCTAGTTCCTTTTCCATATATTTCTTATATTCTTTTTCTTTTATTAACTGAGTATTCATTGTCCATCTATTTTTCTTTCTTTGATGCCCCTTCCACGTCATCATTAATGGGTTGTGGTCCGCCCACTCGTTTGGTAGAATTTCCACCGCTTCTATTTCCCTCATTAATATGCTAGATACCCATGCCATGTCTAACCTAGACCAGGACTTGTGCGGGTTCGAGTAGTATGTAAATTGCTTGGTTTCAGGATTATGGAACCTCCAACTATCTATCATGTTTAACTCTTCCACCATATCTGTAAAAGTCCTGGGTAATACATTTTTCTTATTTTTATTTTGCTGGGTACATTTATAATCTTTTCTCCCATCTAAAATGGCATTAAAATCTCCAATCAGACATACATTTTCCATTTTTTGATCCATAATTTTCTCATGCACTTTTCTATAGAATTCTAGTTGTTTACTATTTGGTGCGTATATTACTACCAATAACATATTTTTGAAATCAAGTCTTAACTCTATCATCACTATTCTACCTTCAGTATCTATATATCTTATATCGCTATCTATTCCTTCCTTTATATATACCACTACTCCTCTTTTTTTTTCTTCTGCCAATGAATATACTTTACCTAATTTCTTATTTTGTATATATTTTATGTCTTGTTTTCTTACGTGTACCTCCTGGAGGCACACTATATCCAATTTTTGTTTCAGAATTTTTTTGAAAATTTGGTGTCGTTTGGATGGTGAGTTGAGTCCGTTTACATTCACTGACAAAATTTTTAATGTTCTTTCCATTTCTTACTGACTTTCCTGTTGTTGTTTCTTCTTTGTTTCTTCTTGTTCTTTTTTTTTGGCCTCTTGTTTGCACTCCTCCTTCCTCCTGAGTGTCTCCTTCTTTTTCTTTTCCTCCTTGTGGTGGAGTTCTTTCACGTTCCTGTCTCTGCTTTCCTTTTATATTCCTTCCTCCTCCTTCTTTACTGTCACTTGTTTCCTCATTTCCTATCATTTGATCATATAATTCCCTCGCTTTGTCCTGCGAATCCACCTTTATTTTCCTTCCCTGCCACGTTACTAACATCCCTTCCGGCGGCGTCCATCTGAATGGTATGTATCTTCTATTTAGCAGCGTGGCCAGAAACCAATACTCTTTCCGCAAGTCTCTTATTCTTTTAGGGATTTGTTTCAAAGTTATTATTTCTTTATTCCTATAGTACATAGGTTCATCCTTCGTTATTTTGTATACAATATCCCTCACCTTTCTTCTTACAAATCTTATATGTACCTCCCGAGGGAGTTTGTGTTGCCGGGCGTAGTTTGTGTGTACCCGGTACACTTCATCTAATTCGTTTATTATTTCTTCCCTTTCTCTTTGGAGAGACTCCGCTATCATCTCTGCCATTATCATCGTCAGGTCTTCCTCCCTCTCTTCCACTACATTTTGGAAATGTAGGAAAAATGCTGCCTTTTCCATTTCCAATTGCGCTACTGTATTCTCGAGTTCCTTATTTAGTCCCATCATTTTTGTATCCAATGCTTCCAACTTTCCTTCTGTCAATTCGGTCTTCTGTTCTATTTCTTTTATTCTTTGATCATTTTTTTGAATAATTTCTTGTATCAGATCCATTTTTTCATCAATCTTTTGAATGTCGTTCTTAGCTTCTCTCTTTACCTCATCCATATCTTTTCTAGATTGTTCATGATTTCTGGTCATGCATTCTTGTAGTTTGACCATTGTTTCTTGGATTGTCATTAATGTAGCTTGCATCGTTGGCATACCAGGGGTGCTTGATTGCTTTTCTGATGCAAACATTCCCTCCAATGTTTTCTGTGACACTGGGGAGGCCAATGTTCCTGCTAAAGTTGGTATTGTTTTCTTTCCCGTTTTCAACGTTGTTGTAGTAGTGCTTGTCATTTCTTTCAAAATTCTGTATTGTTCCTCCAATATTTTATCAACTTTTTCCCAAATCACCATCCAAAATTTTAAGTTATCTTTTTCTCTTTTCTTTAAGTAAGTTTCCTTTGACCAATTAGTTATCTCTATAAAATCTTCATAAAAAATGTAACAGTACTATAAATTTAAGTATAATATAAATATTACAATATAATACTAATATGCGTTGATATAAATAAATATTATAGGTATAAATAGATATAAATATGTATAGATATGTATAAATATGTAGTTTAAATAATCACAAACTTAATACTTAATGGTTAATAATTATAATACTTAATTTATCTAAAATCACAAATAAAAAAAAATTTTGTTCAAATTTAATTAAATTTAATTACTTCCCAATGATTTCTTCTAAGTCACTATAATTATATAGTTCTCAAATATTCTAGCTTACTATATATTATTTTATATGCTACTTTATTATTGCTAAACAAGTATCACTGTAATTCTTAATCAATTCTAATAAATATCAATCGCAGTTATCTATATTTAAGCAAAAGAGGGCTTTATAAGAACAATATGTATCCAATGTTTTATGAGTTCTGTAAGTCTTGTTTGTTATATTTTCAACAAAGGGGAAAACCAACTTGCTTCTTTTTCACGTTGGGGTCTTTCCCTGTTTCAGTATGGCGATCTCCAATCTGCCCAGTCACCGTCTGCAGTTTTTTTTTTTTATTATTCTGCCAAACTACCTCTCTCCTTCCGTTAGGGCAGCCAAAGGGGAAAAAAAAGGGAGGATACAAAGTTTGTCCGTTTTTCTTTAAGTCTCTATGATTTAAATCCACTTCTCCTCGCCTTCGTTTTTCGCTATTTTAGTGTCTTTTATTCTTTCTCCACTGGTTATGTTCCGTCCTCTTCCTTTCTGCTCACCTCTTCAGTTGCCGCCACCTTTACGCTCTGAGTTCTTCTCTTTTCGTGCTGCCCCTCCGGAAAAATATTTCCTCCTCAGTTTTGCGCCAAATCGCCCGGATTTTTGACTCTCGCTGTCTGCTCACCCTCAGAAATCTCGCACTGTACTCACTCCTCCGCTCCCAGTGATCTCAATCGGCACATCAAGCCTCCAGGCCATCTGTGCTCGTCGCACCGGCTGGCTTCTTCCAAGCCTGGAATGAGGGATCTTCTCGGTACGGCGGGAGATCGCACCTCTCCTCGCCTCCCCCGAAGTTTCCCCTCCTTATTCCCGATCTCTCCAGGATCGGTCTTTACCAAAAAAGGCTCCAAAAACTCAGAAAACCGGCATCAGAAAGAGAGCGCTTCTCTCCTGTGCCGCCACGACTCTACGTCACCGCCGGAAGTCGAATATTCCAATTATTTCCATGCAATCCAATTTCTTACAAATCAATTAATTATATTTACCAATAATAAACCACATAATTTCCCCTATATATTCCTCCAAACCACAGCTTAACCATTTCTGCTTTCAACACAATATACAATTAATAGTATCTCAATTATTACAATTCCCTAGTTAAATAGAGCTTTTTTTCTTTTGTGTTTTAAAATCTTTTGCCCTAAATTTCTCATTGTTTGCAGTTTTCCACCTACCTTTTTTGGTGAGGAAAAAGAAAAAGAAAAAGAAATCTCTCTCTGCCTCATTTCACTTTAGCCATCAGCTGGGACTCAGGAGGCAGCAATAGATTGGGAGTGGGTGGGGTAACCGACCGGTGACCAGCGATCCAACAGAGGCAGAGGTGAGGGTGAGTGAAGGTGTGGGGGGGCGAGAGAGAGGCGACCCCTGTGAAATGGCCATTCGACCCCCAAAGGGGTCGCAACCCCCAGGTTGAGAACCGCTGCTTTAAAGAGACCTGGGTGGGAGGAGGATATAATGTTGATAAAAAGGTAAAGGTGTCTCTGCAAATTTTACTCTGCTAGTCATTGCCAACTTTAGGGGGTAGTTCCTTATCTCCATTTTGAGGCCATTGAGAGAGCACTGTCCGAAGACACTTCCATGGTCATGTGGCCAGCATGACATCACAAAGCACTGTTACCTTACCATTGAAATAGTACCTATTTATCTACTTGCATTTGCATCTTTCAAACTACTAGATTGGCAGGAACTGGGGTGAGAACAGGAGCTCACGTCATCACATGGTATATGGGTCTCAAACATGGGCTATCAGCTTTCCAGCCAACAAGCCTAGCATCTTACCACTGAGCCACCATTCCAACCCATGTATCAAATATTGATACTGTGTTTTATTTATATTATTGGCGAGTTTATTAGTTTTGAAAGATTTGAGGGGGTTTTTTTGTTTGTTCATTTGTTTTCAATTATGGGCAGAAGTAAAAATAAAATATCAGAGTGGTGCTTAAACAAAAGAAAATCTGGAAAGTACCATTTATAATTAATTGTGACTTGTTTTGAATTTTTTTTAACTTTAAATTTTTCAAAGAAAATAGCAATGATTGAACTATAAAAGTTGGCTCATTTCTAAGAAAAATTGAAGATTTTGGATGTTTCTTAAATGCCTTCTGGGTAAGGTCAATTATGCTAGATCTGCAGTTTTTCTTTGGTCAGAGTGCATAGTTCAGTTTCAGTTTCAGTTTATTTAATTTGTATACCGCCCTCCTCCCGAAGGACTCAGGGTGGTGAACAGCCATAAATAAAACATAAAAGTACAACATTTAAAACCCACTAAAATCCAATTAAATAAATTTGGCCATAGAAATATTAAAACCCCAATAATTTAAAAACAAATTAAAATTTATAATATTTTTTAAAAAGGGGAATCAGGCCAGGCCTGCCTGGCAGAATAAAAAGGTCTTAAGAGCATGGCAAAAGGTGCGAAGGTCCGGGATCCTCTGAATCTCCAGGGGAAGCTCATTCCAGATATTCATAGATTGTTTGCATGTTACATACTGTAAATTGACAATCCTAAAGTAAAGTTATGGAAAATATTCAGATTTAAATATTGTGATATATTTAAGATTAGACTATAATATCACAATCCTATGTGCATTTTCTTCAGAATTACTTTTAATTAATTCTATGAATTTTATTCATGTTTAATATGGCAAAAATTATATTACAATTCCATGTATCTTATATTGAAGGTTTCTTTCCTTGTAAAACTGATAAGAGTTTTAAAAAACACTGTTGGTGCATAACATAGCTACTGAAATTGTGGGAGGAAGATGAATAAATCGTCATAGTAAGTTTAGTGGCATATATTTCCTGGCAAGCATGCTTGATGTTACAGTTAGTTCTTGGCAAAAAAAAAATTCAGATAAGTATTTTCTGAGAACTTGTCTTCCTAATTATTCAGCAAATGTTCCCTCCTATCTACGTTACAAATACTATAGAGAATTTCAGCTAGGATGCAACCCAACCTATATTAATATTAGGTTCTCTTTCTTCTTTTTCTAATCTTTTAGTCAATACCTTTCTCCGATATGAACTAACACAGAGTTCACTGTAAATCGAAATCCGTCAGAAAAATATCCCTGATTTTTTTTTAAAAAAAAATCATACTTCCTTCAATTTTTATAATAATTATGTCGCTTGTCTTAATCATTATTTCAAAATGTGGATTTTTTTTGTTCAAGAATGTTTGCCTACCTCCTGGATTTTTCAGAGAACACACACTTTTTTTTAAATAAAAGATTTAAAAGATATAAAAGATTTATAACTGACTGGTTTTTGTCAAAAAGACAAGCTGGTTTTGTTTTACAAGATGAATCATTGTACAGTAACATAATGGTCAACTAATGCTCACCCTTCAACCACTCCTTTCTTGGGAAAATTATTCAGTAGGCGCTACAGCAGCAAGTATCTTACACTCTGCTATAAAACAGATTGTCTGGATTCTTTCCAGAATTCTGCCCCCAAATGGGACAGGGACAAGGCTTGTTTATCCATAAAGCAGGACTTTAATAGGAGAACATGACCTTTTTCTCCTGCTGGATCTCTTGATGTCTTTCAGTGCTATCAACCGTGATATCCTTTGCCAGGGAGGCCTGGAAATAGAAGCATTTCGTGACAATTCTACTCCACCCTGAGTGAACAGTTCCATTCTATTTGTGCAGGGAGGGGAGGGATCCTTCAAGCAGTCTAATTTTAACACTCTGTTTGTTCAACAATTATCTAACGTTGAGGGTTTGATGTCATTAATATACAGGTCAAACTCCTTAACAGGAACACAGAAAACTAGATTTTTCAGTATTCATTATTCAAGTTTATTGCAAGGAAAAAGAAATAAGGTTACAGAATCCAGGAAAGCAGAGATTTGTGTATTTTAGCCCCTCTTTTATCAGCAACCATTTTAAGAAAGTGCTTTTGATAACTTTGATTACCTTTTCATTTCTCTTTTGATTTAAGTGAGAATCGGCTAAGCCAGAGGTCTCCAACCTTGGCAACTTTAAGATCTGTGAACTTCAACTTCAACTCAAAGTCAGCTTTGCTGGCTGAGGAACTCTGGGAGTTGAAATCCACAAGTCTTAAAGTTGCCAAGGTTGGAGACCCCTGAGCTAAGCCATTAATGAGATGCAAACAAGTATCTAACCTGCAATGCTTGACAAGCAACCATTCTCATTCCTATACTCAGAGATTGTCATTAGGATCTTCCTTCTTCACAAACCAAAAATTCATAGAAGGGAGAGATCATGCTGCTAGGATTCAGGGGGCTAGGCAAGGTATTTTGTGGTTTGTCTTATAGAATCCTGGATACTCTAGTCCAGGCCATTGACAATTTTGTGTCAAATTCCCAGCTAAATACCACACACACTAAAATTGTCCAAGTTCAGAAACCTGCTTTATTAGGTTTCTTGTGTTGGATATTTTAGATGTCCAATTTAAATCCAAATAAGATAAAAACAAGAAAAAATATGTCCAGAGAACCCTTCCAATTTTTTATGCCTCAATAGGACTAATAAAATACAGCTTGATCGAAACTAGATTTAAATATTGTGAACCACTGAGATTTAGAGAAATTACTCAGAACATTATTTGAATATCACTGTTTCCCATTGTGCAAGCAACAGCAAATATGTATCAATGGATAGACAGCTGTTTTATCACATTGCTGCAATCACTAGTCAGGCAGCTTTCAGCTTTTCCAATAGTGCAATCCAATCTAATTAAGGGGATCACCTTTCCCACCTCTAAATATCATAGCAAGATTTGATCCTTTGCCCACCAAATCACCAGGCTGAACCTTTTATTTTGGATATGTTTATAGTATACATGTTTATAATTTAGCTATTTCTAAAAATACAGATATTTTGGAAGCCGGTCTAAAATCAAGTGCCCTGGAAACATATTCAGTTACATACTCCATAACTCTTTCAGGAATGCTCCTTTTCTCCTCATTCATTTATTCATTCTCTTACTTTTTGTCATTCGCTGTCCTTTCTTTCATCACTCTGATTCTCTCCCTTTAATATCATACAGTCAGACATTAGAATCTTTAGTTTAATACTTCATTTATTCAAAGACCATTTAGAGCACAGAACAGGAAAAAAGGCAGGGAGATCATCAGAGGAATTCTGTTGTTTAAATATGGGAATAGACTGAGTTTGCGGATCCTCAGTTATAACATCCCAGACTTGTACCTGATGATTCAATTTATCCAACCAGATTCTGATGCCATTGAAGCTGTGCTGTGAGTAAGGTAAAGGTAAAGGTAAAGGTTCCCCTCACACATCTGTGCTAGTCGTTCCCGACTCTAGGGTGCAGTGCTCATCTCCGTTTCAAAGCCGAAGAGCCAGCGCTGTCCAAAGACGTCTCCGTGGTCATGTGGCTGGCATGACTAAACGTCAAAGGTGCACAGAATGCTGTTACTTTCCCACCAAAGGTGGTCCCTATTTTTCTACTTGCATTTTTTATGTGCTTTCCAACTGCTAGGTTGGCAGAAGCTGGCACAAGTAACAGGAGCTCACCACATTACACAGCACTAGGGATTCGAACCGCTGAACGTCCGACCTTTCAATCGACAAGCTCAGCATCTTAGCCATTGAGCCACTGCATCCCTTCTGAATAAGGTATATATACATAAATAATTTTCAAGAGGACTACAGTAGTGTAATGGAGTAAGGAGGGATGCAAACTAACAAGGGTCTTTTAATTTTGAAAAGCCTGCTGGCTAGCTGTTGCTATTCTGTCCTCTAGTAATAATCAGAGAAATTATTATTTTATTATTTTTATTCCCCTGCTCTGAAAAAAGTCAAAAGTTAATGCTTTTCTTACTTTTTCCCCTTTAGCCTATACTTCTCTCTTCCCCCTTTTCCCTTTGTTCACTATGTTCATTTTCATTTGTATTTTATAATTTGATAAAATTAATCAAATTATATTGTAAATAAAGAAGAATCAGAGAAGAGAAAGAACTTGAGAAGGAGAGAAGTAAGGTGTACCTTTGTTCTCCATGAATTTTAGTTGGAACTCCCTGTGAGAAACAAGGATTCTGGGAAACAGATTTCATGTGACAGGACCTAATAATTTATCTAAAAAGCTTTGAGCAACTAGAAAAAATAAGGTGAAATTGGCACAATACATTTAGTTAGTCACGCAAGGAATTATTTATTTCTTTTAAGTTCTGCTTGCTCAATTTACAGTAGTTTTACATCTGCTCCAATTAGCTTGTTTGTTTTTTCCGACTGTTTGCAGGTTGCTGAGTAGTAGCTGTGGTATGCAGATTTAAACCTCATGTAAATTGTTGTAGTAAAACTATTCCGTCAAATCTCTACTTCGTTATCCTTGTTAAAATAAAGATCTTTTATCTTGATTATTTAATCGGTTAGTTTGCAAAATAGCAACTGAACTTCAAGACTATGAAATTAATAAATCAGTAAAAAATACAAAGGCAGAGCTATACTTAAAAGATTATTCCTGAGGAAGGGGAATTTTCTGTTCTTCCCATTCCATGTGGGAGGACACATCTTTCTAATCAAGAATGGGTGGTGATAGAACAACCAACTCTTTGTGGAAATAACCACACCCAGATACAAGATTGAAGGAAGGAAGGGGCAGACTACTTTCCAGAAGACAGGCAGACATAACAAACACACATACACAAGTTTTCCTCTGTGTGCGAATCTCTTATGATTTACTATTGATTTGCCCAATTTTATTTTATTTTTTAAAAATTGACTTCATTTGAACAGGTTTATTAATTCATAACTAGCCTTTCACCCGATCGGTGCTAAATAGTTATATCATTTGTATTACATACTGAAAACCTGATTGTAGATCAATGTACAACAAACAATACAAGAGAAAGCTGAAAAAGGAATTATTCTTGCAATACTATATTCATGCAGGTTAGAGCTATTATTATCACTTCCTCAACATCCTATTTACCCCATTTTTCCATCATCAGCAATGCTTTCTTGAAACATAATTTGTCACTATATGGGCAGGCCTTATATACTCTTTTGTTTTTGGGTTATTCTCTGGTCTTAAGTCAAAGTAAATATCAAAAAGATATTCTAGATTTCTTAACATCTCTTTAGGCAACTTGCTAACTGTGCTTTCATGTTTTTCTGAGAAAATCCTGCATCATCTAATGCCTGACATTTAGTCGGAGTTTGTGAAAGTCTATGTCTCTCTCAGCTCTTAGTCACTATCTTATTAGTTTCTTGCTGAAATAATCCAGACTCCAAATTCTATATCTACATTCAGAGAAACAGCATTCCAGCATATTCGTATTTCAGCAAAACTAGAAGGTCAAAAGAATATCAACACAGCAGCAACTTTAAAACAGCATTTTTCTAATAAACATACTAAATATAAGTGTAGCATTTTTAGGTCTTTGCATGATGTAAGATAATTTGAGCCTTGGAATTATTGCCTAGAATAATAAAAAATGATTTTAAAAAAAACAAATGCAAACTTATTTGTCATTTAATGTATTAATTCCTGAGCTCCTAGTTGAGATCCTTGTCTGTGTCTTGCCTTCCATTGCAAAGGAAATAATAAAAAGGCATGCTTATGATTCAGCATTCATGCCATTAGATTTTGGCACCCTTGCAAGTAATAAGGTGCTTTATTTATTTCATTTAATTAAATATTATTTTTCTATCTATCTATCTATCTATCTATCTATCTATCTATCTATCTATCTATC
>WNWU01000016.1:13882132-13923820 GCA_012654045.1 Ptyas mucosa | reverse complement strand
ATCTATCTATCTATCTATCTATCTATCTATCTATCTATCTATCTATCACAGTGGTTCTCAACCTTCCTAATGCCGCGACCCTTTAATACAGTTCCTCATGTTCTGGTGACCCCCAACCAGGGGTGGGTTCTAAAATTTTTTACTACCAGTTCTGTGGGCGTGGCTTATTTTGTGGGTGTGGCTTGGAGGTCATGTGACTGGGTGGGCGTGGCTAGCTGGTCATGTGACTGGGTGGCAATGGCTATGTGAATAGGGACTACTCAGAGGGCTGAAAAAAGTCATTTCTGACAGATCCTCGCACTTTTGACCGGTCCTCACACTTACGACCATCCTCACATTTATGCCGGTGCAGCATTCTTAACAACCATGTCACTCATTTCACAACTGCTTCTCTTCACCATGGTGATAAGATAGGGCAAAAACGTAAAATGTGAGGACAGTCGTAAATTCGAGGACTGGTCAAAAGTGTGAGGACCAGACAAAAATAACTTTTTCAGCCCTCTGAGTAGTCCATGTGCACAAAAGGACTACCCAGAGGGCTGAAAAAAGTGATTTCTGACAGGTCCTCGCACTTTTGACCGGTCTTCGCACTTATGATTAGTCATCATTTATGCCCATTGTAGCATTCTTAACAACCATGTCACTCATTTCACAACTGCTTCTCTTCATCATGTGACAAGATAGGGCAAAAATGTAAAATGTGAGGACAGTCGTAAGTTCGAGGACTGGTCAAAAGTGCAAGGACCAGTCAAAAATAACTTTTCCAGCCCTCTGAGTAGTCCATATGCATAAAAGGATACAGCAATGATGAAGGAAGGAAAGGGAAATTAGAGTAGGACTGAGGGTAAGAGGGAGGAAGAGAGGAGGAGGAGAAAGGAAGAGGAAGTAGGGAGGAGAAGAAGAGGAGGGGAAGAGAAAGTAAGAAGGAAAGAAAAGAGAGAGGTGGTAGGTTTGAGGAGAAAGATTGCTGTACAATAAAAAAGATGAAAGGGAAGAAAACCAACCCCAAACAAATATAAAGATATTAAGATAAAGAATGAATTGTTAAACTTTAAAGAATAAAAGAGAACAAATATGAATAAATAGCAATAATTAGAAACACACATACAAACATACAATGTATTTTCTTTGAACAGAGTATTCGGCCGGTTCACAAATTTAAACAATGTTTAGTCATTTCAATTAAATTTACAATTTCTATATTTCCTTTTTGCCATATTTATTCCTCAACTATTTTTTTAAAAAACCAATATTACCTTTCATCCTTATCTCTAATCTTAACCAATTTCAATTTTTCCCTTCTATTCTATATTATACCCCTTCTCATTATCATCTATTTTTATATCCATCCTCACATTGGTTAATTATGTAATTATGTAATACAGTTGTTTAATACAAATTCAACATTTTAATATAAATCAATTAGTTATATAACTAGCTTTTTTGTATATTAATCAATATGAACATGAATATTCCAATTATTTCCATGCAATCCAATTTCTTACAAATCAATTAATTATATTTACCAATAATAATAAACCAGATAATTTCCCCATATATTCCTCCAAACCACAACTTAACCATTTCTGCTTTCAACACAATATACAATTAATAATATCTCAATTATTACAATTCCCTAGTTAAGTAGAGCTTTTTTTCTTTTGTGTTTTAAAATCTTGAACCTCCTCTTTTGCCCTAAATTTCCCATTGTTTGCAGTTTTGCACCTACTTTTTTGGTGAGGAAAAAGAAAAAGAAATCTCTCTCCCTGCTTCATTTTGTCACATTGCAGCAAAGACCCTGCTTTACTTTCAGTTTCCTTTTATCCAGGGGAAAAAAAATTGCTCCAGCAGGCAAAGTTTGCTGCAAAAATTGCAGCAGGCAAAGAGCTTGCAAAACAAGAGCTTGCAAGAGAGCCTGCGCAAAACAGCTGTGAGCAAATCAGCTGAGACTCGGGAGGTAGATCTAATTAACTTATGCTAATTAACCCATGCTGAAGCTGAAAGAGGCTCTTTTTTCTATTTTTGCAGGCACTGATCTTCTCATTTGTTTTCTTTTAACACTGATCAGCTGTAGGGTGGCCCTTTGAAGCCCCGCTGCAAGAATTTTAACAGCTTTTTTCCCTCTAGCCATCAGCTGGGACTCAGGACGCAGCAATAGATTGGGAGCAGGCGGGGTAAGCGACCTGCAACCGGCGATCCAACAGAGGCAGAGGGTGAGGGTGAGTGAAGGCATGGGGGGGTGAGAGAGGGCTTTGGCGACCCCTGTGGAATGGCCGTTCGACCCCCAAAGGGGTCGCGACCCCCAGGTTGAGAACCGCTGACCTATCATCTATCTATCTATCTATCTATCTATCTATCTATCTATCTATCTATCTATCTATCTATCTAACTATCTAACTATCTAACTATCTAACTATCTAACTATCTAACTATCTATTATATCATAACTGTTTTTAATATATTCAATCTCCATCTCCATCTTCACAAAATGAAGTTGTGAAACCAGTTTAACTCACTAAAAGTTATGTTTTGACCAATATTTCTCTGAGTCATGTTTCAGGTAGAGTGAACAGAACCATCAAGGAAGGAAGGAAGGAAGGAAGGAAGGGAGGGAGGGAGGAAGGAAGGAAGGAAGGAAGGAAGGAAGGAAGGAAGGAAGGAAGGAAGGAAGGAAGGAAGCTTAGGTTTTCTGATATTTTTAAATTATTCTTGTGTGACATACTTGTGTGTATGTCTTTGGATCATTGTTGACTGCCTGGACATACCACTGCAGTTTTCTTGGCAAAATTTCAGAAATGTCTTGCTGTTGCCTCCTTCTTAGGGCTGAGAAAGCCACTAAGCTAGCTTTGTATATAAGTCAGGACTAGAACTCATGGTCTGCCAGTTTCTAGTCTGATGCCTTAACCACTAAACTACCAAATTAATTTTCCTTATTAGTAACATTTTTGTTGAATGCTCATATTATATTGCATATTGTGTATATAATATATGGATAGATATATTCCTATTTTAAATTTATCAAGTATCATCAATGACTCCCATTTCTTTTCCAATTTTAGTGAAACATTGTGAAATAAGAGAAAGAGGGAGGGAGAGAAGGAGGGAGGGAGGGAGAGAGAGAAAATCTTGTTTGTTCTAGATCGACTCCAACTAAGGTATCTTTTTAGTTATCTATTTAACTAAGTTAAATAGAGAGAGAAAATCATTCAGCATTATTGGAATACTAAAGAATTTCCCCACTTTGAAGTAAGCATTACACAATATGCTCTCGCAACCATTTTGCTGTTCCTACAACATTGCTTTCATTCCTAACCCTTATCTCACTGAATAGGTGCCATTCAGTCACTGTCAGCTCAATGACCACGATAATCTTAGCTCTCCTAGGGTTAAAGCAGTATTTTTATTATTTTAAGTAAACAACAAACTCCAACAGTTTAATTTTGAGAATAACCCAATATGCTTCCTCCATCATTTTATCAGTAGCACATCAGATTCCTGACAGGAATCAATCTTTGGACACTCCACTTTGATAAATAAAAAAAATCTGATTTTTCCACACTGGGCTTTACCCCATACTCATCAGGTCTTTCAGCCAATTCCCAGTTTAGAGACCTTGTGAATAAAGAGTTATGCTTCCCTCTCGTCCACCAACTTTTGCAGGCTATTCCCTAGACTGAAAGAGGTGACAGGTAAAGATGGGGCAGGGGGTCTAAGAGATGCCAAAACATAGATCTAAACATCTGTTAAAACTAACTTGAATCACAGCAGTGGTGTAATTGATTTATGGTTTTCCCACCAGGTAGTGGGATGAAAGAAGAACCTTTCCTGCATGGGGACTTGTCCAACAACAAGATAGAAGCCGCTGATCTTTATAATGGCAATAACAAACCTATGCCCATTTAATTTTCTCTCACTTTCACAGATGAAAGTAGAACTGTTGGGAAGAAACTTTATTGCTGGAAACATTCCATTATTGAAAAAGAGAATTCAGAAAGATAACATGACAGTGTTTTCTAGATATATACTGTATAAAGATGACTTTCTGACTGCTCAATAGTTCAGAATTTTTTCTAGTTTCAATTAATTTAAGGAACCAATCATGTTTTCAATTTTTAAAAAAATCTAAAATTAAAACAGCAAGGCAATATAAATAAGGTGTCCTCCAAACATTTTGCCTACTTTTTGTTAAATTAAAAGTAGTTTTCCTTTAAGATTTCTTTCTTGAGCCATTGTGACATAGTGATTAAGATGTTAACCTGGAATTAAGGAGATTTAGATTCATGTCTAACTGACTGGTGCCATCCACTCAATCCAAATTGTTCATAAATTTGGGACAAAACTTGGAGGAGAAAATCTTTCATATTCTGCCTTGAACTGCTGGAGATCACCAAAGATCAGAGGAAATATACACATGATCATCTGTCAGTACAGATAATAACTATTCTGAGTGTATATCAATAAACCAAAAATGCATACCCTTTTGACTTCTGATGCTATCTGTGAAGTAGATCTGTGTTTTCGTGAACTGACAGCATGAAGCTTGCAAAAGACTGGAAGACCACACATTTCTTGCAGAAAAGGTCATGGCTTAACATACTCATATCTTTATCTGTTTATATTCCCTTTTGCTTAAGACTTAATTGAAATGGCTCACACACTTGGTTTCTGTAAGGGAGTGAATATTATGATCATCTCACATGAAAAGGGGCCTAGATCAAAGAATCCAAAAAAGCATTTGAAATAAAGCGTCATTTAGTGATTATGAATGTAAATTCCGATTAATGAAGTCTTTATTATTTTTAATTTTTATTTTTATTAAAGATTCTGAATGCAATAGTAAAAGTAAATACAAAATTAAAGACATAAAAAGATAGAAAAATAAAAAGTGCAAAGAAAGTAAAGGAGAAAGGAGAAAAAGGAAAGAAGTAGAATAAAGAAAAAGAAAAAAATGTGTAAAGAAATTACTTCCAGTCTTCAACACAAGTAAAAGGATATTTGATAACTAATCACCCGCTTACATACAAACATTTATTCTTCCCATAACTCATGCAAAACCACAAATCATCAACTCCTCAGTCCTGGAATCAGCAAAAAGTCCATAAACCTTTTGAGCCTTGAAATATTTTTCAGGTTTAGGAAACACCTGCGTAATCAGGATCAAATATAGGCAAGAAACTACAAAATTATTATTATTGTTTCACATGTAGGTCTGTATATTTGCATTGACAGTGATTTAAAACTAAAAATAAAGAATCATCTTATGCGTGGCCCTTCACCGTTGAGGATGACTTCTGCTGAAATTGGGGCTCAGGCCAGTCTAGGCTCAGATGTCTTGTGCCTGACCTGTGACAGGGCCCCATCAGAAGTCCAGAAAGGTAGGCACACATAAATAAGAAGAGCTGTGACATGGAGGTCCCTTCCTGGCTCCTCTTCTAGCTTGGGGAATGCAAGAAGTATGAACTCTCCTTTCACAATAACAAGTTGTTCACCATGACAGTGGCAAAATGGCTGCTCTCAGCAAGTGAACAACTTCAAGCAACTTGCAGTAGTTGTGCTTATCGCTCAATACCTATCCTTCCATTTCCCTCCCCTCCATCACAACTAATGAAGCTTCTTGGATGAGAAGCAAAATGTTTTCTTCTTCCTCAAGGAAAAAACAGTCCAGCTGCCTTTTGAAAAAACACCTTTGAGACAACTATGACCTAGATGACTGAAAATCTCCCCAGACACCTTATCTCAGTAATATTAATGAAGCAATATGAACTTGTGGGTAGTCCTTTAACATGACCTTTGTAAAGTTTAATGGCTATTTACTCAACCATAAGAACTGAGAGAAAATATCCCCTAAAGGAACAATCATGTATGCCAAACAAATTTGTTTGGGAAAATATTCATGCATTCTTGTCTAAAATCAGTGCTGCAGGTTTTGTTAACTCAGAGTACGAATAATTCTAAAATAAATGTTTCTCATTAAAGTATAGAGGACTACTTAGCTGTTCTTTTGCTAGATATGTTTCTAGTTTCTAATCTTTTTTAGAGTCTCTTAGGATTCTATCTTCTGTATATGTCTAATTTATCCTTCTTTAATCTGATATTGCCTAATGGTTTTGTTTCTAGGATCTTAGAGCTGTGATGGCTAACCTTTTTGCCAAAAGTAGGGGGAGCGTAGTGGGGTCACATGCACGCGTGCCCACATCCATAATTCTATGCACCCTGCTCCCCCCCCATGCTCCCCCTGTTTTTGGAACATGATGGCATGGTGGGCCCAATAGGCCCGTTTTTTGCTCTCCCCAGGTTCCAGAGCCTTTCTAGGAACCTGGGGAGGGCAAAAACAGCCTTCTTCCCCCCCCCCCGAGGCCCTCAGGAGGCCGGAAACTGTGTTTCCTGACTTCTGGTGGGCTCAGAAGGCCGGATAATCAGCTGGCTGGCGCATGCATGCGTGCCGGGGCTGAGCTTACGTGCCCATCGATATGGCTCCATGTGCCACCTGTGGTTCGCCATCACGGTCTTAGGGCACCAGATTGGGAATTGGGATCTGTATCCCTATACCATTTTTTCCATAATTGCTATAACATAGTGATTTGTTTTCCTTCCAACCATATGAAGGTGTAAACACCCAAACAGTTCACTGCAAGCATTAATATAGATACTAATACACCGTTTTAAAAAATATACCTCCAACTCCTCCCCAAAGTCTTGCTCTTTTTTTAAAAATAATATTTTATTATTACAAAATATGACAATCACATAACATACAACATATAGCTATCTCCTCTTTTTTAAACAATGTTTCTTCGTGGTCTTCTTTCCGTTTTATATTTTTCCTCCCATCTCTCTCTTACTATTTCATTTTTTTTCCCCATTGTCTTTTTCCTTTGGTTACATTGTATTTTCCAACACTGATAATCTTAATTTTATACATTTCTATACACCAGTTAAATACATATTTATACATGTACATACATACATATACAATTTTAATTATAAGCTTAATTTTATATATTTCTATATATTTGTTATATACATATTTTATACTTTTAACTTCTTCCCTGTAGTTATTATTCTTTATTTCTGGACTCAAGCCATTCATACCATTTGTTCCAAATTATATAATAATCTGTCTCTTCTTTTTCTTTAATTTCTTTAATTTTGTTAATTTGTCCATATCGGCACATTCTAAAACTTTTTCTATCACTTCTTCGTCTGTTTTCCTGTTTCCAATTTTGTGCATATCAAAGTCTTGTTCTTTTTATTCTTCACCCTATACTGAGACCTTTCGATATCTCCCAATATTAAGTGCAGTTCTTAGCCATCAAAGATTTGCTCAGCCCAGTTGAAAGTACAGAGCTAAAACCTGTAGTCCAGGAACATGCCAGAGCCTGAATGTCATTTTTCAAAATTCTCTTTGCTTAATGTAACAAAAGACAGAGAAACAGAGTTATGTAATATGTTTATTATTAACCATATCGGTATGGTATAGTGATACTTTTATCAAGTATCAAGAGAGACTTGGGTTTGAGTTCATCTGCAGTCATAGAAACTTATTGAATGTCTTTGATATGGTCATTGTTTTGGAATCAGTCTTCAAGTTTGGTGCTATAATAAAAAAAGGAAGTGATTTCTATAGCACCACCTTTGGAAAAAGTGATAAACAAACTAAAATAAATAAAATAAAATAGCAATAGCAATAGCACTTAGACTTATATGCCAGTTCACAGTGCTTTACAGTCCTCTCTAAGCAGTTTACAGAGTCAGCACATTGACCCCCACTATCTGGGTCCTCATTTTACCCACCTTACAAGGATGGAAGGCTGAGTCAACCTTGAGCCAATGAGACTTGAACTGCCAAATTGCTGGCAGCCAGCAGTTGGCAGAAGTAGCCTGCAGTACTGCATTCTAACCAGTGCACTACCATGGCTTGTAAAATTAAGGTTATTGTCAGGTTGAGTAAAATATTAAATATTTATTCTGTTCTTGTCAGGAAGAACACATTAGGAGTTTTAGTGGGTATGTTTTATTTGTCAAGCATTTAGATGCCACTTATGAAGACATTTAAAATTGCTTCTTATGGTTGGGCTATCTAAGTGTTGCCTTCCTGCCAGACAACTTATAACAGTACAAAGTATCTTTATAATGCAAAATGTGACCATTGCACCATCCCCGTGTAACTTGTTTATCTGGTTGCTCTGGACTCAGGGTCATCTCTGTGACATAAAATTCCACTGCATATGCAGGTGATATATAATATGCTTCAGTTAACAGTCCAGCCATGGATGTTGCAATCCTTGGCTAGCAATTGCAACTTTGCATCTAAAGCAACTGCATATAATAAAATTTGGTTCGAATGCCATTCTGCAAACTCAGCTGCAAAATAATAATTTTGATTTGTTTCTACAGAACAGGTTGGAATGATCTGTCATAAAAGTACTACCGTCACCACAGGTTTTCTTATCAAATATATTTAAGCATTTTTATATCTGCATAATAGCTATTTCTGTTCATTATTCAAATACTTGGTGACCTTTAATTCCAGGATTTCCGGGCCTTAGCTATAAATTTATATATACAATTATATAATTTAGTTTATGAAGCTGGTATCCTGCAATATGCCAAATCATCATTTGCCTTCTTAGGGTAGAAGACAACTGTCTAGTAAGGTGAGATGGTTAAGGAAGTTCTCCAAAAGACTTCTTTCAGCCAAAATCTAAGATGACAAAGACTTAATCACATGGAAAATGCAGTCTAATTCCAATGATCTTAGAACATTGGAAACTGAATAATACTTGCAGTAGGATATTCAAGAATTTGGTCTAATTATTCTAAGCCAGAAGACTCCTTATAAATACTTTTTGTGGTGGTGGTAGTGGTACTTCAAGGTCAGTATTTGACTCCTAGAGACTGCCTGAACAAGTTCCTACATTTTTTAAGAAGGTTTTTTGGAAGTGATCTGCTATTGCCTTCTTCATATGGCCTAACAAAAGTTGGCATTGTACCTAAGATGCAATTAGAATTCATGGTCTTCTGCCCCAAACTACATCAGAATACATAACTGAGCATCATATAGTATCAATCCCAGAACTTTGTCTTTAAAATAGTTTAATATATGTTTTACATGCTAATAGTAACAAATTAAAATGCAAATTTAGCAGATGCAAGAGATACTTAGGAGCTCTTATTAGAAGCTTTCTTGTTTGACTAGATCGTCAAGTATAAGACTGAACATAGACATCTAGTTATTTGATGGATTTAACCTGTTCAGTGAGTTTACAATTGATTGTCCATCAAACTGGAATCTTAAAGCATTACCTGGAAAATAGCAATATTTTTAATGAATTTTATTTTGAAGTGGATTTACTCCTTGGATTACAGTATGGCTGCTTGGTCAATATAATGGACAACAGAAATGGGGTGGTGAGCAAAGAAAGTGGATGGAATTCTGGCTTAGCAAACATTTTCACAATAAGGTGAATAATAATATGGTTAGGATAGAGCCTTGCTTAACTCCTTTCTAGTGAAGATCAGTTCAGTTAAATCTCCACATATATTATCTTTAACCAGAGTGATTGTGCCATGGTGTAATAACATTATTAGCCTAAGAAATTAGCAGTTTGTCTTCAGAAACCTCTAAGAAGATTGCAAAATGCTTAGTAGATGAATGTGTCTTTATTCATAACATTACAAGATATAAAATACTCTTTTCCTTTTTACCATGAAAAGCCAATCATGTAAGAGGCATTTAGCTTAAACAGATACACAAATCCTAGTGTTTCACAACCTTGGCAACCTTAAGAGGTGTGGACTTCAACTTCCAAAATTGCCTAGCCAGCTTTGAAGTCCACACATCTTAAAGCCACCAGTATGAGAAACATAGCCATAACATATTAATAATAACATAAATAATAACATAAATAATATAAATAACAAAAAAGTAGTAAATCTAAAAATAAATTAAGATGCATTGTAAAGCAATTGTACACAGAACTGACTAGCTATCCTTTGAAGTGTAACATGGGTAAGTAGAAAAGGGCATGCAGAAGCAGTTAGCAAGCTAAGCATTTTTGGTAAGCATTTTTGATACTGCATGTTTTGTACATTGATTTGAAATTAGGACCTCAGCTCTGACTTCCATGGAATTAATCAAAATGACTACATGTTGGATGAATTCTAAACACTATATTAATTCCAATGATGGTTTTGATAAATGCAAAAATGTGTTTTAAAAAATTCACTGAAACCAATGAAATTTCAGAAGATTTACCAGATTTTTCAATCCTGCTATATTTTAGAATTACAGAAAACAGTTGTACATTGTAATTTTTTATATCAAGAAGTTGCTTAGTTCCTAGTAGGTTTGATGATTATTTGGACATCACTATATTGTGATTACAATTCAGAGGAACTGGGAAGACTAATAAAGTAATAATAACTCAAGCTAATAAATGTAAATTAAAAAAACATAACTTCTTGGGTGTTCCTTACATTCCCCCTGAACAAGATTTTAATACAAGAGTTCTAAATCTGATTTAGATATTTTGTGCTATAATCTTTAGAAACCACCAATCTGCAACCTCTATATAGCTTCTAGATGTTGCTTTTCTTTATATCTTCATTTAGTGGTTTCAAGCCATACAGATCATCACAACTAGAAGGGGAAAAAATCATTCAGTCAGCAGTCTTATATCTTATATGGCTGGTCTATCAGACCTTTACCCCTGGCCCCCATCTAATTCAGAATCTGTTTGAGAAGAGTTGCATGGAGGTTTGTCTTATTGTGAGGCCACATGCTCACATGCCACAGGCTAGGATGGACATCTTTATGCAAAGATTCTTTTCTATTTCTTCCTTCCCTTATTTTTTGCCTAAAGGTTGCGAATTGTATTTTTTAAAATATGGATAAAATAATAATATTAAAATGAAGACCTTCTATAGCAACTAGTTCAGGTTAAAACTGAAATACATGTTTTTTCAATAGTTGTTTTTCACCATTATACTTTTCTATCAGATGTTAGCAAACTTTAGATGTCTGTTTAAAACATAGTTTGTAAATAGTTTGCAATCTTCAATTTGAGAAGACAGTCTTAATAAACAAAGTGTATAATGTTACTAAACAAAGTTTTAGTAAATGTATAGTAACATTTTCATAAAGAAATGTCTAAATTTAACAGTTGCCAGTAAAAACATATGGCAAGGGTTAATTTTGCATAGAATAAATAAGATTATAAACAGCTGTTCCTCATGCTTAATGGCAGCCTCCTGGAATGGATGGATGGATGGATGGATGTGTATGTGTGTTTTGTGACAAAAATCAAATATTAAATTTTCATAGTGGAACTTTTCACTTTCCATGTCTTTACTTGTTTGATGTGTATCAAAAAGTATAGCAATTGAGACCATGTGGGTAAGAATGTAAAATCTATATATACAGTATATTTTTTCTTCTTATGGTTTAGCAACAGGTAGCATCTTTTTAGAGTAGTATTCATCTTTCTAAAAATGAGTTGGCTAGATTATAATCATTATCCCTAACATGGTTTGCTACCATTTATTCCATTTTTCCTCCTTCAGGATTCTAAAATTAAGAAGGCCAGCTTCTAGATATTTGAATCACTAATATAAATTATATTGAAGGATTTTTATACTATATTTTGTTACACAGCTGGTTCTGCCACTCATGTTTCTCTTCAAGGAAACTTTCACTCAGTGATGGACAGAAGTTAATTAGTGTTTATTCAGAATGGTGTTTGTGCCAGGATTTTAAATCAAAGGTTTAAAAACAGATGCCATTATATAATACTACTTCTTTGGTTGCCATGTAACAGTTTCAAAGAGTTTCTGTCCTTAAAATTAAGCTTTAAATTTATATCACTGCCATCACATCATGTTAGTATCAATCAATATTTACTAAAGCAAAGTCAAATTGAGATAATAACTTTTCAGAAAGGATTTTTTTACAGTCTAAGTTGAATTATAGAATAGCTGTTCACATAAAACAGCTTTAAGTTTAGCATTTATTAGATGTGCTGACTTTAACCCCCATCATTCTCAACAATTGGCATTTGGCTCATGACTTGGTGGGTATTGAATTTCATTCACCTGGGGTTGGGAAAAGCTAATATAAAGCTCTTTATTTTTTTGCAGGAGAAAATGTTTCTTAATATCCCAGACCCAGACTTAAAATAATTATGTCTTGTCTGTGTCACTAAGTCTGCTTTTAAAAAAAAAACAATAAAAGAGCATAAAATCTACAAATTTTTATTTTTTTTGAAGCAAAGGGCATGGACAAATATCTTTTCAGTATAATTTAATACAATGTTACATATTGCATTTCTCTATATAATATCATTTCTTTTTCCGGTGTAGCTCTTGTTATGGATTTTTGCCCACTCACTCCTTAGGGAAAACTCCACTTAAGAAATCATAGACTACTTTATTACATACAGCTACTTGGTCTCAGTGCCTAATGCTGCTGAGTAAATGAATATAACTCATATAAGCAATGAATCTATATAATAAGAGTTACAGGTTTAGAGGTTCAGAGTGTAATTTAGCAGAATAAACATAACAAGGTTGCCTTATCGTATCAACAATCATGCTACTTTGGATTCTGAGGTCCCAATATATATGGAGCACCCCATATGGAGAAAGGCTCAAGAAGGAAACAAAACGCCAGCAAATTTCCTGTTGTGCTTTTGCTTGTGAAATTATATCAGTAAAGTTTTGTATAAATTAAATTAAAATAATTCAAAGTTTAATGGAAGTCACAATTACTTAACATTTGTTTCAGACTTTTAACAAGAGTGAAGATAAGCTTTCATATGTTCAATAATTCTCATCAAACACAGTGGGTATTTTCTGCTGATGTAGTTTTTCACTTCCTTGCTGTGATCTTGTTTCTAAATAACCTATCAGTTTATATTAATCTTCAGGAAATTCATATATCAGTATTGCTTAATAATAAGATGAGGGAGGGAGAAGGTTTATTGAAATTTTTCTTATTAATTCTTCTACTGGCAAATCTAAATATGTCACAGTAATAACAACCACTTTCTTTACTAAGAAAATGTGTCTGTGCGTATGTATGTATGTCTCCTCCCAACCTAGCATTTCAAAAGCATGCAAATGCAAGTAGATAAATAGGTACCAGTTCAATGGGAAAGTAACAGCATTCTGTTCGCCATGGTGGCCACATGACCACAGAAGGACCTTTGGATAACACTGGCTCCCTCAGCTAGAAAACAAAGATGAGCACCATCCCTAGAGTTGGACAGGAATAGACAGGAAAAAAACCTTTATCTTTCATAGACCTGTATATTTGGTTCAATTATGTTCAAGTCTTGGAAATTGCCTGAACAGGTCCCTGCAGTTTTCTTGGCAATGTTTGCCAGAGGTAGTTTGCCATTGCCTCTTTCCTAGGACTGAGAAAAAGTGACTTGCCCAACATCCACTGGCTTTCTGCGTAAGGCAGGAGGGGAACTCGTGGTCTCCTGGTTTCTAGTTTGATGCCTTAACCAACTGGCTCTCGTGTAAGTATATAGTACACCAATGATGGGTTGCCCCCAGTTTGGACCAGTTTGCAAGAACCGGTAGTAAAACTGGTAGTAAAATGGATGTCATCATCAGTGATCTGCGCACGTGCAGAAGCTTCTGCACATGCTCATAAGCAAGGTGTGTGATCCCATTGCAAACCAGTAGTATAGGTAAGTAGAACCCACCCCTGTAGTACACTGGTAATCAAGATAGATTATATAGTTGTAGCTTAGTTCATAAAGAAATAGCTTTAATTAAGGATGCTAAAGTAAGATAAGATGTGATAAAAATGCTATATATCTATATCTATGTGTGTGTGTGTGTGTGTGTGTGTTTTCTGAGGTTTTCGCGGGTATTTGTATGTAGGTCTTTGGTTATTCGGGTTTTCTCCCGCGTAAAATTGGAAGTGTCTTGGCAACGTTTCGACGAAGTCTCATTCGTCATCTTCAGGCTGGTGTTCTCGGCTTCGTGCTTCTAGGAGCAATGTGTGATCGCAGCTGTTTCTTCCTTTTAACTGCCAGTGGGGGTGGGAGTTGATTGGGTGGGAGCATGGCTGTGTTCTGATTGGGTGGAGGTGTGCTTTGATTGGATAGATAGATAGATAGATATAGATATATAGATATATAGATATATAAAAACTATAACAAGCGCACAGTGTATAGATTAATGTATGTTGCTAATCTTTAATAAGTAGTTATAAAGGAATAGGTATGTATATAATAAAAATGAAAATGACCTGTATGTACATATGAGGTACACTGATACCCAAGTGCTATAAAGATGAAAATTGTGATATAAAATGAAGAAATTTGCATAATAAAAATCATTTTTAAAAAAGAAAAGAAAAGAAATAACTTGGCATATATTGCAAATTGCCTGAAGTCTCCCTCACAATAAACTCAGTTTATGTTTAGTTTAATTCAGCTAGTATAAGTTTTCCTTCTCCTTTCTTGTTATTTCTCCTGGTACTCAACAAAAAAGGAATGCCCATATCACCAGATGTGAGAACGTAGCTGATTGTATCTCACATTATACTACCATAGTAATGTAAGTGGTCCCACATTTACAACAGCTTCAGAAGCCAACTATGAATTTGGTATTAGACTTCCAAGAACCATTCTTGTCAGAACCACTAGGTGGATCAAAGAGAATTTCAGATCAGTTTGAGGGACTGCCTAGAATACTGCTAGATGGAAAACATTAAATAGTCTTTTAATGTAAATAGGCAATTACATCAGCTATCCATCTAAGATTGAAGTGATGTTTATGGAAATTTCATGGAACGTAAATCCTTCTCTTCATTTGTTAGTGGGAATGTGGAGTAGTCAGTAAAGTTTTGATTTAATACAAAACAGCAGGGAAATTGTCTAGTAGAGAATTCAATTCAAATATATGATGTTTCAGCTGAGCAGCTTCATAGGTAGTTGCTTCCCATTCTCTCCCAACTTGCCTTTTGTTCTTTTTCATCAGGCATGAAAACTGATTCCAGTTAAACTGATTTATTACTAATCACTCCTATGAGGGAGTAATAATAAGTGAATCTACTCAACTAACAGTTAGCACTACCTTGGCATTAGATAAGAATTGATGAAGTTCAATACAGTTTGGACTTAGTCTCTTTGTGGATATAGCTGATTCTTCTTTGCTCCCAGATTCTGCCACTCCTCTTAATTTTTTCTTCTTTTTAGTGCTTTGACTTCTTCACTAAGATATTTCTTATTACCTTTGACCTAGTAGGTGCACATACTTTAAGATGGCAATCAAGTTAATTCTTCTGAAGTCCCAGCTAGTTCTTAATAATTAAAAATAAAAAAAGTAAACTATATTGTCAGTTCACCAAAGGCACAAAAGATTATTTGTATATTTAAATATGATTTCAAATAAGTCATTGAATGAGATTAAATTTTTAAACAGATCCAAAATTCCCAAAATTGCAAATAATATCCACAAAATTACATAGATATAGCTTCTTTGAGAACTATATGTAAAGAATTCAGTAACTAAGGAATTTCAATGGTTAAGGTTACAATAATGGGAAATGAAAAGTTTTTAATAAGAATGGAACAATACAGGGATTAGAATACAGTAGAATGGAAATAGGAAAATATTGTGCAAGACATTATCGTCATAAAATAATATTTAAATTGCATAATATTTTCTCTTTTGCAGTAGACATGCTTGCAAGATGTTTATTGAAAAGCCAGATATCTGTTTGCTTGGAGGCTTAGCCCTTGATCCAGTAGCCTAATATGCTTTCTGTCACTAGGCCATATCAAATATTATATAGCAGGTTTCTCAGACAATAGGACTTTTCTTTCTTTCCTCTTCACCATAATGCCACTCTATGATTCCCTCCACCCCACAAAAAAAAATCTGGGAAGCAAAACAGTGTGATTTAATTCTTATTGTATTGATTTAATAGTACAACAGATTTCAAACACATATATTTTAAAAGAATCAAATTCTATCAAGTTGTAGGAATTCAGAATTTCTAGGTATTTACAAGAGGGCTTCCCATGTTTTTCAGTGTCAATAATTTTTAACAGTGTGAGAAAAAATATATATTCAAATGTACAGTAAGTATGCCAGTATTCTCAACTCGCCCCTTGTATTTTGTGAGATTTTTGAAAAATGATGAGGTACAGCCAGATTTTCTCTGAATTATGAAATTCTGGATACACGCAAAAATGGTAATGAAATTATTATTTTCTCCAGATTCCTTATACCCATCCTCAAAAAAATTAGGTCATTTTCTGCCGCTTCATCATTGTCATAAAAGAGGCTTTTTCAACTTCTTACCTTACAACCACAATTCTTTTTTTTTTTCTGTAGATCATTTTTAGTAACTGTCTTGGGAAAAAAAATGAATAAGTTACAGCATTATTCACAAGTTTTTGACACGTAGTAGGAAATGACATCAGGTTAGAAATGATCAAGAAGAAACGAGCAAGGATCTTGTGGTTATGGTGAATGAATTGGCAGCACACAACTCTGTGTCATAATTCCTGTGTAACCTTAATAACAACAGACCAAATTATTCTTAACTAAATAACAGAAATAACAGAGTTGAAAAGGACCTTGGAGATGTTCTAGTCCAATCTCTTGCTCAGGCAGAAAGCCCTATACCATTTCAAACACATGGTTGTCCAATCTCTTCTTTAAAACTCCCAGTGTTGGAACACCCACAACTTCTGAAGGCAAGCTGTTCCACTGATTAATTGCTCTAACTGTCAGGAAATTTCTCCTTAGTTCTAGGTTGCTTCTCTCCTTGATTAGTTTTCATCCATTGCTTCTTGTGCTGCCTTCAGGTGCTCTGGATAATAGGCTGACCCCTCTTCTTTGTGGCAGCCCTTTAGATATTGGAACACTATTGTAATACTCTTGATTTAGAAAAGCAAACATTTCTGTGTCCGTTAAGACCAAAAGTCTTGTGGTGGATAATTCCACAATAAATCTAATAGTTTTTAAGGTGATGCATGAAAATATTAAAATTAGCATTTTGCAATTAGCATTTAACTGACATGTTAAAAATAGTTATACTACTAAACATTATTAGAAAAAGTAAATGACACTATGCCCTTATACAAGTAGATATGCCATAAATGTTATTGGCCCCATTGGGGTTGAATTCAATATACTTGGGGGAAGTGAAGTTAACAATAATAATAGCATTAAATCCAGGTTTACTGTATTACCTATATTAATTGTATACAATATTGTAAATACTGTAATCACAATTACCTACAAATCCATTTCATTAGTTGCTTCTAATTTCCCACAATATGTTTTCATTTTGAAACTGCCATAAAAACTTTATTACTACTAATATTATTATTGTTTTGCTTTATCAGACTACCGTATATACTCATGTATAAGCCGACCCGCATATAAGCCGACCCCCCCAATTTTACCCCCCAAAACTGGGAAAACTTGTTGACTCGCGTATAAGCCGGGGGTGGAAAATGCAGCGGCTACTGGTAAATTTCAAAATAAAAAAAGACTGGTCAAAAGTGCGAGGATCTGTCAGAAAATCACTTTTTTCAGCTCTCTGGGTAGTCCTTTTGTGCACATGGATTACTCAGAGGGCTGAAAAAGTAATTTTTGACTGGTCGTCGCACTTGTGACCAGTCCTCAAACTTACGACTGTCCTCACATTTTATATTTTTGCCCTAGCTTGTCACCATGGTGAAGAGAAGCAGTTGTGAAATGAGTGACATGGTTTTAAGAATGCTGCACGGGCATAAATGTGAGGATGGTCATAAGTGTGAGGACCAGTCAGAAGTTCGAGGACTGGTCACAAGTGTGAGGACCAGTCAAAAATAACTTTTTCAGCCCTCTGAGTAGTCCATGTGCACAAAAGGACTACTCAAAGGGCTGAAAAAAGTGATTTCTGACAGGTCCTCGCACTTTTGACCGGTCTTTGCACTTATGACTGGTCATCATTTATGCCCATTGTAGCATTCTTAAAAACGGTGTCACTCATTTCACAACTGCTTCTCTTCACCATGGTGACAAGATAGGGCCAAAACGTAAAATGTGAGGACAGTCGTAAGTTCAAGGACTGGTCAAAAGTGCAAGGACCAGTCAAAAATAACTTTTCCAGCCCTCTGAGTAGTCCATATGCATAAAAGGAGTCCATGTGCATAAAAGGAGAGGGAGGAAGAGAGGAGGAGAAGAAAAAAGGAAGAGGAAGTAGGGAGGAGAAGAAGGGGGGAAGAGAAAGTAAGAAGGAAAGAAAAGAGGTGGTAGGTTTGAGGAGAAAGATTGCTGTACAATAAAAAAGATGAAAGGGAAGAAAACCAACCCCAAACACATATAAAGATATTAAGATAAAGAATGAATTGTTAAACTTTAAAGAATAAAAGAGAACAAATATGAATAAATAGCAATAATTAGAAACACACATACAAACATACAATGTATTTTCTTTGAACAGAATATTTGGCCGGTTCACAAATTTAAACAGTGTTTAGTCATTTCAATTAAATTTACAATTTCTATATTTCCTTTTTGCCATATTTATTCCTCATCTATTTTTTAAAAAACCAATATTACCCTTCATCCTCATCTCTAATCTTAATCAAATTCAATTTTTCACTTCTATTCTATATTATACCCCTTCCCATTGTTATCTATTTTTATATCAATCCTCACATTGCTTAATTATGTAATATTACAGTTGTTTAATACAAATTCAACATTTTAATATAAATCAATTAGTTATATAACTATCTTTTTTGTATATTAATCAATATGAACATGAATATTCCAATTATTTCCATGCAATCCAATTTCTTACAAATCAATTAATTATATTTACCAATAATAATAAACCAAATAATTTCCCCCAATATTCTTCCAAACCACAACTTAACCATTTCTGCTTTCAACACAATATACAATTAATAATATCTCAATTATTACAATTCCCTATTTAAATAGAGCTTTTTTTTCTTTTGTGTTTTAAAATCTTGAACTCCCCTCTTTTGCCATTTGCCATAAATTTCCCATTGTTTGCACCAGCCTTTTTTGATGAGGAAAAAGAAACGAAATCTGCCTTAGAAAACAGCAAAGCCAACAAGCTGTTTTAGTTTCGCTTTTGGTTTCAGCACAAGGAGAAAAAAAATGTGCTCTTTGCAGCAGGCACCTTTTTGCAGCTGGCACTGATTTTCTCATTTGTTTTCTTTTAACCCTGATCAGCTGTAGGGGGGGCCTTTGAAGCCCCGCGGCAAGAATTTAAAGTTTTTTTTTTCCTCTAGCCATCAGCTGGAACTCAGGAGGCAGTCCCAATAGATTGGGAGTGGGTGGGGTAAGCAAACCCCGTTCTCCCGCTGTTTCCTAGCTTGCAGGGGAAAAGTCATTTTTTTCGTGACCCGCGTATAAGCCTAGGGGGCATTTTTCAGCCTGAAAAACGGGCTGAAAAACTCAGTTTATACGCGAGAATATACGGTAAGTAACCTACTCTGATAAATTGTAAGACTCACTATGCGTAAACATTTTGAATCTCAGTGATAAAAGAAATATTTAATAAGATATATAATCTGCTTATTGTCATGTGAGATCTACTGCAGAGGTTTCATTCTCCCACCCACAACAAACATTTTCCTTTTTTGGCATCTCCCTGGAACTCGTAAAAGAACCTGTGGCACAAGATTGGTATATCTGTTTTCTTGAAGCACCAGACAGTCTGCTCTAGAATACAATCAAATCTCTGCTATATTTGCAGGACATACTGGTAAGTAGTGATGGACCACCAGTTCTTTGCTGAAGCTCTATTATTTTTACTAAAAAAATATTTTTTTAAAAGCTCTGAAGGAATTATCAAATTCCTTTGCTCATGGATTAAAAAAAATATATCGCTGTAAATGAAAAATGTAAACAAAAATGTCTCACTGGTAATAGCAGACATAAAGTCAAAATATACCTGATCTTTCCCAAATTTTAATTTTAGATTTTATAATGCTGGATGGAGATTTTGAAGAGAAATGTTCAACACATCCAGTTGAGTAAGATTGTGGGAATGTTTAGCTTTCTGGATCCAATGCTCATATCTTACAAGTTCTATTGGTAACAGCAGATAATATTTTAGAATGCATAATGCTTTCAAATGCAGTCATCCTATGGGCATGACTGAACTTTCCCAATTAACGTTAATTATCTGTAAGTACTTTCTGATTTGACTATAGCCCCACCCAGCATCAAAGCCTTTAAAGATCAATGAACTGAGTAGGCAGATTGCTAGGCCATATTATCTATAGCTTTGATATGTAAAGCTTTTTAAAACTGTACCATAATACTTGAATCGATCAAGGCATGGTGACCATCTATAGGGATGAGAATAATTTATACTTTATTGATATGTCACATGAATATGCCCTAGGCACTGTATACATATAAAATAGTATGAAACACTGAGATTTTATTCATGCAAAAGCAAAAAAAAATGACTTGACCTTGCTAATTGCAATGTCATCTGTCAAGAAATCACTGCCTTCTTGTGCAACATAAACTATGATGAAACTGAGCAGAAGAATTAGGAGTGATGGGAAAGTACAATTAGGGTTTTTTCCTTGATTGATGTAATGTTTACTCTCGATACATCACTATGGCACTGTCAGTTTGTTTTATTCCTGTTAACAGAAGTTTAGCATTTTGCCAAATGAATGGGATGTGATTGATTTATTTATACTTATTCTACCAATGAAACACAGACAAGTTGACTAATAATTAAAAAATAAAAGGGAGTAAGACCAGAATAAAATGTTATTAAACACATTTTAATAGTTTTTATGGCTGACTCGAAAACAATCCAACTTATGTATAAGTAATTTCCTTAATAAAAGCTTTTTCTCCTGCTAGTAGAAAGAAAACAGTAAAGAAAGTAGAGATTAGCCTGAATTCGCAGGGACTGGGTATTCAAAGCCTAGAAGCTGTCTTTTCAGATATTCCTACCAAAGCTCTCTTCAAGATCAAGGAGATATAAAATTGAAACTACTCTGAAACCAAAGGAGGATACACATGAATAATTACAACATATTTTGAAATCATCTTGGTGTGGTTGACCCTTTAGATGGTTTCTCCAAGTTACTTTTAAATCACAGAATTAAACTGAGCTCATAAACAATAGACAACTCTTAGAACAGTTATCTTAAAATTCTTTCTAGAAAAAAAAGATGAAATAGTGGTTATTTGGGTAGGTGTTCATGCTTAGCTAACCACACACATGCCCTGTGATTAATATATCATGTGAAATTACCTTTCCACATCAAAAAGTGCTGTTGACTGTCCTTTACTTCTCATTTGTTTGTTCCTCCTGCTCTTCCTCCTCCTCTTCAAAATAGCTTTTCTTCTATTTCCTTGACGCAGATTCGCTTTTTTCTTGCTCTTGAATGCCTAATGGGAAAATAATTGTTGGGAGGAAAAGCGATGCATGAAGTGGTTTAAGAATTAGACACAATTATTCATGGCTATAATTTGTATACTTGGTGTGGTGTAGGGAAGGAAAAGGCAACTTTTGGATATCTTCAGTTTTGTTTAACAGATTATCAATAGCTATCTAAGAGCTATAGGGAATGGGGCTGTGACACAAAATAGAAAGAGAAACATTTTTTTCATAAATGTGACTGAATTTTTCCAGTTTATTTAAATGTTTTATTTCTTTAACATCCTTAACTTTATTTTGATCTATCTTGGTTCAGTCCAAATAGAATCTTGTTTTAAATGATATCTGCACTTTCTGGAGATTTGTATCTCCCTATTTGCATACTGAATTCTCATTATTTACATATATAGGTAAAAAAAAATTAAAGCAATAATTATTTGAACATTTAAAAAGAGAAGAAAAGTTTTCTGACATTTTATCTGATAATTAGACCATTAATTGTGCAGATATTTAGATTCAAAGTAGAAAAGATGCTTCAAATTCACCACACTCTCTGTAATTCTCTTATACAAGCTATGCCTTTTCCTTCTCACAGTACAATCTTCCTGTCATCTTTTATGCATCTTGAACTCAAACACTGTTTTCTTGGGACAATACACTAATTGAAAGACCAAGAAGGAGAACAACTTCTTTAAAGTTCTGCTGAAAGGGAGAGCCAGAAGAGCTGTGTTAGACCTGAAGTAGCTTTCCTACTTTAAATCTAAATACTGCATACCTCTGTTAAATTATGCAACATGGAGTATTAGCGATGTGCTTATAATGGAAGCTTGTAGCTTGATTAAGTTTTCAAAAATTCCTGCACATGTACTGGAAGGCTTTAATCCTGGCAAAAATGCAATAAATCAGGGGTTTCTGCTGCAATATCTGGTGAAGAAACATACAGTAAAAACAAGACCTGACTCATATGTACAAGTATTGATTTTAAGCAAGCAATTTAACCAGGGGTGAAATTCAGCAGGTTCTGGAGAACCGGCAACAGAAATTTTGAGCAGTTCGGAGAACCAGCAAATAGCACCTCTGGCTGGCCCCAGAGTGGAGAGGGAATGGGGATTTTGCAGTATACTTCCACTGCCACGTTCACCAAGCTATGTCCACCAAGTCACACCACGCCCACCAAGCCACGCTCACAGAACCGGTAGTAAAAATATTTGGATTTCACCACTGAAGTTAACATATAACTAAAATGGAATTATGAGTAATCTTTAGAGGTACAAGTATTTGTTGTCTGATCACTTGTATATTTAGATGTATCAAAACACCATGGTCAATAAGTTAATTAAACAGGATTTAATTTAAACAGGATTGCATTCTCCAAACAATGCAGGCACATAGCAGTGCTGTTCTATGCTCATTTAGTGATGTTATCACTCTCCTTGATAGAAATAAAGAAGGCACTTCAATCTTTATCGCTCTTCTGCAGGAAGCCGCAGCTGAAGTTCAAATTAGCACAGTAATTTCAAAAAGATTCAGAATCCTAACTCTGAGCACGTATTTCATTTTAATTGTCTCAGAATAGTTTTTCACCCAGTTAGAATTTTTTTAAAAAAAATGATTATTATATGTCACATAGATTCTAAATGAAGCATTAGAAAATATTCAGGGATGAAAAGTTACCTTGAAATAAATTACAGCAAACATTGAAAGAAATTAAAAGATGATGATGAGAAGGAATAGTAGGTCTCTGCCAAATCTAAGAACCATAATCTCACCGTATTTGAAAGAGATAAGAAATTCAATTACATAAATGAAGGACAAATGGCAATTGGGTTGAATAGTGATTACAAAATGTCTATAGATATCATGTTGGTTGTGCATTCTATTTTAGAACAGCTGAATACAGATGTTTAATATTTTTGGTTTTGAACTTATATTTCTTTACTGCTTATAAACAATAACAAAAGTCCAGTAGTAGAGAACATTCAGGATGGCAGAACTAGTTCATCTATAGGGTAATGAATTTTTGAGACTGGCTGCATCCACAATGGCAGCCATTTTATAAATAGAGAAGTCTCCTATGGCAACATTTGGTGAGTTTGTCACTAATTCGTTCTCTGAGACCTTTAAATAAATCACTACATTGTCACACTGCATTAGGTACATTAATCCTACTTTATTTATTTATTCTTAATGTAGGAGCATAGTGGCTGGGTGTTGGACCCAAATTTAGGACACATAGTTTCAAATTCTGGTCAACTAATCCATTCACAAAGTCACTTTGAGCCAGGTATTTTCTTCTTCCCAATTTATGTGGCAATTTTTTTAAAATCTGGAAATAAAATAACAAAATGTGCTATATTGTCTGGCACTTCTAGATGGAAGGCAAGAGAGAAATGCAATAAATCATAATCAATATCAGCCCAATATACATTATGGATATTCTTTCCAAAATTGTGGAGATTAGGCACAAAGAGAACTGGGTTGATTTATATAAAAATTCTGGATGATGCTGGCACAGCATATTGTTACAAGTACAAATTGGAATTCCATGTTCACAAATAAATCCTTAACAGAAGGATGGCACCCACAATATGCAAATTATTTTCCAAGTTCATTAAACTTATTTTATATTTGTTTGCAATTTGCAGGTTTTTTTTTTTACGGGACCATTCTCAATATTCACTGAATTATTTCTGAAATTCTGCTGAGGGATGTTTAGCCATAGCATACAAAATTAAACATTTCTGTTTTATGCAAACATTTTAAAAGAAATTACTGTTGATGATTTACTGTAAAATAGTCACATTCTGTCATATTTCTCCACTTTATTTTAGAACATATCCTTTTTAAAATATTACATTAAGGACTGTCAGCAATTTAAGAACTAATTTTAGATACAAATGATATACAAAACTGCTGATTTATTTATTCTTTTCTTCACCAGCTTCCTTTTGCCTTTTTTACTTCCTTTTCCACCCCCTTCTGTTTTTGTAGCAAATACCCAAGATAAAAAGGTTTCCGGCAAAAAAAAAAAAGAAGAAGTCGTTCTGCTGGGGAGTAAACAAGATACAAAATGCGGCTTTAAAACAGATATTTAAATGTAGAAGAGAGTTGGTGCTAAAATAATGCATGCTGGTGAAAGCCTTCAGCATTTCCTTTATGATTCAGAGGGCAATTTAAGAAATCTTGTCTGGATTGAGACTTTGGTAACAGGTTGCCAGTATGCAGTGCAGAATATCACATCCTTTCATTGGACAATTCCTGTTTTCCTACTCTCCCATCTTCCAGGAAAACAGTAGCACATTGTTCTTTCTAGTAGGAAAGCATTGTGGAAAAGTGTGTGTGTGTTTACATAGACACACAGATATTAAACTATAAAAATCCAGGTACGCCTTTAATATTAAAAAAAAAAACCCCATTTGTTACAGTACTGCCCTGTTGCTATTCTAGTATCTATTTAAAATTGTCTTAACCAAAATGTTGTAATGATACAATTCTTCTAATATTTGCCTTGTAAATAGAAGACTGATAGTTCAAAACCCTGGCAGGAAGATTTGCTTTGTAAAACTCTTTTTTCTTGAGAGACTAGAAAAATGATAAAATAGTGGACCGCTGGATTTAATTTTTTTTTTGAAGTAAAAAGAAAAATAGTTAGTTTGGGGAAAGAAAAATAGTAATTAAAAATAGACTTATTTTGTGCCAGTAGTCTTTTACTTAGAAAACAAGTTTTATTATCAGGATGATATTGTTTAAAGAAATGAGAGATCATGGTAAAAATGACTAACTTACGCAAAGCAGCCAATGTACTACTAGAGGTTAGTATGTAATGAAGTAAGCCTACTGGTTAAAATAGAGATAAAGGAGTACTTCAAAAATGCAGAAGAAAAAAGTGTGCAAATATCACATTTTGTCATAGAAGGGTCTGTTGTTGCACTTCAAAAATGGTTCAACTGGGCTGTGTGGTTAAGCCCAGAGAATCACATGAATCGATACAAATCATAGAAAAGTTAATTTGGATGGTGAATCATTTAGTTTTGATTTGAGGCCTTCCTTCCTCCCTTCCTCAAAGCTACAAAGAGCATGGGCAGTGATATGGCAAGACGATGGTGGTCAATCTGAAAAATCTGGGCTGTTTCATCGATTTGAGAATTTGAGAAGCAGTTCGGTCTAGTAGTTAAAGCACTAGGCTAGAAAGGAGGAAACTGTGAGTTCAACTCCTGCCTTCACCATGAAAGCCAGCTTAGGTGACCTTGAGCCAGTCACCTTCTGTCAGCCCAACTCAACTCACAAGGTTATTATTGTTTTCAAAACAGGAGCAAGAAGAAGCATTAGATGTTTTCACCACCTTAAGTTGTTTATAAACATAATAAAGGTGGTATATAAAAATATATTTATTTAAAAAACATTAATGTGAATTAAGTGACTTAAAGGCACTTTTACCTTTATAAATATCATCTTTATTTTGAATGGAGATCCCTTTCTTCATCTCTACTTCCAAGATTACAAATCAGCATGGTTTCTTGTACTGTATACCTTATTTTTCCTTCCTGGCTTAAGCCAGGAGCTTGCTATTTAAATTTAAATGGTTCGGTATTCCATTTTAAAACTGAATGTAGCTAGGTCTAATTATGCAGATTGTATAAGAACTAAGCCAACTTTGCCCTAATTTTGTTGTCTTGAAACAAGTTGAGATTACAACTTAAATTTTATTTTACAAATACCATTCCCAAATCATCTTCTTATGTTACCAATTTTAGTACTGTAGTCTCAGCTCCAGTTCTAGCCAGCATCCTAAAAATTCTTTAAATGTTTCAGGAGATGGTGTAAACAAATATACATTCAGAAAATATGCTAGAAATGTATATAGTTTAATCAAATAACTTCTACAAAACTAAGAAAACACTGTCCATAAAAACATGAGAACCGTTTCTCAAAACCTAATGTGAAAAATATAAGGGGAGGAAATGAACCATGTGTCCTTGTGGTACTATATCAGTTCAACATGCAGGTGGAGAGTTACAACTAAGGGTTTTCCCCTGTCAAATTTTTTCACATGCAGAAACCATACATATTAGATGGAAAATATTTAACTGCAGCTTTTCACTGATATGATAGGTCACAGGATGAATGCATGTAAAACAACAGTCACAACTGAAATTAAGTGTCTATATCTTGTCAGCATCTGAGAGGAAACTGGTGCTTGAATGGGTTATTTATTTTATTATTTTATTTTATTTTGTCTTAGTCAGTTTTGACTCCTGGTGACTGCAGTTTTCTTGGCAAGATTTTTCATAAATGGCTTGCTATTGCCTCCTTCCTAGAGCTGGTGAGAAAGTGACTGGCCCAAAGTCACCCAGCTGCTTTTGTGCTAAGGTAGGACTAGAATTCACAGTTTTCCAGTTTTCAACCTAATGTCTTAACCACTAACCAAACAGACTCTGGTCTATGATTTGGACCAATTTTTTGGCAACTTTAAGATGTATGGACTTCAACTACCAGAATTCCTGAGTCATAATGCTGGTTGGGAGAAGTCTTATAGTCAGAACACTCTGAGCAGGACAACTGACCAACATTTTCCAAATGCAATGATGATGGAGTAGTGTTTCATAACCTCTATAGCTTCAGAATAGGCTCACAGCTAAGCTCTTATTCATATCTCTGGTCATATTTACTTCTATGATAATTTCTATGGCAGCCGAAAATGGAGCTTGGGAGCCTGTTTTCTCTGGCAGAGCACTTGGGCCACCACAGGCTCTCCCGACAGGAGTGATGTTGAGCTGGCCACACCCACCTTGGCCACATCCACTCGAGTCCCCAAGGTCAAACACAACCGTGATGTGGCCCTCAATGAAATTGAGTTTGACACCCCTGCTCTAGATCACTGGGAAACTGCTCAAGCACTGCCAGGAAACCTGTTGAATCCATCAGACATCTTGTGCAGACATCCTGACAGCCTCCCTACCAACCAAGATAGCTCTAATGAACCACATCGCTATAAGGAAGTGACTAGTTCATGGCAATGAATTAATGGAAAAGTCTCCCATAACCACATCATAACACATCCATTCATATATGGTATATTTTTATCTAGCATGTTTAAAAATGATATATTCATACTTGCCAGGAAAGTTTCTTTAAAATTATGCTGGCATATTTAAAAGGATTTAACAAACAGATAATATTATTATTACTATAATTTACATAGAAATAATAATAAATAATATCTTACCATCTCTAAAGAAACATCAGAGTCCAACTTAATATATAGATTTGCTTTAAAATAAATAGGACTGCAAATTACCAAACTTCTCCAATAAGTTTTGATAGATACAGAAAATAATTATCTTTCAGACATAAAATAACAACATACAATAACCATTATTTTCAATTCTAGACAAAATTATATCCCGAGTATCCCCCCTTTTATAGGGAATTATTATGCGGCAAAAATATGTCTTCTCCTGAGATATGTGCATATCAGCTAAAAATGCTAACACAGAAACTACTTCTATCTAATAAGACCCTCCAGTGGTGTCAATAAGAGGAATAAAGGGACCATTCTCAAATGGTATAATTTTGATTTTATGAACTTTATGATGTTTCTTTATGAATAATTTGCATAGGCTCTGATATTTGATATTCCTGGAATTCATTAATAATGCCATTTGTAAATTCATCCCCCAAATCGAGTAAATTTACACTTTGGAGATATATCTAGACTTATAAACAACTTGGGCTATTATAATCTAGTCTTATGTTGCACAGAAAAGATATTTCCCCATCATTCATAAATCAGGGACAGAAACCCAGTTTACCCCTTAAAATCTTAAAAGGAAAACTCTTGTCCCTGCCATTGATAATTTGGGAGGATGAATGAAATAAATATCTTAAACCTCATTAAGGTTTAGATCTACTTTACCCTTTAAAATTTCCCCAAGCCCAATAAAATGCAAAACAAGCAGTCCAGAAGACCTAGGGCTGGTTGTCTTGGGTTGTCACATCCCATCTTGATTTCATGATTTGAACAGAATGAGGTAATTGGATTCCCCACAACAGACTAGTAAGGGGGATCTCTCTCAGCTTCCTCTGTGTGGGGATATCTGCTTAATGATGCAAAGCAAATCTCAAATGACTTTCTTCCTCTCCAGCTACATCAGGAACTTCCAGCAACCACTAAGTATTTATTTCCACTTGCTGAAAAAATGATCTTCCCCATGTCAGGAGTTCAAGACACAATTCAAGAGAGACATTTTTACTAGCCAGTCTCACTAATTCCAAACAGAGTTCATGATTCTTCTCTTTCACTTATTGCATTTTCATAACTTTTCATTTTATGACTTTTTATTTGTATCACTGTACACAGGTTTATGGTTTATTATTAAAAAGGTATATCTAGATGAACTGGGAGATATGCGATGGCTCAGTGGCTAAGACGCTGAGCTTGTCGATTGAAAGGTCGGCAGTTCAGCAGTTCGAATCCCTAGTGCCGCATAATGGGGTGAGCTCCTGTTACTTGTCCCAGTTTCTGCCTACCTAGCAGTTTGAAAGCACATAAAAATGCAAGTAGAAAAATAGGGACCATCTTTGGTGGGAAGGTAACAGCATTCCATGCGCCTTTGGCATTTAGTCATGCCAGCCACATGACCACGGAAATGTCTTCGGACAGTGCTGGCTCTTCAGCTTTGAAACAGAGATGAGCACTGCACCCTAGAGTCATGAATGACTAGCATATATGTGCGAGGGGAACCTTTACCTTTACCTTCAGATGATCTAGATGAGACAAAAGAGGGGGAATTAATCAAATTTGCAAGAGTTCCCATGCTGGGGGGAGAATTTCTAACACTTTGGAAGATAGACTCAAGATTCAAAAGAATCGTGAGAGACTTGAGCATTGCGCCCTATTCAATAAAATGCAGTTCAGTGATGAGAAAAGTAAAGTTTTACACTTTGACAAGAAAAACCAAATGCACAGGTATAGAATAGGTAACTGGCTCAACAGTAGTAACTGTGAAAGGGATATAAGTATCCTAGTGGACCACCACTTAACTATAAACCAGCAATATGCTGCAGCTGCCAAAAAAGCCAATGCAGGACTAGGTTGCATCAACAGAGCAATTGCATCAAGACAATGAGAAGCAATAATACCGATTTCCACCATGCTGGTAAGACCACACTTGGAATACTGCATACAATACTTGCCGCTATGATACAAAATAAGATGTTGAGATCCTGGATAGCGTGCCGAAAAGAGCAACAAAGTTGACAAAGGATCTGGAGGCTAAATCATATGATGAGTGATTGAAAGAGCTAGGTATGTCTAGCCTATTGAAGAGAAGGATTAGAGGGACATGATAATTACTTTCCAGTACTTAACAGTCTGTCACAAAAAAGAGGGTAGAGAGTAACTTACTCTCTAAGGCACCAGAGGACAGGACAAGAAATAATGTTAAAGGAAGATCCAGCATAGAAATAAGGAGAAATTTCCTGGCAGTAAGAACAATCAATCGATCGATCAATCAATCAATCAATCCATAGCTTGCCTCCTGGGTTTTTGGTGATCCATCACTAGAGATGTTCAAAAATAGATTGAACAACCATTTGACAGGGATATTATAAGACTCCTATCATAAGCACGAAATTGACTAGAACCTCTCCGAGGTCCCCTCCAGCCGTATGATTCTACAATAGAACTGGAGTACAGTCCTTTGGGACCATCTCAGTTTACCACCATCTGCATATATTAAAAAATTGTCATGTACCTGAATCTCCCGATAACATTGTAGTTCAGTCTGCACACAGAAAGAGGAACTTAACACTTTCCTAACATTTTGGCTCAGAGTTTGAATCCCTAGGGTCTAACCACAATTTTTCAAAATGAATCAAAATGAAATCACAGTTGGTCATTAGTTTGTTCTTCTAATTCTGGAATAGCCCTGGGAAAATAATGCTTATTTTCTTATTATGAATGATGCTTATTATTAATGATGTCAATAATTATGCTGATATAATGCAGCATAATTGGGAAGTAAGTAAAAAGCTGGCAGAAGCTGAACTTATGTTGATGCTTTCAAGGTAAAAGGTTCCCATTTCTTGTTTTTGTAAAAAGCAAACCATGATATCACTGTTTGTGTGCTCCATTTATCTCCAAGTTGATCAAACACTACAGAATGTCCTTTAGCCTGCTGTTTTTAAAAAAAAGTACATCTTTGTTAATAGTCATAACCAATTTTAGAGACAGAATTTTAATATTATAGATAATGTCAACATTCCATTGTTTGTAAAGGTTGACAAGTTTAACAGCCGACATTGCATAGAATGTGTTTTCAACAAATCACATATTTGTTTTACAGATAGAATAAAATCAATTCTCATTAGATTACTGAACAAGAAATGAAATTGAGTTCTGGATAGTAAAATTGATTTTTGGACAGAAGCTTCATGAAAAATCAAAGTAGTGCATTGCATATGCGTGCACATTCACTCACACACACACACACACACACACACACACACACACAGTAAAGGTGATGCTAGAATTCCTAAAAGATGGGAGGAAAAACTTTTATAGTATCAGTATAACAATATAGTTCTATTACTAATACTACAAGTAGTCCTCGACTTACGACCACAATTGAGCCCAAAATTTCTGTTGCTAAGTGTGCTTGCCCCATTTTACAACCTTTCTTGCCACAGTTGTTAAGTGAGTCACTGTAGTTATTAAGTTAGAAGCAGGGTTGTTAAGTGAATCTGGCTTCTCCATTGACTTTGCTTGTGAGAAAGTCACAAAAGGTGATCATGACCCCAGGACACTGCAACTATCATAAATATGAACCTGTTACTAAGCATCTGAAGTTTGATCATGTGCCCATAGGGTTCCTGCAACATTCATAAGTGTGAAAAATGGCCATAAGTCACTGTTTTCAGTGCCTTTGTAACTCCAAATGCTCACTAAATGAATGGTTGTACGTTGAGACTGCCTGTATCTATTATTACTAATATGGAATTATGGGATAATTAATAATAATACTTGGCCATGCAGCCAGAATTAGCCCTCTGTTTCTTTTTCAACTTTCTTGGTCTTTGTTATTGCCAGGTCTTATTATTATCTGCTGTGCTGCTATTTTTTTAATGCACTTACCATGTGATACTTTGTCTTCCGGCGTCTTTTTTTCTGTTCTTTATTTGGTTTTTCTTGTAGGCCAGTTTGATCTATCCAGTACTGACTAAGCCTTCTGGTGTATCAGCTTCAATGTATCTTCTTCATTGTCCGGAAGATATATATTTCTAAGGCCCTTTTTTCTCTACAACCATCTGATGTACTTGCAACATTGCATGCCCACCTATTTTCCTTGGTAGAGTCCGTTAATGTTGCTGTGAGGATGAAAGGCCTGATTCATTGTCATTGTTTTTCTGGTTTTCCTATTCCAGCTTTTAATTCCAGCTGTATATCCAATGATTGGAATTTCCCAGATGTTAATTGCCTTGATGGTATTTCTTCCACTGAGTTTGGACTTTAAGATCTTCTTCACTCTCCTTATGTATTCACTTCTAACCATTTTTCTTGACCTCGGTGTGCTTAAAGCTGTCAGCTTGAAGGCTGCTCAGTTATTTGTAGTGATTATCTTCATCCAGACTCTTGGTGTTATTTCCATAGGACATCTTGATTCCTTTGGTTTTCACTACTTTCCCCCATTTGATAGTGAGTGTGACACATTTGCCCAGGCCAAACTCTATAGTGGATGTGGCATTACCTGAAGACAGCAGAACTGGAAAAAAAATAACAAAATATAAAAACTTATAAATAGAAATACAATGACTGTGGCAAAAGAAAGCAAAGGTAGTACCAATAGTAATAGGTGCAATCCCAAAACAACTGGAGTGCTACTTGAACAATGTTGACATTGACAGATTTGCAATCAGGCAGTTGCAAAAGGCAGCTTTACTCAGAATAGCTTTCATCCTGCAATGATACCTCTAATACCATCAAACATCCACATCTGCCTATCCCAGCTCCTTGGGAAGGACTTGATAGATGAATAAAAATGTGAAATCCGTCTTGAACATCTGGCTGACTGTGCAATGGACCATAATAATATAATACTAGTTATAATAGTATAACAATAGTTTACATTTAATTGTAGTGGAAGTAAATTGGAATAAAATTTATGCAATTACTATGCAATTGCCTCAAAATTTATATTGTAAAAGTAAGAAAGATACCAAAAAGGAGACAAAAAGGAAATATATAACACCAAGACACTAGATCAAAATGGCACAAAGATGGCTAGTTCTCCTTTTCAATTCCTCATTGACTACCCAACAAGACAGCCAAAAAACCGCTAGATTGGGCATATTTTCAGAATAAAAATACACCAATAGTTCTAAAGCTGTATCTAGTTTTGATAATCAATTGTTAATCAACTAAATCAATGGTTATTAGAACAACCAAGTAACCTAATCTTTAAAGTCTTCCTTTGTTTTAAAAGTTGTCAACATGTCCTCCTGATGTGGTTTTGTTCCAATTCCAGCCAGGTCTTGTAATTGACCAAAATGATTAAAACCAGAGGATTTGGCAATCAACAAAATTGATCCCACAATCACCTATTATCCATCCATCTTAGCTCTGTTTCATAGGCTGTTTAATTCAAGACTAGTTCAATGAACCATAATGAGAGAAAAAGAACCTTAAAATTACTCCTCAAAAGTTGCTATGTGTACTAATTCAAGTCAAATGGTCACATTCTTTTATGTATGAATATTCTAGACATTTCTAAGTTTTCATTGTAAATAAACATTAGCTATGGTGAATTATATGCAAATGGATAATCATCTCTCTTCTCTTTTTTTGGGAAGTGTACAATTAACAGAGTAACCTCTACATTTCTCTGCTGCCCTGAGCCAATCTAATGTAATGGTGAAGATGTTGGACAGGAACTGAGTGGAGCCAAATTCAAGTGCACCCTTTGAGTCCACTTTTAGCCAGTTACTATTTCACAGATAATCTGCCTCAAAGGCCTACTGATGTTGAATGAAGTAAAAGTCTTCTTTGCCATGTATGCTGCCTTGACGTCTCCATAGAAAAACAGCATAAAAAGTAATAAAATAATGAAAATGATGCTATGCATTGTTTGCTACCACGGTATTTGACCATTAGTTTAAGCTAGCAAAGCAGTTGTATATTTAAAACTTTACAAAATGGGGCAGCTAAGATTTTGAAACAGCAAACATGTCATTAATTATATTTAACATAGGCTTCCAAGGGTTAAAAATAGGAAAACAGTCTTTAAAGATAAAGTCTTTAAAGAATGTTTTAGAAAAGTTAAGCAATCTTCATATTTTCCCAAAATTTCAAAAACAGAAGAAAGCAACTACAAATTGGAAGGAAAGAAGGAAGGGAGGGAGTGGGCTGTATTTGCCTCACAAAAGTGTAAACAAAAGAAAATTTTGAGCCAAACATTGCACTGAGGAGTGTACAGAAAATAAGGATGAGGTAGAGAGAGGGGATTTATTTGTTCCAAAATAAATTGACAGCTTGTATTGGTTCTGCATAAGCCTTTAAATATGAGAAAGTCAGGTCTGTATTGTAACGTACTGTAGCCCTTAGAGATTGCAAACCTGGCATGCAAAGGGCAGGTGTGAGTCCTGGACTTACTAGTATACTGCATTCTTGATTCTTGAATGGTATAGCATACCTTAAATCATAAAACAATCTTAAATCATAGGATATGTTCAAATAAAAGAAAACCTTGCATTGAAAATAAGCAATGAAAAACATCACCATGAAAAATGAGCGGATGTTTTATATTAATTTTCTCTTCACATGCTTTAATTGTCACTTCTGCATATTTAAGATGCACAAAATGACCTTTCAAAGCCTTCATTTACGATGAAGAGAAATGATTTAAACTGACCAAATGAATTTATTTATATTTTATTTATTGTCATATTTATATGCCGCTCTTCTCCCGAAGGACTCAGGGCGGCTCACAGAATAAACAATCCAACAATAAATAGAATTAAAATGTTACAATCCAATTTAAAACCCCAAATCCCCAGATTAAAATGCACGGCAGATCAGGGAATTTGCTGAAAAAGCCAATTTAATTTTGATTAATCTTAAATTTAAATTAACTTAAATCAATTTTAGTTTTATCCATCCATTTAGTTTTACCGGCTTTGTGGAACATATTCCTACCCTGTAATATTATTTCATTAACAAATGTAGTTGGTGAAACTAAAGAAGAAAAGAAAGATGTGTATTCAAGCTAGCATATTTACATTGGATCACTATTTACTAAAGCCAGAATGATTTGTATCTGAGTAGCCATGCATAAAATGTAAGTGCAAAGTCATTCAAAGTTAAATTATTCAATATAATAAACATTACTTTTATAGCAGTGATGCCTGAATTATTAATTTAAAAAATTAGTTTATGCATGTATATCTTTATAGATCCTTTTAAGAGCCATAGTCTTAAAAATGATATATTCAAGACAATATTTATAACACAACACCTTTTTTAAAATATTACTCTTTAGTTGCAAGATACTATGTAGGATAGTTGCTAGATTGCATAGGTTTAGTTCCTTTTCTTAAAATTTCTTTGTTTAATAGAACTGTATAGTCACCGATGTTGTAAATGCTAAGTTTTTCCATTACAAAATAAAACAGCAGTCAAGTTTTGTTAATAGCTAAATGCATAAAGTATTATTTCAAAGTTTCCATTTTAACCAGTGAACATTGCCAGAAATGTAAGATTCCAAATTGTCCTTAGTCCTGTTTAATTTGCAAGGGTAGGAAATTGTCAAATCAACTAGAATGTTATTGATTCATAAAATTGTAAACTCTTTTTTGCACATAAATATTAGCATGTGCTGTGGGCATATTATTTTAATTATAATATTCTGTGCTAGCTATTTTACTAGCTATGAGTAATGATTGTATGGGGTCCATGGAAAACTTAGAATACTTCCATGGAAAATTGTATTTATTTTGGCTTCACGTGTAATTTTAGATGTCAATCCTAAACATGCTATACTGTTCATTTTTTGAATATGATTCTCATTTCAATTTCCACTTAGGAACTTGTTCTTAAAACATCAAAAACAGAAGGCAAATAAAAAATAATCCTTTTAAAAATATTATTGTTTTTTAACATCTAATCCAAATATTAGCTGAATGTATATCTAAAAAAGAAATGTTATTACATTCAAATGAATTGCATTCTCAGTTTGAATTTACAAAGTTATATGGGTATCCAATAACTTTGGGAAGTTGAATGACACATTTAGTTGCCACTAAAAGGAATATTTTAATCAGAGTTTACAGATTGCAACCATTCCAACAGTTCTCTTGTCATTTTATAGTTTTGATTGGTTGGTTGTATTTTGTTTTGTCTTAATTTGAATTACAGAGGATAACGATATACTATCCAGAATATGCTCTGAGTGAAGAAGCTTGTAAACTCTGTAAAATAAAGACATACGTATTTATATTTTTTTAAAGCAGTTCTTATCTGATTAAAAAAATAAGTAACAGTTTAGAGGCTGATTTTCCCTACAAGCAAGAAAAGCTAAATAGTGCATGCAAATTAGTCCTGCTGTATAGTCATCTTGTGTAAAGTGTTTTAACAATCTTATAATTAAATTGAACGGCCCTTTTAAATAGCAGAACATTATCAAATATCATATCGTTACTCAATACTGTTTCAGATCACACGGGAAAAGATTGGGGCTCCTAATAGTCATTGCAGAAGTTCTTGGTTTCCCTATGCTGCAGTAGTGAAGTTGTTTTTGCTTTTGCAAGTGTACTTTTGTGCAACTGATTTGTCTCAATTAGCCTGTATATCGAGGCATACAACTTTTGCTGCCAATTGGAAGACTGACATCTTCCACTTGGCTTGTAGGCCTTTATGCCAATGGGCTACAGTTTAACCAACAGTAAATATGACAATGTTGTTGTTTTTTAATTTTCAAAAAACCATTATTAACATTTTAAATATTAAAATATAACAACGAGTTAAAGTGATTTTATTATAAGTAGTTTGATTTAATTAAAATTAAATATCTTTAACATGATTAACCTTCTGTAAGTGTTGATGTCAGTTTTTCAGGCATTCTATTGACACTAAAAAATTAAAAAGACTGCACACTGCACATTGCACACATAATTGAATTAATAACTAATTTAGGGATTGCAAATATTCTCAGAAAAACATTAATCAGGATATTTGTTAGATAAATTATAATAGAGGGGAAATGAGCTCTTTTAAAAATGTGGATAAATATTTCCCCTATTTTATTCATTTTGATAAGTATAACTGTGTGTTTTCTAAACACTGCACAACATTACACAGTGTATTTAGACTTCTTGAAATCTTTACTGATTTATTTAACAGTAAAGAGTAATAGCATCTCTCTATACAATAACACTTAAGAAACTCATGCATATACACCATTATTTTTAAATGATGAATCTCTTCATACAATTAATTTGATAGGGCTGAAATTCTATATCAAATATAAGGATCTGTCTTATGGTAAATTTTAAAACTCAGATTTTTCACTTAATTGTTAGCTTCTAAAATACCAGTAGTCTAGCAAGTGAAGAAATCACTTCTGGAAAAGCAGATAGTAGAGTTATTTAGAGATTATGGGAATATAATTAAAAAAAACAGTTTCATCTTCAATTTCTACTAACATAGACTCTGGGAGTTGTTTAAATGTGGTAGCGAGAAGTTGTTTTTTACTTCCATACTTGTAAGAATCTGTTAATGCGGTCTTATAATAAAGTAGAATTAGTTCCTCTAGTTATGTTTCCTGTCTGGTTTACCTGGAAGAACTAAGAGTGCTATACCTAATTAGGAAAATTGACAAGTAGATTGAAATAAGAATGTTTATGATTTTAAAGTCTAATGTCTGTATCAGAAGAGGATGTTACAGAAAAAGAAATGCAACAAATTCCACTAAAAATGACTGAAAATTTCAATATGAATTTGTTTTATATACATACATCAGTGGTGGAATTCAAATTTTTTTACTACCAGTTCTGTGGGCATGGCTTGGTGGGGCATGGCAGGGGAAGGATACTGCAAAATCTCCATTCCTACCCCACTCCAGGGGAAGGATACTGAAAAACCTCCATTCCCACCTCACTCCTGGGGAAGGATATTGCAAAATGTCCATTCCCACCCCACTCTGGGACCAGCCAGAGATAGTATTTGCCGGTTCTCTGAATTACTCAAAACTACTCCAGAACCTGTCATAACCTGCTGAATTTCACCCCTGCATCTCTCTCTCTCTCACTCACACACACACACAGAGAGAGAGAGGGGGGGAGAGTATGTATATATATATGTGAGAAATTGGATGTAGTTTTAAAAATTAAGAAGAAAATAAAAATAACAATCATAGAAAGCAATTAGAACAATTGTTTTGCTGAATTTACAGTCATAAGGACACTGAAATATTTAGGTTTGTTGTGGGTTTTTTTTTAAAAGGTGTGAATAAGATGTTGGCGGTGCCAATTATTATTGCCCACAGAGATTAAGAGGCTCAGTAAGGTAACAACACTTTATCAATCTTGAGTGAGTTCAAAAATACAAACAAATACTTCAGTGAGAAACCACCAGAAAATGAAAAGTCTATAAGATAGACAGGAAAACAGAGAAACATTCCAGAAGAATGTATAGCTAAGCACTTCCATGTTGCTAAAATGACATCATGCATATAGGCATGAAGACACTAGGACTTAGATTCATCGCAAAGGAGATTCAAATAGTACATCTTGAACATATCTTGATTTTCACTGATCAGGAGAATTTTTGCCTCTTTGCTTCTGTTTCTAAACTGGCCACATGTATCAAAATTATCTTGCTCTAGTATTTAAATTGTCTTTGCAATTATATATACATTCAATAAAGTTAATTTTTTTAAATACAGAAGAATTCAGAAAGGAGCTTTGCTTGAAACAATCAGGGTTTTTTTTTAGCTCTTATAGTTAAAGCAACCTAGCTTCTGAACAGGAGTTAAACAGTGGTTCTCAACCTTCTTAATGCCGCTACCCTTTAATACAGTTCCTCATGTTGTGGTGACCCCCAACCATAAAATTATTCCCATAAAATTAAGACCATTGAAAATATGTGTTTTCCGATGGTCTTAGGCAACCCCTGTGAAAGGGTTGTTCAATCCCCAAAGGGGTTGTGACCCACAAGTTGAGAACCACTGAGTTAGAAAGTCTGTTTTCCTGCACTTCAGGAGCACTAAAGACCACAAGGTCAAAGAATTTTCTTCTTTTCTAACTCACCTAAAAGTTGACTTGGCTTACTCCAAAAGGGAACAGTTTCTCTGTTCAGCATAGACAGAGTGAAGAGAATAGGCAGCGTCGGACAAAATCAGGAACAGGGTTGGATTCTTCTTTATAATCACACAGAGATCATTCCTGCAATTCTTCCTTGAGTAAGTGGGTTGTTTCTCTACCTCTTAAAGTAGCCTTAGCTTTCCCCCTTCTCAAAGTGCCATCACTGGACTCTACAAACTAAACAATTTACCAGTTAGATCAGGGATGTCAAACTCAGGGCCTGGAAACAGCAAAGGACCAGCCCGCGCTGCCTCTGCCTGCGAAAATGGAGCTCAGGGGGCGACATGCGCACTCCCGCCCAGCTCTATTTTCTCTGGCAGAGCGCTATCAAAACAAACTAAAAACTGGATTCAAGCAGGACTTCCGGTGGCTTCGCCGGCTCCAAGAGACGCTCCTCTGTGAGCGCCAGTCCCGGGACTCTGTTAGAGCCACTAGAACAGTGAAAATCAGCTGTCTAGCGGCTTGAAAACTTTCCCCCTGGGAGTAGGGGGAAAGAAGAGCCGACGGGTGTGGGTAGAGCTCCCCAAGAGCCCCAGGTTTTTCTTTAAATCTGGGGTGTAAAGGGTGAGAGCTCCCCATGAAGCCCATCATTGCTCCGGACCTGGGACGTTTCTGCTTTAAGCAGAACCAGGAGTCGTGACCACCCCAGCAACTCAATTTTAAAGAAAGAAAAGATTTTGGACTTGAAAGCTGGCAGAGCAAATACAAGAGAAACTAAAATTGCAAGTACTATACTTTAACTCCGAAAAGTTTATTGCTTCCCTCTAAATTTCTATGGGAGAAAGGGAAAGTAAGATGGTGTTGTTTTTTAAAAAAATTTATTTATATGCTGCCCTTCTCCAGAGACTCAGGGCGGCTTTTACAATGCGTTAAGCAATAGCCTTCATACTTTTGTATATATTTTTATACAAAGTCAGCTTATTGTCCCCACAAACCAGGTCTTTTGACTCTAATGGGGCATGAAGAAGTGAAAGTTAGATACAAAGTATTATGTAGTGCTGAAAGCCCCTGTTTAAAAGAAGAGGACTTTATTTTAAAAGGAGAAGGATTTAAAAAATTTTCAAAAGAAAAAAAAAGACTTGTACCACTTAAGGATTGGAATAATTGTCTTAGTTGTTGGAAAGTACAAAGTGAAAGTTTTATTGGAATTTTTTTTTTTAAATGGCTGGCTGTTGAAGGGTCTCCATTACACATATCAACAAATACCCAAGTATTGACTGTGGATCTTTTTAAAGAAGTTTTAGAATCATTTACGTCCGCGTTAGTGGAAAGAGTGGAAGGGGTTTTTAAGAAGGATTTTACTCAAATCCAAAATAAGGATACAAATGAAGATACTGTATCGGTATTTCAGTTGCCAAATAACAATGAGTTCGAAGAGGTGGAAGAAACAACCCAGTTGAATGTGCCTTTGAAAAATGAAATGGATGCTTCTCAAATTAAGAAGGTAAGGCAGCGAGGTTCCAAGCAGTGTAACCAGGAAATATCCAGAGAGATATTTTCAGAGGTTTTGATACAGATAACTGGAAAATTGTTAGGAGGCGCTGGGATTTCTTACATAAGACAGAAGATTCAAAGTGGAATTTTACAACCCTCCTATAAAAATGGACTCTCAATTGCATTTAAAGAGATACTGAAAAAGAAGGTTCACAAAAAAGTCAGGAAAAAATGGAGATGGAAAAATTACAATCCTCTTTATGGAGAAGGATAGTAATAGTCAAAATTATAATTATACTTGCATTTAGGGGTATGATTTGTTTAGAAGTTATATTATAATGAAACTGAATGTTTTACCTGTATTTAGGGATATGATTGGTTGGGAAAAGTTATATTAAGGGATGCTATGTTTGAATTGTTATGGGTTATTGTCTAAATTTTTACTTTAACAGAAAAATATTGTGGGTGCAAAAGTTATGGACAGTGTAGGTTACTTAATATAAATTTATGGATTATAAGAAGGATATTGTTTAAACCTTTATACTTTGTTTTAAGTTACATTTATATTATACCAAGCAATGTTTTGTTGAGGAATAAATATAAATTTGTGATTACAAGGAAAATATAAGTGTTGCAAGGGTTGAGGGAAGGTTTTTACAATATTTTTTATAGATATTATATAGTGAAGATGTTATTTGATTATATGTAGTGGATTCATAGAGAATAAGATGAACAAGTTTATGTAAAATTATTAAGCAAGGAATGTTTTCAGGAAGAATTAACATAAGTGTATGGGGGAAAGAAGAAAAAATAAGATTTTTATAATCTTTATATTCGAAATTGGTTAAAACTCTTTGTTAAAGCATTAATACTGTATATGTAAAGTTTGGAGATGCGATGGTTAACTGTATTTGGGTTTTGATCGTGTAATGTTGGAAGAAAGAAGAGTTGTTTGTCGTCAAAGAATGGATAAGAATGATTGATTACCTTCAAGCAATAACAGGCTTAAATAATTATATTTAGATATGAACAAGGGGAGTTAAAGTGTAAGAGGGAGATTAATCTATAGATAATTAGTTTAGGTTCTTTTTTGTATGTTTGTTAAATGCTATACCCTGTATTTGCTGTGGGAAGTCCGGGGTGGGGAGGGTTGGGATAGGAGGGGGGAGGTGGGGAGGGTTGGGATAGGAGGGGGGAGGAGGGAAGGGAAAATATGTGTAAAACTCTTTAAAACTTTTTAATAAAAAAAACAAACAAACTAAAAACAAAACAAAAGGAGAAATGTTTTCCTTTTTGCATTTGAGTATGCAAGAAGGGACAGGAAAGGAGAAAGGGAAAGAGGAAAGACAAAGAAAAAGAAGGAAAGTTGGAAAGAGAGTAAGGAAAGAAAAATAAGGAAAAGGGGAAAGGAAGAAGAAAGGAGAATGGAGAGGGAAGGAAAAAGAAGGAAGGAAGGAAGGAAGGAAGGAAGGAAGGAAGGAAGGAAGGAA
>WNWU01000016.1:13844434-13876391 GCA_012654045.1 Ptyas mucosa | reverse complement strand
GATGATGATGATGATGATGATGATGATGATGATGATGATGATGATGATGATGATTGGACTAAAAGAAAATGACTGGCCCAAAGAGTTTCTGTGGTTGAGGATGGATATGAACTTGTACTAAACAAATATGTTCAGAGTGTTTTCTGAACATTTCTTACAAAATATGACAAAGATAAAACAAAACAAAAATAAAACCTAACTAGTATGTACCTATACAAAAAATGTATATTAGCACAAATGTGCACAAAAATGCATCTAAATATTTGTGCAGGATTTTTCTCCAAATGCAGAAATTAGTGTAAAAACAGAACCAAAATGATTGTGGTCAGGTAATTGAGAAATTAGTGAAAGATAAATTAATATACTGTAATTACTAAACATCTTCCTCATTCAGCAGGGGGTAATTCATCAGATGATTTCAAGCATAAGGACATTGTTACAGAAGAAGATTCACAACTGAATCGCCTCCACTGAGCAATCCAGTGATTGAGTTCTTACCTGTTATTAAAATTATCTTGGTGGCATTGGGTTTATGATGATTGCTTTATCACCATTTCATACTGTAATTAATAAGTGATGTACACACTTCTTAAATTTCACAAGATGTTCTAAATGCTGAAAGTAGATAGGTAACCCTGCAGTATTGTGTCTATATTAGAGATGAAGAAACTGGGCCCTTAAAATGAAATATAGCTTCTAGTAACCATTTGTCATGATTGTGAAAGTTGCTAAGTGTTGTAATTAATCAATACTTGGAGAAGCACCAGGGGTGAAATTTGACCGGTTCGGACTGGATCGCGCAGACCAGTAGCGGTGATTTTAAATGATTTGCCGAATCGGTAAAAATCACTTCTGGTTGGCCCTGCCCACCATGTCCGCTCACCCACTGCCTACTCTCCCTTCACCACACGATGCATCCTTACCTTCCTTCTGCAGCTGGCTGCCAGGGAAGGCAAGCCTGCAGCTGCCACCTCTTTTTTTCAGTGCGGCTGGACGCTTCTTGCGCTAAAAAAGAGACAGCGACTGCGCTGCAGGCTTCTTATAGTGAAAATTACCGGAGCTGTTTCGCACTGCTGCCCTGTTCCATGTGCCGGCTGTGCATGCGCACACTGTTGCCTGCTGTGCCGCTCTGCTCAGAATTGCCCAGGCAAGCCCTCTAGCACAGCAGCAGCAGGCAACAATGTGCATGTGCGCAGCCGCCACATGGAACAGGGTGGCAGCAGTGCATTCAAGAAGTGGACGGGTCGGGTAATTTTCACTGCAATGTGACTTAGTGGGTGTGGCCGTGAGTGATATTGAGTTGGTCAGAGCCACTCAATCACAGGACCCACCCACCCACCCACCAAGCCATGCCCACAGAATCGGTAGGGAAAATTTTGAATTTCACCCCTGAGAAGCACATGTCTCCCATCCTTTGTGTACATATTTTCATTATGTGAAAATTGGCAAAATCTTTTCGTAGATTTGCTATCTTCTCACAATTCTCCGAAAAGGACGAGAATACAAATGACACAAAGAGCAATGAAGAAAAGCCCAGAAATATTGCATATGTTGCTATTCTGTTTGGGAATCAGCAATTTCTGGTACATAAACAGTTGTAACATTATTGATTAAAACTGCTATTAGGCTGTGAACTATGTGGGTGTAATTATGCCTCTGTGTGTTTTTCCCCAGAACAGCATCTCTTAACAGATGTATTTCTTGCACCGGATATCTGCAAACTCCCAGTAGCATAATTTAGATTTGTTTTTTGCCTTATAATTAATTATGATTTTAAGACAAGGCACTTTTTATTTGCCACATTTGTTCTTATAAAATATTAGAATTCTTGTTTACTGCTTCTATTGTAACAAAAAGTAGAATTTTGTGTGATCAAACTTAAAGACTTTTGCCATAAATGCATTTTAAAGGCACAGAGGATGTGGTTAGGAAAAAAAAACTCCTATAGAATTGTTTAGGACTTCTTCAGAACCATTTTAAGACTTTTTAGCAGTGGTGAAATCTGAACCAGTTTGCTACCGGTTTTCTGGTTGTGCATGCGCGCTACATACCAAGCGTGCACTGTGCACATGAATTTGCAGTCTGTGCACATGTGCAGTCCACATATATGCACAGTCTGTGCTAAACATGCACTGCGTGTGCCTGTGCAGTACGCACCAAAAGGAGGTTTGGGAAGGTAAGTAGAACAGCAAGAGGGGGGATCAGCTATGCCGCGCGATTTAGCTTCTCTAGAAAGCAGTACAAGAGTGTGCTCAGGATGCAGGCTCTATAGAACTGGATCTTTGTATGTTCCGTCAGCTTCTTATTAAGCCATACTCTCTTTGTAAGTCTGGAAAATGTGGTGGCCGCTTTACCAATACGTTTATTCAGCTCATGCTGAATATACATACCGTATTTTCCGGCGTATAAGACGACTGGGTGTATAAGACGACCCCCTACTTTTCCTATTAAAATATAGGGTTTGGGCTATACTCGCCGTATAAGACTACCCCTCAATGTTGTCGGCGCTCCCGTAGCGTCATCAGTCAGTGCTGGCAACTTAGATTCAGGAAGCTGTGCCGATCTCGTCAAGGCTGCATGCCGCTGAATGCTGGACCCAGCTGGTTGCTGGCAGAGCTTCCCTCACCGTCCCAGGCATCCAGGTGGATATTACCGACGCTCCGACTTCCCCAGACAGCTGGGGCTCGCCATCACTGGGGGTCAGCTGGGGAAGTCGGAGCGTCGGTAGGCTTATACCCGGCGTATAAGACGACCCCCGACTTTTGAGAGGATTTTCCTGTGTTAAAAAGTAGTCTTATACGTCAGAAAATACGGTATGTATATTCATGTATATACATACATATGTGTGTGTGTGTGTGTGTGTGTGTGTATGTATATGTACATATGTCTGAATGCATAGACATAAACATATGTCTATGCATTCAGACATGCATAGACATATGTTTACTCAGGCAATATGTATAGGTTGTAAATTAATAAACAAAAACAGCAAACAATTTAAGATAAACCTGTAACTCTGGGGTAAATACCTTTTTAAATTTTGCAATGGAGGTAACCTCATTTCAAGTCTTAAACCAAATTTTGGAGGTATGATTAAGGCATAGGGGAGAAATAGAAAACCAGTTTTGTGTAATAGTTAAGATGCTGGCCTAGAAACAAGGAGACTGTGAATTCTTCTTAGGCATGGAATCAAGCTGGGTGACTTTGGACCAGTCACCCTCTCTCAGCCCAATCCATCTCACGGGATTATTGTTGAAATAATGGCTCTTACTTTCTACTTCTTCCCTACTCTCCTGGTCTTCATCCATCGTGAAATGATGTTCAAAGAATTCATGTGCTTTGTCAAGTGTATCAATCCTAAATTTCTTCTCCTGCCATGGTATCAGCATTCCTTCCAGAATGAACCATCTAAATGTCACATTATATTTGATCAGCTGCGTGGACAAGAATTGATACCGTCTCCTCTGTTTTCTGACTCTCCTAGGTATCTGTTTTAAAATTTGAATTTCTCTCCCTTTGTACATAAAGGGTTCATCCCTTGTTCTTTTATATACGTCTCTTATTGTCTTTTTAGTGAACCTCACATGCACCTCTCTTGGTAGTTTATATCTTCTTGCGTGGTTAGTATGGATTCTAAAAACCTTGTCGATGTCTTCTTGTATATCATGCTTGTTTTTCTATAGTATAGCCAACAGCAGATCCATCATAACCTTAACCAAGTCTTCCTCTTTATCCTAGGTATCTGTTTTAAAATCCCTTTCTTAGGCATGGAATCCAGATGGGTGACTTTGGACCAATCACCTCTGTCAGCCCAATCCACCTCACAGGATTATTGTTGTAATAATGAAGGAGAAAGAAGGAGTATTATGCATGTTCATGCCTTGAGTTACTTATAAAATAATAAAGACAGAAATTAAAAAATCTATTCCTATTTTTATTTTTTCTTTATATTTTATATAAAATATAATAAACCAAATAAAATTTGTAAAACAATAAAAAATCTAAATAATATTAATAAATAGAAAAGAGGTATATTCAGTTACGTCTCCAGTTGTATTCTGAAGTAAAAAACTGAAAGAGTTCCAGTTACCAGTTCAGTCAGGGAAAATCAGGACACTGACAGCAGTTGCATGAGGAAAAGCAATGCCAGACACATTCCTGACTCGTGATTTATTTGCTGTATTCAATTGCTTTTAAGCAATCTTTTTCCAATTAATTTTAGCCATGGCTATTGTTATCTTATCAAGTGCCTCATGCTTATACTGCCAATTACTCATCATTCACACAGAGAATAGATATGGAGTACACCATTTTCTCCATAGTCCTACTGGCAACTTACTCACTCTGGATAGCCACCACCCCAGACCAAACCTTAATGAAAAGATCCATCCACACAGCTTCAATATAAGAAGTAACATCAGAGGTGGGTTCCAGCAGCTTCTGACCTGTTCTGGAGAACCAGTAGTGGAAATTTTGAGTAGTTCAGAGAACCGGTAGTAAAAATTCTGACTGGCTCCGCCCCGATCTATTCTCTGCCTCATAATTCACAGCTGATTTGGAGGAAATGGGGATTTTGCAGTAAGCTTCCCCTGGAGTGGGCTGGGAATGGAGATTTTACATATCCTTTCCTGCCACGCCCACCAAGCCATGCCACACCCACCAAGCCACACCCACAGAACCGGTAGTAAAAAAATTTGAAACCCACCACTGAGTAACATACATGGAAAATAAAAATACTTTAAGTTATAAAATAATTTTCAATTCTTCAATTCTCCATTTCACTTAATATTGGCACAGCAAAATCACTTCCTTATGATTTCAGGGCTACATCTAGGTGTTGTTTTTTCTTTTTAGCTAGCCAACAGCACTGAAATTCCCCAGATTTTCCCCATCCACCTAGTAACCAGACCTGACCCTACATAATTTCTAAATTCAAAGATCAGCTAGACACTGCCATTTGCTAATATGCCCAACCTGTTAAAGCACATAACATAGACCTCCCATCTCACATTATCATCCTTTTATGCATGGATAAGACAAAATACTATTTGCATATGTACAGTTGCCCAGAATATGTAGCTTTGTCTGATGGCTTTTAGACAATAATAACAGAAACATAAATTACTTATCAAGATGATCAGTCTGGTTTACATAGCTATTTCCCATACATGAGCATTAGTGTTAAGTTTCTTGTGAACTATTCCACGCACCAAGTAAGAGTTTTCTGAGGAAGACAATGGTCTCTTTTAAGAAATAACAGTCACTTTCTTGTTGACTTGACTCACACAAAAAGAGAGTCCTCTTTTTCCAGACATCTGTCACTGCATATGTCTTTTCATAGGCACACAAGTTATCTTCTAACTTCCAAAATGTTCCCATACATTCAGGGTAGTTTTCCCCTTATTCTAGGCTTACTTTTAAGTTATCTTATGCATACAATTATTGTTGTTGTTTTGATTTGTGTGTTCATTTATTAATAATAAAGCTATAGATTTTACCTCTGTCCTTACCATCACATTTCCTCACAACCGCAGCACTATACATCCACAGTGGGAACCTGTCTGTAAATTGCGATGTGAAAGTGCTGATTTTACACACCTGTGGTGAACATAAATTATGATCTAATCTACCTAATATGTAAGTAGCCTAGGTTCGAATCCCAGAAGGGAATGGCTAGCTGACAAGAGCTAAATAGCTTGAAATAGTTCTATACTAGACTCCCTTTATTTCTTTGTCAGTAAATATAAATTTAACATTTATGATTTATGGTTTTGATTATTAGATAGCATATAGTACAGAAAGAAGAGAGTCATATGAAAGAAGTAAATCTACTATTGTTTTTATAATTGCTGTAAAAAAGATTGGAAGCCATTGTTCATATCTTTTTTTGTTTGTTTGTGTTCTATTTCTCTTCTTTCTTTTCATTCTCTTTCTTTTTCCACTTCAGCTTTCTCTTTTTTCCATCCTACTTTTAGTTTAAAAACTCTTGTCTTAATTTTTTTTAAAATAAAATTATATTAAGAAAAAAATGAACTTAATTCCTTTTTAGATAGGTCTGAATTCAACAAGGGTACTTTATGATATCCTCCTCCTGTATATAAAAAGAAGTCCCATGTTGTAAGAGTCACTATAAGCCACACTGGGTTTTAAACTTGTAACTTAAATTATTTAAATTAAATTATTTTCAATTAAAAAAATGTTGCAAAAGGGCAAGCTAAAATTTGGGAATGCACATAGTACACACCTTGAAGACAAAAAAACAAGCCAAGACTTGTTGCGAAGAATGCTCTGGGATTACGTTGCTTTCTGCAAAGCACTGTTGGCAGAACAGCACCTCAAAATACTAGCCTGCAGCTGTGCAAAAACAGATCCAAATCAGAGACACCTTTCTCGTTCACCTCTTCACATCCCACAGCCCCTTGCTCTTGCACGCACAGCAAGCCATGGCAGAGAGAAGCATTGGGCTGAACCCAAGATCAGATTATTTATATAGTTTACTCATCTCTTGTGTTCTCTCTCCAGCACTCCACCTTAATGACTAATATACCAGTTTCTACTGCTTCACAGGCTGTATTCGTACACCTACACATGCTACACCAGAGATACGTATGATTCACAGGTATCCTAAGCATATGCAAAAGGCCTTTGGTATTTTTATTTGGCGGGATAATGTTTAAAGTAAATTAATATTTAATTGTCACTTATTTCTCCAGTAGCATTAAGAGCAATTATACCTTGCTCTGGTATAACATTGTAAAGGATTTAAGCCTTTTGTCTATTTGTTGTATCTGCAGGCCTTTCAAGAAACCCGAAGTTATCATCAGTAATCTCCCCATATTAATGTAACTTAAAGACAGAGGCACAGAAAATATTTTTTCACAATTTTACTTTACTTTCAAATAATGAAAACTCTGTAGGCCCATAATGGCAAACCTATGGCACGCTTCCCATAGGTGGCACACAGAGCCATTTCTGCGGGCACATGAACTGTTGCCCTAGATCAGCTCCACCGCACATACGCACGTGCCTCCTGCCAGCCATCTTATTTTCGGGTCTCTGCTGTGCATATGGGAGATCTGCGCACGTGCCCATGCTGCCCCTCCCCTCCCAGGAGTCGCCACACAGCCCTTTTTGGATGGCAGGTAAGTACAGGGTTTACGCGGAGGCTCTGGGAAGGCAAAAAACATGCCTACTGGAAGTCAGGAAACGGGCCATTTCTGGCCTCCGGAGGGCCTAGGAAGGGTGTTTTCGCCCTCCTGGAGGTTCCATAAGGCCTCAGGAGCCTCCATACCTTGTGGAGGGCAAAAAACCAGGCCTACCGGAAATCCGGAAATGAGCCGTTTCCAGCCTCTGGAGGCTTCAGGGAGGCCTGCTAGGCCCAAAATTGGGTGCAGGGGGGTCGCGTGCATGTGTAGGGGGATGGGGAGCATGGGGAGCATGGGGGGGGTCACATGCACCTACATAGGGGGGTGGGGCAGTGCGGGGGGCAGTATGGGTGTGGGCATGCAAGTGAGCGCTATCACGCATGCTTGCACACTTTTGGCCCCCAAGGAAAAAATGATTCACCATCACTGCTCTAAGCACCTTATGTGTTTGGGGGGAAGGGAATAATGTTGCTTTTAATGTTCTGTCATGATGGTTTGCCTTAATTTTATTGTGAACCAACTAAAGTCCTTGAAAGAGAAGAGAGCAGTGCAGGCACCCAATTCTGAAATTCTTCACAGTCAGCCTCTGACAGATGACAAAAAAGACTCCACAATTTTAACTCTGCTTTCCTGAGATGGACTATAATAACATAATCTTGAAAGCCTGGCAGTGCTTGCTCTCTCCTCCTCTTAAATCACAAGATGGTATAAGATGGAACCTGTTTGACCTTCTTTCTCACATTTTCTCCATTTCCCAAGCTTATCCCAAACTTTTGCTTTCATAACTGTTTCTATTTATGTTTTTATGTTTTTACATCTGTGGCTCTGCACACATATACACAGTCTTCCCTTAGTCACGCTTAACTCCTTAGAATATTCCTGTTTAATACTGATAAAATTAATCCATTCAATTAAGGATTCCAAAATCAGAAAATAACTAGTTGAAAATGCTAATGTTGAACTGAAAAAAGCTTATCCCAAAGATGCTTTTTCAAGAGGCAACTAGACTTTCTGATTTTTCTTTGAAGAGTTGAAGAAGGTTCTTGGATGAGAAGTGAAATGTCTTCAAAGAAAAACCAGAAAGTCTAGTTGCCTCTTGAAAAAGTACCTTTGGGACAACCATGACCTGGATGACTGGGAATTTCCATAGACGTTTGAAAAAAAGCTTGTACAAGTTTTTAAGACATAAATTAAACAAAACATATAAACTTACAAATAGATTCCATGAATACGAATTAAGCTTAAGTAAAAAGTATTTTCAATGATATAATATTTGATTTACATCTCCATTCATAATTATAGAAGACATAACCAAATAAAAGGATATTAAAATACCTATATAATATATCCAGAAAATCCTTAGTAGGACCATAGTAAATAATTTTTAAAGGAATATTTAAAAATCCTTTTGGATCATTAATGTTTCAACACACATTTTCAAAACTTGTTGATCAAAATTACTCCATCCACCAAAAGATTGTGAGATTCTTTTGATATGACCAAGATTAAAAGAGTTAATTATATTGTGGAAGAAAAAGAAAAGGATATTCAGCTTTTAGGTTGATCAATTTGATAATGAATTTCCTTCTTTTTAGTAGACATTTATAGATAAAAGGAATGAGATTATCATGTTGTTAAAGATGTAATAATTATAATAATTTATTAAATGTATATACCCTCCAAGCTCCAACTCCCAGAAAATCTGGGTGGTTAAAAAAATACTTCATTAAAACATGTTTTTACAATGTCCTAAAATCATTATATTCTGGAAAAATTACATCATAGATATTGTCATATACATTAATTTGATATTGAGACAAGGTTTAATACTTTGGATGCCCATATTCTTTTGAATTGCATACCTATTTTGTGGAAATAAGAGAGCAGAATAACAGAAATGGATCTTCCATGCTATTACTTGGAGATTTGTCCTTCATAGGCAGAAAGATAAATTTATGGTTCCTCTTCAGAAACCTCCAAAAAGGTTGCAGTATTTTTATCAATACAATAGTATGCTGGTTTCAGACTTTCAGATAGTCCAGAGAAGAAGAAGCACCTTGAGCACTGATGTTACCTTTATTATAACAATTGTATTATATTGCTATAGAATCTTGCAAGTATGAAAACATATCTCCCTTCCCTTAGTTTTATCTCCTGAAAACTATGGTGGGTCCCTTCTGAGAAGCTTTCTCCACCCTACCCAAATTCAGGTTTCATATTGTTTAGGCTTCCTCCTTCTCCCAAGGTTATTCCCACATGCCATTATAGTTGTTCTTTATTGTATTTGGTATGGGACCATAAATAAATGTTGATTGATGAACCCAACTATTCAATCAATAAAGGCTTGGCATTATCTGTAGTTTAACTATAATTGCTTACTAATAGAGATTATGACTTCAGATCATGATTATAATAAAGATGGTCATCCATATTGTTGCTACTCTTTTTTGCAATTCCCTTTTTCCTTTTCTATTTTTGTTGGACAAAAATACAAAATTCTTTTTTCCTATGTGTGTTTATATGTGTGTGCACGTGTATTTTTTTTAAAAAAATTCCATTTACCATATTTATTCCCTATCCCCAAACCATGTCAGCCTAATTCTCTCTAATAACTAAGGAAATGAAGTTATTAAAAGCATTTAAAAATTATTATTCTTTTAATTCAGATAATCCCATTATAACAAGTTTCATAGCAGAAGATGGAACATGAAACACAACAATTCAAAAATAACATCAAAATACTGTAAAAAAATTTAATCCCTTTAACTCCCACATAAGCTTTGCTGAATAGCTTCTGCTTCTGAACAATCTATGGAAGAAAAAATAAAATAAATTCTTGAAAAAATCTTTTTTATTTAGTTACTTTCTGTGATAATTGCAAAATATGGTTCTGTACTAATAAGGAAGTATCTTTATTGCAGTCAAAGACTACTGGTAGTACATAATAAAACTCAATAGTATAAAAGTATAAAAGAAAAGATACACACACACAAAAACAGACATATACATATATAGGGCCAAATTGTAAAATTAACTAGGCGTATTGATCCATTGATAGTACACTTTGCATATGGTGTAGCAGAATTACTGTAGATCTCAGGGAAGTTCCAGCAATAGAACAGGATTTTGAGCTGAATCAGAATGGAAACCCAGCTTCAATTTCAAGTTTATATGTCAGCTGCAGTGATAAATTTCTAATATGAAAATTTGTATATGCTGCTCTTGTTCAGAAATGTAAGACGTATTCAGAAAACAGAAATTTATTCTTAGATAAACACCCTGTAAGCAGAGAAGTTGATCCCAAAAATCTTTGCCTACTTTTGAAATGTTTCTCATATCGCTTACTAATTATTTACAGTGTTTTCAAGTAATCCCTATTTCATCTGAACCGCTCACAGATTTTTCTGCTTAATCTAACGCATATATTTCTGATTGAAATTCTTAAATTTATTATTCAAACATAGCAACTATTTTTATATGCATAATTTCAATCCTTCTAAAATTTGTATATCATGAGAATTGATTCACTTTGGCTTTCTTTTTTCTTTTAGCTCTGAGCTAAATTCATCTGAAGATGAGATATGGTCCTTCTCTGATTCAGCAAGCTGCTCTTCATCAAGAAAGAAAAAATGTTTTCTCTGCCCTTTTTTTAATGGATCCATAATAATCCATAATCCATGATAGAAACTACTGGCGAATAATGTAGACAGGATTTTTTCCATTAACAATTAAGCAAGAAAGGAATCAAAACAGGCAGTAAGATTATCATATAGCTCAGGAGTGATCTGAAATTGTAATGCTGCCATAAACTAAAGTCCAATGTAATATACCAAGTCTAAGCCTTAGCGTTCTGGAGTCCCATTAAAAACAAGTAAAATTTATCAAACAAGCTGTACCTTAAGGGAGTAGGTTTTAGGTGGTTGATTCCGGAGGGTTTGATGATTTTTTGGGAGAATAGTAAGAAGAAAATTAATAACGTAGCGGAAGCTAAGGCTTTTTTTGACCAACATAAATCCTTCCTAGATGGAGAAGATACAGGAGCCGAAGAGGGGGAAGTATTAGATGATCAAGGAGCGGGGGCGGACGGAGCTGTGGCGGCCCTGGGGGAGGGGGGAGGCCAGACCATGGTTTTAAGAGCTAGAACCAGGAAATGAAGAAAGGAGGGGAATTCATTATTTAATGTCTTTTACTTGACATCTTTTTTTTCTCTCTCTTTTTACTGTATTTTGTATAACATTTTGGCTATTTGCTTTTTTCTGTTTATATAACTTTTATACAACCTGGTTATTTGTTTTGATTTAACATAATAATGTCTGTTGTGTGAGAACTTAAAAAAGAGAATAATAATTGACATATCTTTTTACAAAGATATTGAAAATTCAACATATTGTAAACTATAATACTGTATATTTTTAACCAATAAAAACTTTTTACAAAAAAAACCAAAAAACAAGTAAAATTTAATGGAGATTCAACATATTAGAAAAAGTATGAAATATATATGATCTTTCAAATGGCATTCATGGAATATTTAAATTAAATAAAAATATATATTTTTTTAAAAAAATACATTTTTCAATTATCCAAATTTCAGGAGATTATTACAATGAAATAATGTTCAATCTCAAGCAAGAATGCAAAAGATTACTTAAGATCTTGCAATCCAGTGTTTTTTGGGCCAGTTTGAACAGTTCATTTTGGTATCGGAAAATTGTGGTAATCATTACCTGGCAAGGTAATAAACTTCTGAACAAAGCCTTAAGGTAATCAGAATGTGCTAAGAATCTTTAACTTTTTATGGAAATACTGAGATAACCTTTCACTATTTCTCAGTGCTGTGATTTTCTGACTGAGTCTATAAAGAATATAGTCTTGTTTTTTCTGTTTTCTATCTTTTTACATTTACCCCTTTTCTTCACTTTCTATATTTTCTTAGCTTGCCTTAGTCTTTTACTTATAAACTTTAATAAAATTATTGTTAAAAAAAGAATGTAACAGATAATAAACAAGTTTGAGATACCAGCAGAACAATGTAAGAAATCTCAAAAGGAGGGTGGAAGAAGAAATTGAGAGGGATAAAATATGCCACCAATCAGCAAATAGATTTGATAAATTCAAATTGATGTCATCCATTTCATACCATCTATCTGATAACTTAATCCAGGATTCCTAGTAAGAAAATATCTTTCCTAGGAATTGCAATGCATGTTAATTATTTTTGTTCACTGTTTCAGATACTGGATATATTTGATGCTACAAATTGAATATAAACTTGAAAAAGGAAAAAAGGAAGGAAGGAAGGAAGGAGAGAGAGAGAGAGAAAGAGAAAGAAAGAAAGAAAAGAAAGAAAGAAAGAAAGAAAAGATGCTTGTACCAGTATATCATTTCCTATTGGTATTAGCAAAGTGACGAATACTTAAATTGAACCTGAGGTCCTGCTGTAAGCAAGATCTGGGCATAGGATTGCTGTCACAACCTCGTTTGCTACAGTATTTTTCTGAGGACTAAGTTATGAGAAATATAAACTCTTCTTACTCGACGGAATATTTCATTGTATGGATTCATTATTTGAGAACTAAGTCCTTCTAATGAGGACCTCCTCCTTAATTTTGAAATGATGGAAGCTATCATTCTAGCAATGGAATGAACCTATCACATCTTGGAAGATCTCATCTGGATCTCTAACATCTCCATTTCAGGCATCTTGGTTTTATTCCTTGATTGGCTTTCTAAGCATTTCTAGTTCAGCCACTTTGATTTCAATATACAGTCAATATATCACTATTAACAAGCAGATACTCACATATTTCACACCCTGTACAATAAACTGGAACACATCCTCTGGCCTTTTGGCTTTTTAATATGAATAATTAGTCATTCTTCCTCTTTAAGAACTATTTGATGTAAAATGTAGTTTAACTATTATACTTTTACAGAGTTTGGAGCCCTGGCTTTCTTTCACACTTGCTAAACTCACTTTGACCCTTAACTTCTGAAAAGAGAAGGTCAATAAGCTTCTCTGCCTTCTTATCTCCTCTACTATACTGTCCTACAAATCTCCCTGTTGCTGTTTGTCTTCCCACTCAGTCACTTTTTCAGTATATGCTCTCATTTGCTTCTTCTCTTTCCAATGAGTTTTTACAGGGTTAACATGACTACAGGAACTAAGTTAAGCCTACATTATCTTCCTTGCAAGCTGCTAGGTATCATTCTACAACAGTGATCTCCAATATAGGCTCCTGAGCTCTAAATAACACAATAACTCCTATGAAGCCTCTATTCTACTTTACATTTTAAAAAGTCAATTTTAGTTTCAAACTAAATTTAAAAGAAAAGTGGTATGCTGGAAGTTAAGCATTTCTTTCAAATGCTACTTTGGAAATTCATACAAAACAACTTTTTCTAACTAAGATATATGGGTCCCTCCTTTTTAATATTTACATGAAACCTCTGGGCAGATCATTCAGTGGCATGGAGTGCAGTATCATTACTCTGATGATACCCAGTTATACATCTCCACACTTTGCTGGACAGGGAATGCTGTTGCAATGCTGACCAAATGCCTGAAGGCTGTGAGGATCTGGATGGAAAGCAACTGATTGACTTCAGCTTAGTCAGTCAGTCAGTCAGTCAGTCAGTAAATGGAGTGACTGAGTTTTTGGCCCTTCAAGATCTCATAATATGTCACCATTGACATATTATGGAGCTGTGCTTCCCTAGAATGAGGTGGTACACTATTTGGGCATCCTCCTTGATTCACAGTTCTTAATCAAGTAGCAGGTAGAAGCCATGACTGGGGAAGTTTTGCACAGATTTATTTTGTGCACCAATTGTGCTATTGGGGCTGAGGTACTGGATTATTTAGTTCTTAGTTTTAGGTTCATCTTTATGAATTTTTGATTGGTCATTTCATTACTGTTCTGAGCCACCCAGAGTGATGTGTTAAGATGGCCAGCCTACTTAAGCTTTAAATTATTTTTTTAAATATATATTTTTGAAAAATTCCTGGCCTAGAGATGGAGGAGCTAAAGACAGCTATCTGCACACTGCAGATGGCCTTATATAAGAGTTAGCTGAACAGCAATAAGACGATTAAGAAGAAAAGAGGAAACTTAATAACTAATGCAGGTAGAAGAACAAGTGGTAAGAATGTTAATTATGTTCATTATTTATAGACCACCAAATAGTTCTTTTCATAGCGAACATTACTTCAAATCATAACCACAGGAATAAAATAATTTATATACTTCTTGAATTAAAAAATCCCCACTAAAAATAAAACACAGTAGTGGATGATAATGGTATTTATGAGAAATCTACACATCTGTTGTGTAATAAATTATCACTTCTAACTTGCTACAAGAAGCTGATGGTATTGGAATGATAACAAAATGATGCCAATGTTAGAAATTGCAATTAAATTAGTGTTTGTGGGGTAGACTGCAGGTTTTTCAAACATAAAATAAAAGTTTAATGTTGCAGCCAAAGGTCATGCTATTTCATTTTGGTGTTGCTGTCTTGTCAATAAAAATCTGTCAAGGTAAAAAAAATCCAATTTGAATCAGATAGAAAAAAAATAATCCACAAGAGTAAACATCAAGAGTCAAATATTTTTAGACTATAGATTTTTTAAATACACCCAATATGAATAGCCATTCAAATGGAATTTTAATGTAATGGTTGTATGAAAATTGAATTAAATTGCCTTCATTCCAAATGTTTTGGCTTAATAATTAATTAATAATATAATTAATAACAACATTATTAATAGAAATTATGAAGTATTAGTATTACTATAAATTAATATTAATATTAAATTAATATTGAAATTGTGCTTTCCAAAAGATGAAAAGCCTTTGTTGTCAGAAATAATAAATATGTTTCTTTTTTTATGATAGTAAAGGTAAAATGCATGCTACATGGTTTTTGTACTAAAAAAACAGGTAGACAAAATGTAGTACAGGGGTGCAGTGTAGTAGGGGAGGATATCATTTAAACAAAGAATTCTAGAAGAAAAATGAGACAATATATATTCTAGTTTGAAACTGAAGAGCCTGAATTCAGAATAAGGGACTGAGTCATGCAGCAATAATTTCCAGTTTATAACTTGAATAAGGAATTACCTTGAGTGGCAGTTAGATATCTTTTATGAGCAACAGGGATTGAGAAGACTCTTGTTTAAGGATAGAAATATTTGATACTCATTATGCACTCTACTGGAGTAATACACTGCACAGTGAATTAACTGGGGAGTGAAAAAAAGAAGAGGGAAATAAAATAATTTCACTATTCAGAAAATACATGCAAGTATTTATTTCAAACCTGTGATGGTTTTATTTTATTTATTTTATTTTTTTATTTTATTTTTTTTATATTTATATGCCGCCCTTCTCCGGAGACTCAGAGCGGCTTACAATGCGTTAAGCAATAGCCTTCATACTTTTGTATATTTATACAAAGTCAGCTTAGTGCCCCCACAAACCGGGTCCTCAATTTACCCACCTTAGAAAGGATGGAAGGCTGAGTCAACCTTGAGCCTGGTGAGATTAGAACTCACAGTAATTGCAGGCAGCTGGATGTTAAATGCTGCCTTAGTAGGAGGCATTAGCCTGCTACGCCACTCAGGCTCCTCTCTTTATTAACTAAAAAGAGGATTCCATCGGGTTTTTTTAAGGAATGTGCAACCCACAACCAAATGTGGGAGTTTGAGCACATGGTAAAGAGTAAATATAAAATAAAGAGGATCAAAGAATCAGAGAATCAGAGGCTATGTTCACACAATATAAAAATCTAGATTTACCTTACTATGACAGCAGTACACAACAAATACTTTCACTAGTGGTGACAATTGTTTTGGTTTTTCCACAACAAAGAATCATAGAAGCCTAAAACTGTAAAGTTGCAAAATAACAGAAGTGTCAACCCTGTTCAACCCTATAGTGATTCCATCAACGTTCCTATGATTTGTTGCTACATTTGTACATCAAACTGAAAATAAGTAGTGAGGCAGAAGTTGATGAGGTCTATAGTTCTAGGTATTTTCATCTTAGTGTATTTAACTACTGTAGGTTGGCTGTCTTGCTTAGTACTGCTGCCATCATATCAGGCACAAAGAATCAAGACCATTCGTAAGATTGCAGCACAGAAGATTTATTCAAGCCTATACACAAGAATCTGATCAATAAAAGTTCAATGTCAAGCATGGGAAATCAGGTAGTTTAAATGAATATAAAGGTTTATTGAGAGTTTATGTTCTCTACAAGAATCAGAATGACTAAAGTCAAAGCAAATTGGCAGTAGATAAGAGTCAATGGAATTCAAGGTGGGCTGGACTTAGATCTTTTTTGGGCAGAAAGGGACTTAAGACTGATAATGTATTTGACAACTCCCTCGGGCTCAGCCTGGTCATCTTCTACATTGAACACTAAATTGGTGCCAGATAAAAGTCAACAGAATTCAGGTGGACTTGGAGTGGTTGTGGGAACACAAGGACTCTCAACTGATGACTATTTAACTCTGTCCTCTAGTACTGCCTGTTCTTCTCCTACACATGGATTCTTTTGCTAGTTTTGTTCTGTGGCATTGAACAAAATAATAATTTTATCTTCTTTGATTTTTAGAGCTTTGATTTTCTAGAGACACTGTAGTAAAGAGTTGATAGAATATTTGCTGTGAAATGTCCACGTTTTTTTGAAGGTTCTTTGCCTCTTCTATTAGTTGCTTTAACAGCTTGTCAATAAGAATGTACTATGGATTCCTATCACTAACTTTGCTGAAAGCAAGGGCAATTTCTGGTACTGCTGTTGTGCACAAATGCATGTTATCCTCGTTAGTTTTCTGTGGGATTAGGATAGATGAGAAAGGGAATTCAGCTAACCATAAATGAAACTGAAAAATCAGCATTCCATCAATCACCTCACCCTGCTTCTTTCTTGATTGCATCTGATTATTGGGACAGAGAGAGAGGTGCTTGTTAAATTGATCCTGGAGATAATCACATTATCTTGCTACCTGATGTTTCAGAAACTGCAAGGCAATATGGAATGAAACTCAACCAGGAGAGTGAGAAGAATCAAATCATTTCTTAATAAGTAGCTGTCTGACTAGGGAGTACTAAACCTCTTTGGGACTAAATCAATTCCTTCTAAGTTAATTGAACAGCTTATTTTTCCATGTTGCAGTTTCCATGACTTGTTTGACCTCTACCCAAGACGCATTGCTCATTGAAGTAGATCGTGTCAGATGATCTGATGAAAAGGCCATTTAAGCCATGAAATCCAATTCTGGAGCAGAGTTCCCCAACCTTTCTGGCTTTGCGGACTGGCAGGGGAGGAAGAATTGGTTCTGCATGAGCAGCGCACAGCTCCATTTGTGCAAGTGGAGGGTACGCACAACAGTTGCTCACACAAATAGAGCATGTGTGCAAGTGCTCACCTGCTGCTTGCACGAGTTCGGATGCATGCTCATGGGTGCACTCACCCACTCCTTTTACAGCCCGGTCTAAATGACTCAAGTAGGGTACAACCTAGAGGTTGGGGACCCAACTCCTGCTTTGGAGAATAGGTTGAACCGTTCTTCTTTGTGGCAGCCCTTTAGATTCTGGAAGACTGTCACCCCTAGTCTTTTTTTTTTCCATTAAATATTGTGGTGACCAAAACTGGATGCAATATTCCAAGTGTAGTTTTATCAAGGCATTATAAAGTGGTACTAACACTTTGTGTGATCTTGGTTCTATCCCTCTGTTAATGCAACATAGACTGCATTGACTTTTTTGGCAGTTGCAGCACGCTGCTGGCTCATATTTAAGTAATTGTCCACTAGAACTCCCAAGATTCCTCTCACAGTTACTACTACTGAGGCAGGTTCCAACTATTTCACACCTGTGCATTTGGTTTTACTTGCTTAAATGTAGACCCTTACCTCCCTCCATAGTGCCTGGAGGCTCTTAAGAACAGCATAGAGAGCAACAGGCTAAAACATTGGCTCTTCGGCTCCATGGAGAATTGCACTGCCTCAAAGAGACCCAGTGTGTTATCTGGGAGCATGTAGCAGTCATGGCTGGAAGAGTCTTTGCATAACTGAAGATTGTGTGTCAATTACACCCTTTCCTGGACCCTTCCAGCCATGACTGCCATGACAGTCCCTGTTCAGTCACCCATGCCAATTCATCTCCCATCTTGATAACTGCAATGTGGTCTATATGGAGCTACCCTTGAAAAGTATCTGAAAACTTCAATTGGTTCAAATGATGACAAAAGTCTACATTTGCATGTCCCCTCTCTTGTGGGAAATGCATTGGCTGATGATATGCTTCTTGGTCCTGTTCAAGGTACTGATTATTACCTTTAAAGCCCTACATACCTGGAGCCAAGTTTTTTAAAGGATGTCTTTTTCCAATTCTAACTGGCCAACCCACCAGAGCAGGAGGCAGGACTTTTATGGGTTTTATGTAAGGAGGTTTATCTGGTGGTACCAAAAAGGACCTTCTTCATGGTGGTTCCTTCCTGTGGAACATCATCCCTGTGGAAATAAGATTGGTCCCACTTTTATACTCTTTCAAAAGGCCCCCCAAAACATGCCAGTGGGCTTGGGGACCCCAAATAATACAGAGCCAATCAAGAGATTGGTTTGACTGTTGTTGTCGGGCGGGCAGAGTGGGGCAGTATTTATTTTTTATTGGGGTTTTAATTCTGCAAGCCACCCAATGTCACTGTGGGTTGGAAGGCCATATAAATTTTCTAAATAAATAAACTCTTCAACAATGCTTTATGGAAAAAATAATCCTACATGACCTATGACCTATGCAGATTTAAAAACTGGATTTATCGTGTTTTAAAATGGTTCTTTTACACCTTGAAAGGCAACATTAGGTTTAAAGAGAAAGCAAGGAAGAAAGCCAGAATCTCATTGTTGTATTTCTTACTGCAACTGCAATAAGAAAAACCAATGCCGGAAGTCTTAACTCTTACAGAAGTATTAATATCAAAATATAAGACACCACTTATATTGATTAAAACAAGTTTATTTCAAAAGATATATTTGTACCTCTTAATATCAAATATAAATTTCCCTATTATTTGTCTACAAGACATACTTGATCAAACAATATGATCTGATTAATTATGGAAAATTTATGATTCAGGGTAGCGATTCAAGAATGGTATGTACAGAATTTTTAAAAAGCAATACAATTCTGAAAGTATTTAATACAATGAAATATTTTAATATGTTTTATTTACATTCTTTGATATATTAACATCTGGCTACCTACTATACCTATAAGGTAAAATAATATAATGCAATTAATTTGTTGCAAAGCCCTCAGACATACATCTATTGATTCAAAATGAGAGAATCAAAGTCAGTGTAGAATCCTATTCAGACTAAACATCAATTCAGGTTTATGTCATTAGCCAAATGTCTTTGTGACTACCATAAACTAGAGATATGTGACTTCTATCCAACTGAGGATGACACTACATTTTATATGGTGTATTGACCACTCTCCAGATTCAGAGTGGATGGATTTTATAGTGTTTCGGGTTTTAAATGGTGAAATAGTTTGCCTTTTAGAAGCAAAAGAACTGAAATCTTTGGAACCAGTGAGTCACAAAAATCAGTTCTTGCACTCCTATCATAGGCAAATATGTATACAATAACTTTTAAAACAACCAGTATTTCAAATTATACTGCCTCTTGAAATTCAAATTCCTCTTCAATTCCTCTTGAGCATGATAGAGGTATCATGCTCAATAACTACTGATAATTCTATCATCTACAAAGTCATAAAAGCCAGTAGCCATCAGTATCTACAGTGGAAATAATGAACTGTTGCATGTTGCTACATAAGGAAAATAAAGTACTGTCTTTAAAAGTATTGCTCTTAGAATATAACAGGTAGTTCTAATTTATTTCTTAGAATTTTTTTTACAAATGACAAAAAGTTTATATATGACATGTAATCATTTTGATCAAATGAAGTTCATTTTAGACTCTAATTGAATCTGTGTCATACTACTTATTTATTCTAATTGAACTCTTGATTTTTTTTGGTTACAAACATGAATAATTTTATGTAATCTATAAACTCGGTTATCATCAGGCAGTATTAATTGGAAAGAATTAATTTGAACACAAGGCCAGCTTTATTTTTCTAAATCTTCATAAATTATTGCTGTGACCAATGAAAACACCATAAGGACAATGTTTCTTTATAAATTGTTTTGAAAAGTGTCTCACAATTTAACAATTGTTTAAAAAAAATTAAACTTTACTAAATTCTACACAGAATTTCCCACTGTAAAAGATTTAAATTATTAGAACTTTCATTACATTTAATTAACTATACCTACTCAAAAATAACTATAAAGAACTACATAAAAAGAAAAAAAGCTAAAATATAAATGACTATTAGTAAATTTTTTGTATTCTTAAGAATACTTATTCTATATCATAAGCCACAGCAAAAATGTCTGCTCTTGTTATATATTATTCTTAATATTTGCTACCTTGATGCAAAGTCAAGATAATCCAGTAAAAATATAGTACACTGAACAGAAATTACTTTTGGGTAGAAATATGAAGGACTATAATTGTCAGTTTAGTTGTTGGTATGTTAAATTGCTTAATGGAGTAATTCAAATGATTACAGAATGCTTTGTTTGAAATATTCTCAACTCTGTGAAGAATTATTATTAACCCACTATATAATAGTGAACAAAATATTCTTGTTTCATAGAAACAACAAACATTTGCCTCCACTGGAGACAAATGGTCTATTTACAGTTACAAGGGGGCTGCCTAACTGACAGCGAGTATGGGTCATTTTTACTCATGGAGCTTAATAGACTGATGATCTCTGCTGACTCGTCTTTCCTTTTAAGATTCGTCTTATCTGAGAAAGAGGAAATAGAAGGGAAAAAGCCCAATTATTGAACAGCAGTTAACACAACATTATTTAAGCCTGACAGTATGCAGTGTATTTATGACTACATTGCTTAGTGACATAAATTCTGATCCCATGTGATATTATAACTGCAAAATTGTAAGCACAATTACAGTTTCACTTAGCAACCTCTTGGCTTAATGACCTAGTTGCCAGTCCCAATTGTGGTTGCTAAACAAGGACTACCCTGTATTGTATTAACCTGAAGATAACATCAACAGACTGCTTATTGAATTGCTCACTGAATGGCTTCTGTAAGACATCAGATCTTAATTCCCATGAAGAATAGAGAGGGTTGATGTACATATGTCACTATAATATATACTTTCCAGGGGCATGATGAGGACCATCCATTTCCTTTTTTTAAAGTTACCGAAGCTAAAATATTGCAGCTCATTGATTCATGCATGCTCTGTAATTTGAAAAAGCTTTTCCCTAAATATGCAAACTAGCCATTTAATGGAATAATAATAAAAAAGCCCTTCTGTAATGGTAAAGGACACTCTAAAAGAAACATATGTTTGCAAAGCACCTTAGATTTCAAGCCTTGGAAAACGTTTCTATTTTTCTAAAAAGTATTAATAAACTCAACATAAGGGATGTCTCTCTACTTTGTAGTTTAAGTTCATTCCAGAAGACAGAAAAATAAGTCATCAAAGAAAGCAACATTTTCAACCTGGTTTATTACAAAGATATTTTTTTTACAAAAAAATTCTAGGTGCACATCTCTTCATTCCCTAACAGGACTATCATAGAAAAGAAAGAAAAAAAGCATGAAGTGTGAAATCTTCTTCACATAAAAACAAGATTTTGGATATCTTTTATCTCTTACCTCAACTCCAACAGAGCTATCAGGAACCAAGTGAACTGGCTGTTCATTTTCCAAATTCCTGGCACTTGGATCAGCTCCTTTGCGCATCAACAAACGAACTGCATCCAGCTGAGTCATTCGATGCTGCAAACTAGCAGCTACATGGAGTGCAGTATTGCCATTGTAAGCCTAGTTGCAAGAGAGAAAAACCATTATTTGAAAGGAGATGTGAAGCAGGTGGATTATTTCTGCAAACGGGAATTCCCAAAACTAGACACATGGTTTGTTGTGTATATACCTTGGCATTGATGAAAGACAGACAATTTGGAAGCTCTAAAAACAGTCGAAGGAGTTCCACATTTGCTTCTTCAGCTGCTAGGTGAAGGGCTGAACGGCCACTTTTACGGTCCTGTCCATACACAAAAGAAAATGTCCAAATAATGTTACACACTGCACATTTAGTCACTGTAAAATGTAAGAACACACACAATTAGTCACTGTAAATGAAAACATAAAATATACTTTGCGGATCAGTTTCTTGGTCTTCTTAAATAGTGACATTATCTTTGAAATGTTACAGACTGAAGATGAGCCAAATGATTAAACTAGATGAGCTCCGATGGTGCAGTGGTTAGAATGCAGTTTTAAGTTAATTCTTGCTCACTACCAGGAGTTCGATCCTGACCGGCTCAAGGTTGATTCAGCCTTCCATCCTTCCAATCTCAGAAAAATGAGGACCCAGATTATTGGGGGCAATATGCTGACTCTGTAAACCTCTTAGAGAGTTATATAAAGCCCTGTGAAGCAGTATATAAATCTAAGTGTTATTGTCTATGCTCTAGATAAGAAATTATATAGGAATTAAGGCGTTAAGAAAATATTTTCATTATCATTATTTGTTTCAGAAATCAAGACAAATATTTGTAGAAATAATATGATTCTTGCAATATTAGTCAACCATTAACTCATTCTTGTGCCTTGCTTATTATTCAATATTGCTCTATTCCAAGCTTGGACAGTAATCCGATTTATGAATACTAATTAAAGTGAGACTTTTTTTCTTCTTATATGCTAATGTGCTAGAAGAGAAAAAGCAAACTGAAATTTAAAATCAGTGTATTATTTCAATAATGTAAAAATATAAACTATTCTTTTGGCTTAATACTGATCATTTTATGTGCAGTACATATACATTTAAAAATCTACAGAATGTCTACCCAGAAACATAAAAGACCAAACTGAACTCTCAAATATAGAGAGTTAATATTATTTGCCTATGAATGTATCACATCACATGGCACATTCTTCTAAACATCTGAATCTTCAAACAGATGCAAAACAACAGTATGTGAATCATTTCTCAGGTAAACATCTAAGTCTGTTCTAATGTTTCCTTATGTGACTTACTCTGGCTTCAACAGAGGCCCCCATCTGAATTAGATATTTGATTGTATCTGCCAACTTCTTGCTTTTCAACCTTAATTCCTGAACTTCAGGCGTATGAGGTGACTGCTGCCCCTGTAGGTCATGTACCACGGCATTATGAACCACAACTGCACAGTGCAACGCTGTCAAACCTTAATATGAAACACATCAGTTAGAAAAACCAAATCACCTTGTTCTGATCAATAATGTATTAAAAAACAATAGTCATTCCAATATCTAGATTTCATTTTCATTTTATTTGCAATGCATAACTTTAAAAGAATTTTAATCTATGTTCTAGTTAGTGACATGCAATAGAGATAGAATTATGAAATGGCAATTGAAGAAACGCATGTATTTTTATACATTTAACTTCACAGTTTGATAAGTTTGTCTAAGTACAGAACTATACTTAAAAATATAATTATGATCTATATCTAGATAGAAGAGAAAGGTTACAGATTTACTTTTAAACAAAAAATAAATAAATGTTTGAATACTATTTCTCTTTTTGTTATTTGACCCTGTCAGTGATATGCCTTCTTTTACAATCTCTCCATCAGCCTTTCCCAACTTGGAAACTTCAATTCCCAAAATATAGACCTCTTCTACAGTTATTATTTAACCAGCTGATGTAGGTTAATGTAGCATTATCAACATAGCATTATTAAGCTCAATTAATTAACAATGCATTAGAAGGGATTTAGTAGGAGGGCTTTAGTGTGGGATTACATTTGAAGCTTTTTCCATAATTTATTTTATTTAAAAGTGAATGTCATTAGCAAGAGTAAACATGTGTGTTATACAACATGCCAAGTACAAGTCCTGAGCATCAGCATTGAAACCTGAACATTTTTAATTGGGTAGTTTACCCACTTAACACAGTTTGGGAGTATTAGTTTCTCACCCTCATAATTCGTTCCTTCCAAATCAACATATTGATTGCTTACAATGGCTCCTTTTTGGATTGCCTGAAAATGAAATGAGATCCTACATTAACTATATATGTAACAATAACTGAAATCTGAAGGCATGAGATCAAATTTATGTAATTCAGAAAAGTTTATGCCATTACAAATATGTCAATATCTGTATAACAATTTCTTTAAAAACTAGCACTTTCAAACTAGACAATTTCTGTTTGTGGTCATTTGTCCTTCAATGTATTAGAATTACAATTCACAGGAACAAAAACCTGACTATCACTTGAAACAAACAATTACAAAATAACCAAATGCCTCCTCAGAATTGCAGAGATATTTGCTGCAGTGTTCTTGTTTGCCATTTTTTTATTGGGTGTAGCAGAAGGAGGTATGAAATGGAGAACAGAATTAATTTATGGGAGCCACTGCATTATCATTCAGTCAGTCAGACTCCAGGAAGAAAATGAAAAATTTAATTTTTCTTGTGTTTTAACATGGGGTTGGAAAGGTTATACATAATATTATAATACTTTATAGACTTTGAGCTCCTGAGTAATTAGGATCAAACTGGATGGTAAAAGTTCACTTAAAACTATACTTCTAAATAATGTAAACAAATTTAACAGAAAATATACTATATTAAATCCTCAATGTATAATTACAGGTGTTGAGATGTATTATACGTACTAATAAAGGATAAATGCAATGTTTCAATTTATAATTCAGATGTCCCACCTGAAGGACTTGTGCATGACCCTTCTCAGCACATACATGTAGTGGAGTTCTACCCCAGCAATCTGTAGTATTTACTTGTGCCCCAAGACTGACCAGATCCTGGACAATAAGATGTTGATTTGCAGCCACAGCTACTTGCAGGGCACTCTAGAATAACAAAAAGCAGATGTATTAGACACTGTAATCTTAACAAGGAATGGCAATTAAGAAAACAAACCACATAAAAGTCTTTTCTAATCCATTTCAGAGAACACCTCCTTAATGAAATCAGATTGGTCTGTATAGTTTAGCAAATAATTCTGTTACATATAGATTGCACACTACGTTTCCAATTTCATATTAAACGACAATCCAAATAGGGTTTGATGAGAAAATAAGGGAAATAATCATGGACATAGGGAATTTGCTGAGAGAATCACCTGGCCATTGTGTTCTTTAATATCCAACATATGCAGGGCTGCCATCTTCCTTGCCAGCACATAGGAAACTGCCCGTCGTCCCTGGGCAACTGCAATGTGGAGAAATCTGTGGGGAAAAATAGAAATTAACACAATATTTAAAGCTGAATAATCATTTCCATTTCTGATGTTTTAAAAATATGCTTCACTCTAAAACGCCATTGAGAAAAGTCCTAGGGAAATTGCTGAGACTTATTAAGGTAGTAGTATCAGCTAAGGTATTCTTTCATCATATTTAGGCATGGTGCCAGATATAACAGACTAACACCATTGGAAGGGATCTTGGAGGTCTTCTAGTCCAATCTCCTACTCAAGCAAAATATCTGATATCATTTCAGACAAATGGTTGCCCAATCTCTTCTTAAAAACTTATCCAGTGAGGGAGCACCCACAACTTCTGAAGGCAAGCTGTTCCACATATAAATTATGCCATCTGTCAGGAAATTACTCATCTCTAAGTTGGTTCTTTTCCAGTGGTGAAATCCAGATTTTTTTACTACCGGTTCTGTGGGCATGGCTTGGTGTGGCTTGGTGGCCGTGGCAGGGGAAGGATATTGCAAAATCTCCATTCCCACCCCACTCTGGGGCCAGCCAGAGGTGGTATTTGCTGGTTCTCTGAACTACTCAAAATTTCCGCTGCCAATTCTCCAAACTGCTAAAAATTTCTGCTACCAGTTATACAGAACCTGTCAGAACCTGCTGGATTTCACCCCTGGTTCTCCCCCCTTGATTAGTTTCCATCCATTGCTTTTGTGCTGCCATCAGGTGCTTTAGACATAAGGTTAGGATTTGTGGCAACCCCTGAGATATTGGAACAGTGCTATCATGTCACCCCTAGTCCTTCCTTTTACTAAACTAGACATACCCAATTCCTGCAACCGTTCTTCATATGTTTTAGCCTCCAGTCTCCTAATCACCCTTGTGGCTCTTCTCTGCAAATGTCAGTGTCATTAATGTACTATGCAGCTTTTTGTTCAGTCAAATGAATGGCAGCCTAAAGGTGTCTAAACAAATAATGCTGATTCACCATTTCTGCAGTAAGTGATATTTGGACAATACTCACGTGTCACCATCAGAATCTTTAGCAAGAAACTGGTCTTGAGAGATGTTGGCCATTTTGTTTTCTTCCTGTTCCACTTGCCACTGGAAAAATGATTTGCCCAACTGACTTGTGCTGCCTGTACTGCTCTGAATTTGCAAAGATATATCTGAAGAAGACAGAGATAAACCATGTTCTTCAAGACCCCTGGATGTGTTATCTGAGACTTGGTTGAAATGCTGAGAGCAGCTGCTGACTTCAGTTTGCTGGAGGCCACTAGGAATTGCTTGAGGGAGTGGAGCAGAGATGTTGTCTGATCCTTCCGAGTCATTTAAAAGCGAAGCAAAACTTTCTGTGGGACAATAGGGCAGTTCTTGGCTGTCATAAATGTTTTGTTGATATTCAGAGGAATGGCTGCCTGCAGAGTGAGGCCTGTATTCCAGCAACGGAATACAATGCTGGGACATATCCTGTTGTTGTTGTGTAGGAGAAAACTGATAATTCTGGGATAGTTCCAGCATTGGAGAAGAGCTGCTTGTTTGGAAAGCTTGGTATTTTTGAACAGGTGAAAAAGCTGGTGCTCCAGCCATCTCTTGATATTGGTGTTCCCCTGGAGAATTGGGATTGACCATGCTGTGAAGCCAGCTAACTTGTACAGTGTTCAAAGACACTGGGCTGGATTCATTCTTAATATTTATAATATTCTGCAGCATATCACAGCTGCTATCTTGCTTAGGCTCGTTATTATGGGGATCCTCCATATTATTATCCATGGAAGTTGGTGTCTGCGGAGGGGTCTGCAAGATAAGGAGTACAGATTTTAAACTGATCTTGCCTTAGAAGACGGATGCTGTATAGCAATGTGAGAATGAGTATGAAAAGCTCCCTTAAAAATACTTACCAAGAACTGAGGTTGCAGAATAGCTGTTCGTTTGTAATACACTCCATCAGAAAGACAGTCTGGAGCTTTTCTTTTCCGATTATGAGTCAATATATTTTTCAGTTCTACTGAAAAATAAGCAGAATTTGTAAGTCTATGGCACAGCCCACTTTTCTAATACTCAAAGACAAACTGGAGGAACAAATGAGACAAAAAACTGTACCTGTGTATGGATCATATTTCATCAATGTTCCTTGTGCCTATGTTAAAAAAATGAAAATGTTTTCACATAATTAAAATACTCTTATTTTATCATGAGAATAACATTTACAGAAATATAAGCATACCTTATGAACTTCTAATATTTTTTTTCAGAAAAAGCAAGATAATTAATTATAGTTTTTCCAATAATTATATTATACTATCTTCAAACATTTTTCTCATTCTACTGTATTTATTTCAACCAAAAGACATTACAACTTATGAATATCAAAAGAGGATAAAAATGTAATCTAAGAGTCCATGCATTTCAGTATTATATAAAAGCATAAACAGGATAACTAGCTTAGAAAGTCTGCATATGCAGATATCTTACAAAGCATTCATAATCATCACTGGACTACATATTTAGTTTTTAAGATCCTTATTAATTTCATTTAATGAACAGAAAACTTTTCAATATAAAATTGAGGTATGTTAACAATGAATGTAATTAAACTGTCTCTGTTTAAATCTACAGCTACCACTTTTCAAATTAATGGAAAAATAATAAATGAATATAATTAAATGTTTTGTACAATTCATTAATTCTAACACTTGAAGCAATGCCCAACATGGTGCATTTGTGGAATTATAAAGGAAATGCTTTGTATAACAGAGATCCCTAGAAGCTGAAAATGTTCTGTTATAGAAGACTAAGACATGGCTAAGAAGGTACTTCCTTTTAACTCATTTTAATATATTGTTCAAAATTGCTGGTCCTTCTATTTGAAAAAGAGCGCAATATATGCAGAAAAAAGAAAACTTTGAATAGGAAATCCCAAAATATTCTAATAAAGTTTAAAATATTCAATACCACAGAATGCTGAACAGTTGTTGGGAAGAATAGAAACATCTGGAAGAAGAATCTATTTGGAATCTGGAGTAAGGTTATTGTGTTGCAAGTGCCACCTAGTCTAAACTAAATTAAAACTCTAAAAGTGGTCACTTCCCACTTTTAGGCAGAATAAGGAAAGGGTGATGTTTACCAACATTGAAAATTACCAATAAAGAATACTGAATTAGACTAGCAAGAAATCTGCTCACTATAAACTTCAGATAGAGTGACTTGAGCAAATGCATGCTTTGCATTTTCCCATTAATAAAAAAAACCGACTCAGTACCATTTAGGTATCATTTGTAATTCTCATCCACTGACAAGTATTTTTTAAAAATGTATACTTGTTTTTTAAAAGCCATGCAAGTTATTATATTTCACTATAATGAAGATGTTAATTATCTTCTATATAAAATTGCTGCAAACATTGTATTCACAAATAAAATACTTGTTTTGATTCTGAACAGCACTTATAAAAATATACAACACAGACCTTTAATTCCTCAGTTCCATAATCTGCGGACATCTGCTTGCTATTTCTAAGATGCAACAATAATTCTTTCACAGAATTTTTTACACGAACACCTTGGAAAGGTCCTCTTTGTTGCTTTCCTCCCCCCATATGTTGCTCAGCTGTTAAGACACAAAATTAAAACAAAAGCATGACACAAACAGAAGATTTAAAAGAAAAGGAGAATTCATATAAATTCATTCTAAACAAGAAACAACTAATTACTAATAAATATTTCAATTGCATTCCCCCCCAAAAATGCATCAAAATAGTAATCTCCCCCCAAATTATCTTTCTCCTAAATCCAGATATTCTAAAATTCTGGATTGTGATTATCAAAAGTTTCATGAGCAATTTAGAGAATCCATTTTCCCCCCAAAGCTTTTCAGGCTTCTGCAGGGAAGAGAAGAATGTCAAAATTCACATTACTTTGCCTCGGCAAGCTTTCAGTGGGCTTATACAAGCAACATAGAGAAAAAAGCCTGGAGCAAGTTTTGAGAGATAAACCCATGCGTTTAGCCATATTCATGGGGATGTTATACAAATCATTTATAATTTTAGGGATTAGTAGTATTGCAAAGATGGAGAAATCAGAAAACTGTGAGTTCTAGTCCTGCCTTAGGCACAATGCTAGCAGGGTGAACTTGGGCCACTCATTTTATCTCAGCCCTAGTAAAAAACTACTTTTGAAAACCCTTGCAAGCAAACGGCAGGGACTTAAGCAGAGAGTCTCCAAGAAACAGACACAATTACATAGAAAGAAAAAAAAAGATGGAAGACCCCTACCTAATATTTTAATAAGAATGGAGAAATTCCTACTCAAACCCATTAAGCATTAAAATGATTTTGTATAAATAGATGTTCAATATTACTTGCATAAGTCCCCTCCATAGTTAAACCGCTTGTCAAAAATATGTTCTTCCATAAGATTAGCTGCAAATATTTTATTCACCCTCTTAATGACATCAACCCTTTAAACACAATGTATTTTGAAGCATAAAAAACAGAAGTGAAATAAGGAACAATAATCCACATCAACCCAAGAGAAAAGCAATGATCTAATTTTAAAAAGTACAAATCACATTTTCTACATAGTCTACCTATTATTTAAATTTTTTTTAAAAAAACTTAAATTCCCACAGATTTGAAATTTCTGAATAGGAAAAGTAACCCCAATTTAAGAATAATTTCCCCTTTAAAAGTTTTAAGAGAATTTCCCACATCCCATCAAAAGAAAACCAGAAGTATAGGAACATGTCTTTAAGGATTCAGTTTCAGAACAGAAAAGGAAAAAATCAAGAATCAAAGCAGATGAAATACTTCAGTCAATAAGATTACACAAAGCAAACTTCATAAAAATGTAAGGTAATATGAAATACAATATCAAATAACAATGGCGGCAGCAACATTTATAAAAATTAATTGGTAGAGGACTTCAAATTAATATATGTTTGTAAAGATATACCAGGTGGACTAGCTTTAATATAACTCATGTACAAAAGGTTAAAAAATCATGACTGCATTGAAAGTCTACAAAATTTCACTATTTCCCAAACATTTTAAAGGAAGGAAAGCTTTGCTTAAAAATCATGTAGAATCAGATTTAATTTGTCATTGTACAAATTAACCATAAATGTTTTCAGTTGCATACCACATTAGAAATAACATCAGCAACAGAGTCTCCTAATTTGAAGTTTTAGTCTTGAAATAGGAAACGCTAGCATTGTTTAAAAAGCGGTCTATGTCTCTCTATATATTTGGCACGCAGTTCTAACCATATAGAACAGATAGATAATAGTGAAATGTTTCCACTGAATGCAAATCTTTCACTCTTCACAAAGTGATATTGTATCCCAAAGTAAGAATATAATTCCTTATCATTTTTTTCTAACTGTATTGTTAATTGTACGAAATTTATAATCCCTTTTTATGGTAAAATGCCAATCAACTGTTTTTTTAAAAAAAAATAGCATATCATCTTATTTGCTTGCTCCTTATCCCTTCATAAGTAAAAAATTAATTATCAAGATATGCTAAAATTGATATGGGTAAGTATATTTCAAACTCTACATTTAGCAAATGTAAATCAATAAACAATTTACAGAAAATTAATTCACTGCAGGGCATACAACCCAATAAATTATTTTCCATTTTCAATATAATATGAAGATACTATCCAATACCAGATAATGAATATCTGAAATTGCTGGTAAATTTAAACCCACAAATTTAGCTCAACTTTTTTTTTGAATTTTCTCTTTACAACAGACACCTTCTGCTAATTCTGACAGCAGCCACAACTGTCAGATAGCCAGGAAAGGAGACAGAGTGAATTCCATAACTTTAAAAACACCTTTCACAAATGGTTCTGTGAAAGAACAAGCAATTTTAGAGGCTAAAGCTAATCTTTGAATGCACTTACCAACACAGGGAATCCAAAGCATTTAGTATATATAGCATTATCCTTTTTGATGCTTAAAAATTAACTATTTGGTACATTACTCAATTATTATTCAATCCAACTGTTTTCTAACATGTTCATAACCAGTGACCTGACCTATATATAATTTGAGAGACTTATAAGCAAAACCTTATGCAAAGCAGGCTTACTCCACTGAAATATAGGTGGATGTACCATGGACAGGGGAAACAGGCACTTTTTAGATGGGCACCTGCATAGATGGTGATGGGCAACACCAAAAAAACAAGACAGCCTTCATTCTGGACATCCCACTAAATAGCTTGTCCAAGGCCACTCTTTTTAACTAGCTTATAAAAGAAACTCATATGTGATAATCAAAGATATCAGACATATTTTCCACAGGAAGTAGGAACCTGCTCTGACATACCGATTAACCACAAATTCTTCATTTTTAGAGCTCATTCAGATAACTAGAACAAGTGTTTGATAAAGGGTGTGTGTGTGTGTGTATCACACACATATACATATACATACATACATACATACATACACACACACACACACACA
>WNWU01000016.1:13782026-13839434 GCA_012654045.1 Ptyas mucosa | reverse complement strand
CAGCCTGAAGATAACGAATGAGACTTCGTCGAAATGTCGCCAAGACACTTCCAATTTTACGTGGGAGAAAACCCAAATAACCAAAGACCTACATATATGTGTGTGTGTGTGTGTGTGCTTGCAACTTTGCCTTTAAATTGCTTGCCATTATTATCCTGCTATGTGTGATTTTACAACACATGTAAAGAAAGGGGGCGAGTTAAAATTTCAGTTACGATTTCAGATGTCTAACCAAGTCTTCCAAATACCCACTCCGGTATTTTCTTTTAGAAATTGGATTTGTCCTTACAGATACAGAGAGTAAGAAATAAATGTGATTCTATTGCTAAGATAACAGGGTGATTTTCAAAGATGTAAATTCCCAGTGTGCACTCTGTCAAATTGGAAAGGCAGCCTATATAATTAGATTTAGCTCATACAATATTTTTAAAAAATACGTACTTATGTACTGCTGAAAAAGAAGGCAGGGGATGAACAGTGCAACCAAGATGGTTCTTGTCCAGAAAAGCACAGTATGATCATTATTTAAATTAGAGCAATGTATCGTATGGCAGAACTGTTTATTGCTGTCCCTGGAACCCTCAATGGTAACTAGAAACTTGTCAGCATGATTTCCTATAATTTTGAAGCAGTAAATATTCAAAAACAAGTCTAACACTTTATATTAAAAAACCCTCAAAACTTAAAAGTCCTCCAGATAAACAGGGAAAAAGTAGAAATCCTCACCCCCTATATATATGTGAGATAATTATTATGTGAAAAGATTGCATGTCAGCATTTTAGCAACTAGACACTCTTCCCAGTAGCTATAATTGAATAGTTGTATAGTGTTGCAAGGAAAGAAAAAGCTATATTCCTTACAGTCTTCAGACATACACCAGTCTTCAGACATACACCAGGAAAAAATGTATTTACAAGATTTATAAATGACGTCATACCAGGGTTTAGGCAGTGTCCAAAATCAAACAGTGATAAAAAAAACAAGCTGTAAGCACAGCAGGCAATAAAGATATGGAACTTCCTTTACCTGCTTAATTACCTAAAGCTTTCGAGAAAAACAAGATTTTAACTATAGCGTTCTATAAAACAGTGTTTCTCAACCTAACTTTAAGATATATAGACGTCAACTCCCAGAATTCCCTACCTATGTCGGCTGGGAATTTTGGGATTTGAAATCTACACATCAAAGTTGCCACGGTTGAGAAACATTTTTTTAGAAGGCCACAAGGGTAGACATTGGTCTTTTCAGGACAGGCTGTTCCAAAGGAACACAAGAATGAATTGAAGTGAGTCAAGAGTTCCCACCAATGGAAAACAGCAACCTTACTATGCAATAAACTCAAATTTTACTCCAGTTTCATGCAGACAACTGAGAATGAAAATTAACCAGGTATCAAAATCAAGTAATGTTATGAGGCAAATCATAACAGTTTCAATGTAATACACAGCCCTCATATGAAAATGGCCTGAAATTAGCAAAATTGATGATGATTTGGAAATCTGAAGCCAGAATAAAAGCAAAAATTGTACTTTTTAATGTCACTGTTAGTATTACAGCATAAATTGCTCAATGCATGACTAATATGATTCATATTTACTTCACAATTCACAAAGCCAACTCTTGGCTTTGAGTTATCTTTTCCATCATTCCACTTGATTATAAGCTGAAATATCAAAACTTGAAAGTGTAAGAAAAATAAATAATAAAGACTTAATTTATAACACAATTTGTGAATTTATGTAATTTTTGAACAGGTTTCCAAAGTTTTATACCTGATAGTACATTTAATGGCATGGCCCTAAACAATATAAGCCTGGGTGTTTGAGACCCTAAATCGGGGGTGTCAAACTCACATCACGGTGGCATCATGTGACGTATTGGGACTTTTTTCCCTTCGCTAAACGGACATGGCCATGGCCAGTGCGTAATGCATCCAGTCCGCGGGCCAGGAATTTGACAGCTCTGCCCTATATGGAAAAGTGAATGCAAATTCTTCAAACAATTGAAGTGATTTCTAAACACAAATATCTTAAACTAGAAAATCCAATCCTCGACCATCAATAAAGCAGAAAATCCTGACCCATTTCATATGCATTATGTGTTCTCCTGGTAACCTTGATCAGAGCCCCATCCCAAACTATTAACTTTAAATAACTTGTAATAAGCAAATTTGAAAATGATAACTTCGTGTTGTGCACCAGTTATGCTCCTGGATCAGGAGTCCCTGCACTCAGTCATTCAAGCCATGATCATGTAACACCTGGACTACTGTAATGTGCCCTGCATAGGATTACCCTTGAAGAGCTAACAGAAGCTACAATTGGTGCAGAGTGCGGAGGTGCGAGCAGTCCTTGGGTGCCCTAGAATGGCCCATATTCACTGTTGTTCTGCAAGTTGCACTGGCTCCTGGTTTGCTTCCAGGTGCAATTCAAAATATTGGTTATCATCTTTAAAGCCTTGCATGGCATGGGTCCAGATTACTTGAGGAATCATCGCACCCCAATGAGACTGCCCCACCCCAGTCATGCTAGCAGAAGAAACATGCTGCAGACCCCATCAGTCAAGGAATTCTGGCTGGCAAGGTCCAGGAAGACAACCTTCTCTGCCAGGGCTCTTGTCCTTTGGAACATTTCCCCCCGGGATGAGATCCACTCCCATCCCTCTGACCTTCCGTAAGGGCCTGAAGACCTGGTTCTGCCAGCTGGCTTGGGGACCCAATGAAGGAGTATCATACTGGAGATGTTTGATGGACTAATAGAAGATTTCCTTCCCCCCTCCCTCCCCCCATCTTTTAATTATAATTTACATTTTATTGTTGTTAGAAATATTTGTTTTTTTATGGTTTTATTGTTTTTAATGTAAGCTGCCCAGAGTTACCTTGGGGCAACATGGGCAGCAAACAAATTAATAAATCAAAATAATAGAATTTTTAGTATTGAGTTAAATCACTAAACACTTGATTATCATAATTATAGTCACAATTTATTTAACTATAGCTACTTTGGCATTCATTTTTATAAAGTATGACCAATACTTTATTGCTTAGATCTTCCTTTAGGTATTAATTTAAAAAAAGAACTTAATCCATTCAACAGAGCATGACATGCCTTATCTTTCAGTATCATCAGATTATAGCTTTATTCACAACTTTAGGCAAGCTAGAATTTCTTGGTCCTAATACTTTATTTCTTACTTCCATATCTTATGATGCAGAATACCAGCCAGTATTGTAGTGTCATGTGGATAGCTAAAATAATATACAGAAAACACTTGAAACAACCTGGAAAAATTGTTATGTATTAAATAATAGTTCCATGCTGAAAACATTTCTCTTGTATCGTTTTCATGATGCTTTAAAATTTCAGGGGTGGAATTTTTTTCATTTAGAATCTCATTGGTTTTCCAGGCTGCCTGACCTTAAAAAAAATGGGAAAATTTTCCATATAATATTTTATCAGAGTTTGTTGCAGAACACACAATCAGACACAATTAAATGAACTTCAGCAGAATTCAAATTACATTAGAAACTTCTTTATATACAATACCATACAGGAGAATTCAGCATGCAATATCAGGAACTCAGAAGCAATATTCATAGAAGCAACTCATTACAGGGTAGAGAGATACAGAGGCTAATACATGGGTGAAATGCTCCTGGTTCGGACCAGATCATCCGATCCGGTAGCAATGGCAGTGGGTGGTTTGGAAAACCAGTAGCAAAAATCCCTGCCCCCCCCCCCCGCCCAGCTGAGCTGCACGATCATCAGAGGCTTTTTATTTTATTTTTAAAAGCATTTTTTTTCTACAACCTCTTTGACCAAAAAAATGCTTTTAAAAGTAAAATAAAAAGCCTCTGATGATTGCGCGGCTTAGCTGGGATCGTCAGAGGCTTTTAAAAGCATTTTTGGCCGAAGAGGTTGTAGAAAAAATGGTTTTAAAAGTTAGAAAAAAAAAGTTGGCCACGCCCAGTCACATTACTCCCACACACCAAGCCACGCCCACAGAACTGGTAGTAACGAATTTTACATTTCACCACTGGGCTAATATATTGTACAGAGGCACACATTAGAGGCCAGACCAACTCTTAAATACAGTTCAGCAAGTCTAAGCCACACCCAGATTCCAAACTGTCTCTTATGGCCCCATACAAACAAATACTATGTTTCAGTTTCCAAACAGTCCCCATTGGTTGACCCAGTTGCCATGTCCTATTCCAGTTCATGAATATACTCTGACATTTTTCTCTTTACATTTTAATTAAACTTTGGGGAGCTGAGATGGTATATGCAACCCAGTAGTGGGTTTCAAAATTTTTTACTACCGGTTCTGTGGGCGTGGCTTGTTGGGCGTGGCATGGCTTGTTGGGCATGGCAAGGGAAGGATACTGTAAAATATCCATTCCCATCTCACTCCAGGAGAAGGATACTGAAAAATCCCCATTTCCTCCCAATCAGCTGGGACTCGGTAGGCAGAGAATAGATGGGGGCGGGGCCAGTCACAGGTGGTATTTACTGGTTCTCCAAACTACCCAAAATTTCCGCTACAGATTCTCCAGAACTGGTGAGAACCTGCTGAAACCCACCTCTGATGCAACCGTGTAGTCAATGTGCCGTGTTTTGTGTGCATGTAATACGCAGGACATATTTTAAAAAGGGCTGGGATTTTGATCACCTGGTATTATCTGCTATTTAACTTTTTGTATAATGAGGGCTTCCTAGGTTAACCGATTTTTAACATCCCTTCATCCAGCTCTATGCATGCTCACATGAAAAAAATTTAATCAATTATTTTTGTGTTGTGAAATCATATGGTAAACAATACGCCTATATCTATTGCTTAGCTTACTGAAATCCAGTATAAGAACTGAATGCAAAATAATGCCTCTACCTCCATCTATAACTTTAGTTTAAATGGTGATATTTTAACCAACAAGAAACTAATTCTTGAAATGACTTTTGTTACTTAACTACCACTTGCTACACATTTCTTCTTAAGCCATTGTGAAAGAACTCCACACTTTGTCTCTTCAGCAAGACACCGCTCATCTTTTATACTTCTTCATTTGTGTCAGATAGATGCTTACAAAAGTATTCTTCAAACTTGGGAAAAGATGGAAGTCCCGTGGCACCATATCTGGGCTGAATGGCAGATGGGGTAGGATGGGGAGATCCAGCTATTCAATTGCTTCTTGGGTAGTTCATGAGGTGTGAGGCCTAGCATTGCTATGTCCTTCTTATGCTTCCAAAATTGGTTTGAATTGAATTGAATTTATTAAATTTGTATACTGCCCTTCTCCCAGGGGGACTCAGGGCGGTGAACAGCCAGAATTAAAATACATACAGTATGAAAATTAAAATAATTTAAAACATAATTAAATTCATTTGGCTACCCCAATTTAAAACCCCTTCCCCATAAAACAAAATAAAAAATTTTAAGCCAGCCCGGCTTGCTGGAAAAGAAAGTCTTCAGAGCCCGACGGAAAGTACGGAAGTCTGGGATCAATCATATCCCTGGGGGTAGCTCGTTCCAGAGGGCGGGTGCCCCCACAGAGAAGGCTCTCCCCCTGGGGGTCGCCAGTTGACATTGCTTGACAGACGGCACCCTGAGGAGACCCTCTCTGTGGGAGCGTATTGGTCGGTGGGAGGTTATGGTTTAAATGTGGTTTCAATTTTTTTTTACTGTTGCAAAGTAGTGAAACAGTAGTCTTCAAAACTCTGAGTTTGCATACTAAAGCCTGGGTTTTGAGTTTGAATTTCTTAAAGTATAACAAAAAAAAAATGCTGGCAAATTTCAGCTGATATCTGCCATCAGTATGCAGGCAATACAGCTTTCACAAATCTAATATTAAAGAATGTCAATAATATGACCCACATGTCCCTGTGAAGTGCCAAGTTTGACAGCAGCTTGATCAGTTGATCACTTAATTAGCTCATCAACTGTTCTCATTGAAACTTGTTGCCTGTTGTTCCAGTTTATTCCCTCATTCTCGATCACACAAATCAGTTGCTTCTAGTTCATCTTCTTTCCATTTGTTTGCAACCTGCATTTGGCAGTAAATTTCATTCGTGACTTGATTTTTTGACAAGTACTCTCACTGCAGGTTGCCATTTCATGAACAATAGCAGCATTATTGTGAAATAAAAGAACCAATGCTAAAGAACACTTCCAAAGTCAGAGTACTGTAATCTACCCTTGTCTACATAAAACAGGTTAGGGTTAGGAAAAAATAAATCTGTAGAAAAGGAACAACGCCACTACGGTGAAGTCAATGTATGTTAGAAATTTTACTTTTATTTCCTACATTTCGAAGTAACATTAAGTTTAGGAAAAAATACCAATCAAGATTTTTGATTATCACTAATTAACAGATTTTGTTAGAGTTGACAGCCCATGAGAAACTCAATGCATGTGGAGACGTGGGTGAAATGAGTTTGCACTATGGACCAAGATTCATTAATACCAACAAGGAATCAAAGGTGGCAGTTGTTTGCGCAAATCATTAATCATTAATCAAAGCTACAATTCAGAAAGTGTTCTTAGAACATGAAGCTTCATTAAAATGGGAGTCCTATGAAGGCATGATGTATCTTTGTTTTAAACCTGATCTTGAACTAAGCAGTCTTTCAAGAATTTCGAAGAGAGATTTGTCCTCCAATATCAGTGCTATGTAGCAACTGGAGTTCAGATTCCTAAATGGGTACCCACACAGAAAGGACTGTTACAGCTGCATAATAAGAAAATTGCACTCTCTTTCTTTCAAAAAGTACTTTCAAGTACCAATTTAGCATTTATATTTTTGATCAACATAAGCTTCCAATGGAATGAAGAAACTAAAGTATGGCTTATCATGATTAATCTTGCACATATTACTCTACCTTGCAGTGGTGGGATTCAAATTTTTTTACTACAGGTTCTGTGGGCATGTCTTGGTGGGCATGGCATGTCTTGGTGGGCGTGGCTTGGTGGGCATGGCAGGGAAAGCTGTAAAACTGTAAAACCTCCATTCCCTTCCCACTCCGGGGGAAGGTTACTGCAAAATCCCCATTTCCTCCCAATCAGCTGGGACTCGGTACGCAGAGAATAGATGGGGGCAGGGCCAGTCAAAGGTTGTATTTACCGGTTCTCCGAACTACTCAAAATTTCCGCTACCGGTTTTCCAGAACTGGTCAGAACCTGCTGAAACCCACCTCTGCTACCTTGTTCCAAAGGTGCTTTTTCCAAGACTGGATTTGTTTTTGTTGTTTTTTAAAAAAACATTTTGTTTTTCATGCAAGAAGGTTCTTGGATGAGAAGTAAAACATTTTCAAAGAAAATACCAAAAAAGTCTGTTGCCTTTTGGAAAAAGTACCTTTGGGACAACCATGACCTGGATGATTAAGAATCTCTATAGACACTACCCTACCTTGTGTAAAGCCAACCTAAGCACATTTTGTCCAGTGACGAATTCAAAACCACATTTGTTTATTCTCCCTTTTACTAAGTTGTTATAGTATTTCCATTTCCGAAGTACCAGTAACTCCCATTAACTCACAAAAAGTAGCTAGTAGTTGCATGTCACTGAAGTCTTCATGTTGGAAAAACAGCACAAATAACTTTGCTTATTATGACTTTGAACAGCATGTGCCACTTTTATCAATGAACTAATGGTAAATGAGGTAAATCAACTGATAACAGTTTTTTTATTGACACCATGCAGGAAATGTGTCACAACAATGTTCCAAAGTAGATGCTTTACAATTAGCAAATATTACATTAGCAACACAAATATTTGCTAGACCAAAGCAATTGTCACTGATGTCAGCGTTCTTTTTTCCAAGCTAACATAACAAGCTAAATTACACAAAAGCAATTGCTATAACCTTATCACTGAAGAATGTCCTCAGTACTGAAGCATAATACAGCCAATACAGGTAGTCCTCAACTTACAGCAGTTCATTTAGTAACTATTCAGTTACAATGGCACTGAAAAAAGTGAATTATGACCGTTTTTCACACTTATCACTATTGCAGCGTCCCCATGGTAACATGATCAAAATTCAAATGCTTGGCGACTTATTCATATTTATGACGGTTGCAGTGTCCCAGGTCATCTGATCATCTTTTGTGACTTTCTGACAAGCAAAATCAATGGGGAAGCCAGGTTCACTTAACAACCATGTTACTAACTTAACAAATGCAACGATTCACTTAAAAACTGTGGCAAGACAAGTTGTCAAATGGGGCAAATTCACTTAACAAATGTTTCACTTAGCAACATAAATTTTGGGTTCAATTCTAGTGTTAATTGGAGGACTACCTGTACTGTTGAATTATGGATTATAGAAGCAGAGGTGTAGCTATTGTTTTTCAAAGTCCAAAATATTTGGATACTAAAAGGGCATTATTTATATTTTAATGACTAGACCAGTGTTGGCGAACCTTTTGCCGAAACGGAAGCGCCTGCGTGTAGTGGGAGAGCTCCCCTGCCCACGCATGGTCTTCCATTTCTGGCGCACATGTCCACCCCAGCCGTCACCGGAAGAGCAACAGGCGACGGCTGGGATGCCCGGAGAGATGGCTCTGAGTGCCACTTCTAGCACACGTGCCATAGGTTTGCCATCACAGGACTAGACTATTCCCAACATCACAAGTACCACTTGTAAAGAGCAAAGTTAGAAGGCACTATTAAAACAAAAGAAATAAATTATCTGAAAGTATAAATTTTTTATATCAAAATTCCTAACTCCCATTTTTAAAATTATCAATATTCATACTGAGCCATAAAGAGTAGAATTTGTTGTATTGCATATTTGGTTGAGCCACAGACCATCATTATCAACAAAATGGTCACAATCACTATTTTTATTTCATTTTGTTGTTACAATGAAGTAGCATAGCTTTTTAAAATGTAATTTTAAATTGCATAAAGACTGATGCTTCTTCAGTTTACCATGTTTCAATAAGGCCCAGTTCTCATAGTGACATTATATACGTGGCTACTCTAGAAGTCAAGAGCTGCTTCCAGGTCAAACGCATAGTAACAAGTGCAATCAGTGACTCTGGAAATCTTCTGGAATTGCCTTTAAGTAATTCCCGTCATAAGATTCAGGTACCAGGTAAAATTCATTGCTTTGATATTGCCATTTCTATTTATAAGGGAATGCAAGCCTGACTTTAAGTCAATCCTTCCCTTGGGGCCAAGGGAAGGGGGGAATTAGATGGGGGGGGGGAAGATCTCTGTTAATTCTGCTCTTTGAAGCATATTATTTGGATGAATATACTTCAGATATTCTGGAAAAGCAGAGAATTGATTTTTTAAATAATAAATCCAACTTAGTTTGGTTTAGTTAGTTTAGTTTATTATATTTATATACCGTCCTTCTCCCAAGGGACTCAGGGCGGTGAACAGCCATAGTAAAAACAATATACAACAAAATTAAAAGCTTATTAAAATAATTCAATCATTTGGCCGAATTTAAAATATCCAACTAAAATAATTTTAAAACTCCTATCAAAACCCAATTTAAAAACCTTTATCCTGTCAGACCAGCTTGCTGGAATAATAGGGTCTTCAGAGCGCGACAGAAGGCACGGAAGTCGGGGATCCTTCGTATGTCTGGGGGCAGTTCATTCCATAGGGCCGGGGCCCCCACAGAGAAGGCTCTCCCCCTGGGGGTCGCCAGCCTAAATTGTTTGGCCGACGGCACCCTGAGGAGGCTCTCTCTGTGGGAGCGTATTGGTCGGTGGGAGGCAATCAGTGGCAGAATGCGGTCCTGTAGGTAACCAGGTCCTAAGCCATGGAGCACTTTAAAGGTGGTAACCAACACCTTGAAGCGCACCCGGAAGACCACTGGGAGCCAGTGCAGCTCGCGCAAGAAGGGTGTTACATGGGAGCGACGAGTCGCCCCCATTATTACTCGCACGGCTGCATTCTGCATCAGCTGGAGCCTCCGGGTGCTCCTCAAGGGGAGCACCATGTAGAAAGCGTTGCAATAGTCCAGGCGGGAAGTGAGGGAGTGAGTGACTGTGCGCAAGTGACTGTGCATCCCGATCCAGAAAGGGGTGCAACTGGGAGATCAAGCAAACCTGATAAAAAGCCCCCCTGGCCACGGCCATCATATGATCCTCTAAAGACAGCCGTGAATCCAGGAGGACACCCAAGTTGCGAGCCCTCTCTGATGGGGGTAAGATCTCATGCCCAATAGCCAGCGATGGTGTCAGCTGGCTATATCGGGCCGTCGGAAGCCACAGCCACTCAGTCTTGGAGGGGTTGAGTCTGAGCCTGTTCCTCCCCATCCAGATCCGCACGGCCTCCAGGCAGTGGGACATCACGTCAAGGACATCATTGGGGTGGCTAGGTTGAAATGTATAACTGCGTGTTATCGGCATACAGTTGACACTTCACCCCAAAGCCACGGATGATCTCACCCAGCGGCTTCACATTAATGTTGAACAGAAGGGACAAGAGGACCGACCCTTGCGGCACCCCACAAGTGAGGAACCTCGAGGTCGACCTCTTCCCGCCCATCAACACAAACTGCATAAGGTCAGAGAGAAAGGAGGAGAAGCACTGTAGCACAGTGCCTCCCACTCCCACCCCGTCTAGCCGACGCAGCATGATACCATGATCAATGGTATCAAAAGCTGCTGAGAGATCTAGGAGGACCAGGATAGAGGAGCAACCCCTGTCTCGAGCCCTCCAGAGATCATCAACCAATGCGACCAATGCCGTTTCCGTGCTGTAACCTACCTTGAAGCCCAGCTGGCACGGGTCTAGATAGATAGCTTCATCCAGGAATCAAGGAAGTTGTCCCGCTACCACACTCTCGACAACCTTCGCCGCGAAGCGGAGGTTGGAGACAGGACGATAGTTAGCTAATACAGCCAGGTCCAGGGACGGCTTCTTGAGGAAGGGCCTCACCACCGCCTCTTTCAGGGCAGATGGGAAGACACCCTCCTTCAATGAGGCGTTGATAATCTCCTGAAACCAGCCTCGTGTAACCTCCCGGGAGGCCAGCACCAACCAGGAGGGACACGGGTCCAATAAACATGTGGTAGCGTTAAGCCTCCCCAAAATCCCGTCCACATCCTCAGGAGTCACACGGTCAAACTCTTCCCAGGTGACACTCTCAAAACTCACCTCCATCATCCCGTCTGAGCTATCCAATCAGAGTCCAGGCTGGTCTGAATCTGAGCGATTTTATCATGCAGGAATTGTCCAAAATCCTCAGCTCTATCCTGCAAGGGATCCTCCCTCGCTCCCACCCATAGGAGAGAGCGGGTCACCCTGAACAGGGTGGCTGGGCGGTTCTCTGCAGATGCAATAAGAGTGGAAAAATAGTTAGATTTTGCCACTCTTATCGCCACTAGGTAGGTCTTAATATAAGACCTCACCAGTGTCCGGTCAGATTCAGTGCAGCTGGACCTCCAATCGCTCTCTAGGCATCTTTCATCTCCCTCAGCTCCTCGGAGAACCAAGGAGCTGGTCGAGATCGGCACTGGGTCAGAGGCCGCAAAGGCGCAACACGGTCCAAGGCTCCAGCGGCCACCCTATCCCAGGCGGCCACCAGTTCCTCAGTCGAGTCGCAAGTCAGAGTCTCTGGGAAAGGCCCAAGCTTCGTCAGGAACCTAGAAAGGAACTTCTGGAAAGCCAATAATACATTTTGCAGCTGCTTTAGACCAGTTATCTTAGGTAGCTGAAACTGTAATAAAAATTCAAACAAATTTATACTGATAACAAGTTTCTTGATTAGAAGGAGGAAATTGAAAGAATTGAACCAACACGATTCCAATAATGTCCAGGAAGAGAATATGATTTCACAGAGATGACCTCCTCCATAAAAATTTGTTCATGGTATCTATTAAGTCATTACGTAGCTACTTCTGTACAAGAGTCCAAAGTAGTCTAAGAAATGTTCATGGTGGTATTTACATATGAAAATAGTACTTAATTGGAGCCTCTGTTTTTGGCTTGAGGCATTTTCAAGCTCCAGGTTCAGTCCTAGGAGATGTAATGTTACACCAGAAGGTTTCTAGGCATATACATTTTGTTTAACAGTTAGTACTCAGAACAAACTTTTATTTGCCAACCCTATGTTCACAGTATTAGTTTTGAGTGTCAGTATCCCTCCTTAATGCAATAAGATATTTCTAAGAATCAAGAACCAATTGGAATAACTAATGCCTTGTTATGTGGTTCTAATCTGAAAGGGTTTCTTTCTTACTGTCTTCAACCATCTTTATGAGTCAATCTCCAATAATGTTAAGTTTTCCACATAACCACACTTGCATATCATGAAAACTTTATGGGCTGTATTTCAGCTGATCATTTAATTATGAAAGAAATCGGAGTCCTGGAACAACAACAAATATCACCCAACCATAAGTGATTAAAAACAGTGACAAGCTTACAAGAAAAAACTTGTCTTCCTTTTTTTCATCTTGATGGGACTGAGACAAAAGATCTCTGATCTTTTGTCATAGATCTTTGGTTTAAATCTAGAGCGTTTCTTTTAATGTTATGGTAGATTGACATGTGACAAAGTTCAAATGGTGAGATAGATGGATAAATTAACGAGAGAAATAAAAGAAAAGGAAGATAATATTATCAAGTATGGACTAAATGGTATGATTGGCTCGAGATTAGGGAAAGTAAATGTGACTAAACGATGGAGAGAAGAAGGTGACAAATGTGCAAAATATTGTAAAGGAAGAAAATTAAAAATAAAAGGACGATAAAGATAATGATAATAAAGAATAAGAAAAATGGGGAATGTATATAGTAGAAAGTAGGAGAAACGAAACTGATATGTAAAAAGAAACACATATCATGTGTTTTGTATGTTTGTGTTTTGTATGTTGTATTGTGTTGTGTTGTTGTGGTAAAACCAATAAAAAAAATGGTGAGATAGAATCACTGGAGTGTGTTCTGACCCGGCTCCCAAATATGACAAGCACGTTGTTCGTAACTAAACGTTCCCTTTATTAGGAGCATTAGCAGCCCCAGCCCAGAGTCTCTCTATCTCTCATGCACACAGCAGGTTAATTAAGTCTCTAAGTGGCTGTGGAAAGTGAAGCTCGCTTCCTTTCCCCCTGAAATGGGCCCAACACACCAGGAGTCTCTCTCTCCCCACACTTATAAAAGAAGTCCTGGAAGATGCATTCACTCCTTTCCAGCATCAGACACACACACATGATCAGAAGGCGCCAACTCTCAGCGCCACAGACTCCACGAAAGAATTCTGATAAAGTTCCAGACAGGATTCAGAAGTTTGGACTATCAGTGGCTGACCAACAGGGAGATGAATAGTTGTCTCACACCTATTCATCTCTGCCCCCTGCCTTTTATCCCCAGAGCTAAGGTGGGGCTTAGCTAGCAGTGGTGGCTCTTCCGTCCTGATGACCAGCTCATAGAATCCTGCTGCTCTCCTCTCCTCTGCCTTCTGCACATCAGACACGGGACCCAGCTGTTCCTCCTCTTCCACATCATCCACCTCTGGATCTGAGGGCTGTTGCCTCTCCATCTGGGGACTGATGGATGTCCCAGGCTCCACTTCTGTCTCTGACAGCTCCATTCCCCCTTCCTCCTTGGAGCTCTCCGATTGCCTTGATGCTGGCCCTGACTCCCACTCCGCTTCCTGCTCTGATTTGGCTCCTGGAGAGGCTGGCGACCAGCAGGCCACAACAGAGTGCCTTTAAAAAATGGCTAACACTCAATGCTTTTAAGATTTAGCATATATACAGAATGTGAGTTATTGAAGTATTATTGTAGACAGTACCCTTGTAGATAAGGAATTTATAGTAAAAGAGCCTTTCTTCATTTGTGGAATTTCAAAGAGGAACTAGACAGCATCATTGTCAACTTCCCTTGTTTTCCCCATCTGGTTTCCCTACCCCCCTCAACCATAGAAATTACATTGTAGAAGGAAAGAGAAGAGTATCAGCAAAAGCCTTCCTCACATTAAATAGGAAAATGTCTGAGAAACTCTGACATCTGGGAATCACTTCCATTTTTTTGTTGTACATCCATTTGAAGTGGACAAAATATTTAAAGAGATTAGAACTGTTTTCTTAGATTTTGACTTTTTTTCTTCTTCTTCTTTAGGGGTTTTCTTGTAAAATAGAAAATAGAAAAATAGATAAAAATAGAAAAATAGATAAAATAGATAAAATAGAAAAATACTATTTTCCAAGTATAACATGGAAAGATACATATAGAATATGTTTATGGCGTACTTTGTACACCATTAATGCCTTGTGGAATTGGCTATCCCCTTCAGAAATCTTACACTGTATACTGAATTTTATTGGCTTCTTCAACTATGTTCAAGCTATGCAAGTCCATGAATGCAAACATTATCAACCTCTAATGACTTCTTCCAAAGAACTCAAATTTGGGTAATTCTGAACTTTTTATTTCTCAAGAGAGGTGAATAAAACTGAGTATTCTTTCATTCTTAGCATTGTGCTGATAGAGAACACAATACATAAAGTTTCCCAGTTATATGAAAAGTTATATTCTAAACCAAGACTAGGCCCTACCTGGAACTAGCTGGCAATTAAGGATGTATCATATAGCCTCCATTCATTCTGAATTCCTGATCAACAACATATCAATTGCACAGTAACAAGAAAATCAAGAGAATGATGGCTTAAAGGGGCGTTTCCCAGATAACATAGGTTATATAAAATATCATGGTGAATACCAAATCTTTTCAAAGTACACAACATCTTTTCTTTTATTGCATCTAAAAATAAACCTTGGTACAATATACTACAATGTTCTTAGATTACTATTCCCAACTCTTGTAATTGTAAATACCAGATCTGGGAATGCAAAAAACAGGCAGCAAAATGCTATTATTAACTATAGTACTCCCTAATGGTCATCCATATTTTTGCAGCCCATGTTTATTAGCCGTAAGGACGGAATTTATTTTCTTCTTTCTAATTCTCTTTTGGATAACTATTATGAGACTGGTATTTGACATCAATAATTTCCAATGGGTCAAGATCTGGAGCTTGACTCTAGAAGTCTGTGACACAGCAATTTGTTTTGCCTAAACAAAGAATCTCCAGCACTTCAGTCAGTAATAAATGGATTGTTTATCTGGATTAAATGGTAAATGGCTTTTTTGTGCACAATCTTCTTAATAAGCTTTAAAGAAATGGGAAAACTGTCAAAGGAATACACATAGTCATTAATCTGGTGCTTTCCGGATCTTTGACCACAGCTGGAATTTACCCAAGTATTCAAGTTTGTTGAATTCTGAGACTTGCAATCTCAATACATCTAGAAGTTATCAATATTTTCATTATTTCAAAGACCAGTTTCAATATTTGTTTCTGAAACTGGCCTTTGAAACAAAGAAAACTGTTTCTTTAAAACCTAATCAGTGAAAGGAAATGTAACTGGGTAATGAACATGCATTTTCAATTAACTGAGTTACTGTCATGAGTAACCTGTTCATTTTGGTTCCAAAAGAAAATATATGTAGCTCAGAACTTAACTTGGTAACACCTAGTCGGGTAATGAAACATCTGCAAGCAAACATCCAAACTCAGAAAGTCCCAATGACTCCACTGTTCATTTTTGGTTTTAAAACATAAGTCTGCTTTCAGTCTGAGGTCTTTAGGAAAAAACATAGTGTTATGAGATTGGGAGGTGAATTGAGTTCCCTTCCATCCTGGCAATTCTTGGTTCTCCAAGAGACTCTATGGGCAAGAAATGTGTGACACAAACATGATACATTCTACTGTTAGTTAAATCCAGAGGTATTTCATGAGAAGAGTACTCCACTCTTCTGCTCACAATAGAATCCCTTATGCCACCAGGCTCGAAATTTTGGGCTTGGACAATCTGGTACTACGCCGCCTATGGTCTGACCTAAGCATAGTACACAAAATTGACTGCTACAATGTCCTACCTGTCAATGACTACTTCAGCTTCAACCTCAATAATACATGGGTAAACAATAGATACAAACTCAAGGTAAACTGCTCCAAACTCGATTGCAGAAAATATGACTTCAACAACAGAGTGGTCAATGCCTGGAATGCTCTACCTGACTCCATTGTTACATCCTCAAAGCCCCACAGCTTCAACCTTAAACTGTCTACTGTGGGCCTCACTCCATTCCTAAGAGGTCCGTAAAGGGGGCATGCATAAGCGCACCAGTGTGCCTACCGTCCCTGTCCTACTGTCCCCATTTATTTGTACACATTTCCCGTGTCCATATTTATACTTATACCTGTTATATTGTTCATGTATGACAAACTAAATAAATAAATAGAGGCAATAGGTTTCCATGGGAATTCAACCATAAACTGACTTCCTTACTGGGCAGAACATATCTGAATAAGTTGCCTTTCCCCCATAAAGAATGTTGCAGTTCAAGAGCCTTTAATTTTGCAGATACAGTCTGATTGACACAGTACTTCACAGCACATCACAATTGAAAAGTACAACTTTAAAAGCTAATTACTTTAAGCTGACAAGGGAGGAGTGAATTCTGGAGATATCTTTTGAAATGTTTAAATCTATATTCACCAGCATATTTGAGTAAAGACAAATATTATAAACTCAGTGATTCAAAGCCAGTCAAACGTGGAATACACGATACTAAGTTCTTTTTTATCTAAATATTTTATCCCCTTTCTAACAACTAAGGAAATATGCAAACAAAATAAATCAAGCAAACAACACAGAAATGCCCAGGTAGCCATAGGAATTCAACTCAGTCGAAGGACTATTTTACTTTTTAATAAACATCCTCTCTTGCATAATATAGGTACGGTAGTCCTCAACTTACCACCACATTTGAGCCCAAAATTTATGTTGCTAAGTAAGATATTTGTTAAGTGAGTTTTGCCCCATTTTACGACTTTTCTTACGACTTTAAGTGCATCACCGCAGTTGTTAAATTAATAACATGGTTGTTAAGTGAATCTGGCTTCTCCATTGACTTTGCTTGTTAGAAGGTCACAAAAGATAATCACATGACCCCGGGGCACTGCAACCGTCATAAATATGAACTAGTTCTCCAGCATCCAAATATAAATCGTATGACCATGGGGATAGCTGCAACAGTCGTAAGTGTGAAAAACAGACACAATTCACTTTTTTCAGTGCCATTGTAACTTTGAACGGTCACTTAGCAAACTGTTGTAAGTCGAAGACTACCTGTACATATCTGCGAGATTAAAATGGACTCTTCTAAAAATCCTGATAAATAAACAACTTCACAATGAGATGTTAGCCTTTTAAGGCTTTATTAAGGCTTAGAAAACTGGGGACATGCAAAATATACATCAAATGAAAATCAATAATAAATCAATCTGGTGTATACACCGTATAAATGTATTTAAACTAACATCTTTTAAACTATTGTAGAGAATCCTGTATATCCTTGGCACCTAATTCAATAAGTAATTCAGTGATAAGATCAGCAATGGAATAACTGTTTCTCTGAAAAACCAGAGGATCCTGGGACAGACACTAGATAGGAAACAGGTCTAATGAATACAAAACCTCATTTTGATTGCTAATAAGGACATTGCTATTGTACTGTTTCTTTAATCCTTCTAGCACTGAACAAACTCAACCAGAGAGGGAACAAGTTTACCAGCTCATATATTAAATGATCCTGTTCAGGGGTGGATTCTAAAATTTTTTACTACCAGTTCTGTGGGTGTGGCTTATTATGTGGGTGTGACTTGGTGGTGGTGGGTAATGTGACTGAGTGGGCGTGGCCAACTTTTTTTTTTTTTTTACTTTTAAAAGAATTTTTTCTACAACCTTGAGAGATAGCAGGGAAAAATGCTTTCACGAGCCTCTAACAATCAGGCAACCCAGCTGGGATTGCCAGAGGCTTTTAAAGGCATTTTTTTTCCCTACAACTTCTTCGGCCGAAGAGGTTGGAGAAAAAATGCTTTCAGAAGGCTCTGCCGATCCCAGCTGAACACCGCGATCATCGGAGGCTTTTTTTTTTTACTTTTAAAAGCATTTTTTGGGCTGAAGAGGTTATAGAAACAATGCTTTTAAAAGTTTTAAAAAAGCCTCTAATGAGGTGGACGGGGTAAGTGAGCGGCGACCGGGCCGGGGACCAGTTTGGGGGCGTGGCCAGCCAATGTTATTACCAGTTCTCCAAACTACTACAAATTTTTACTACCGGTTCTTGTGAACCGGGAGCAACCCACCACTGATCCTGTTATATAGAGACATTTGCATGCAAGGATCTATTGATAAATAGATGTATCTAACAAACTATTTGCCCTGCTATTGAAGCAGTGGTGAAATGTAAAATTTGTGACTAACGGTTCTGTGGGCGTGGCTTGGTGGGGGAAATGTGACTGGGTGGGCGTGGCCAGCTTTTTTTTTTTTTTACTTTTAAAAGCATTTTTTCGGCGTATATTTAATCATAATGGAAAGTTACTTATTTAATACCAAAAAAGTCACAATATTTGAAAACCTGAACAAACATTATAGTTCACTTTATCACATGAATTCTAAATTTGGTGCTAAATATGTTTTGAGTAAAATAAAACAAACAATTAATTTCTTGAAATTGAATTATTAGGATTATCCAGCCAAGGAAAATTCTGATATAAACACTGTAGCTGTGAGTTTTTGATTTTTAATTTAAGAATAATCTTTTAAATAAATTATTCTCATTACAAAGTATGTAAAATAGTAGATGATTTTTAAAATCATAAATACTTAACAACTGTGCAGATGTAAGGATAAAGCTAACTGAAATTGCAAAAAAGGATGACAGTGATATTGGAGGTAACCCTTGAGTAAAATCAGCTCATATCAAGCATTCTCAGCAGTCCTTGTTGTCTTTACTTCCAACAACCTGTTGAAGAAAGTTAGCACCCACTGCTCTCCTAGAAGAATGAAATATTTTAGGAAATATTAAAAAGGCAGAATATTATATTTCCCTGAATGAGAAAAGGAGAAACAAGTTTTAAAGACAAAGCAGCTCCCTGCAGCTCCCTGCCCCCCGCCTTCAGTGCCAGGGTGATGGGATTAAGACATGGCCCTCAGGACATGATAGGATTAGCCCTCTACCCATCTAGCAACAGAAATCACCACATGGGACCTGGGGAGATTGCATCACTCAGCAAGATTCAACCAAGCCTGGGACTCAAGACAACCTACAAAGTTACCCCTGCATGGCCCCATGGGAATCTGACAACCATCAGAATACCTTTCTTACACAGGAACAGGAAGCTCCAAGGCGGGGCCCAAAACAGGGTAAAAATCTCTCTCTCTCTCCCATGTGCTCATTTTGCCCAGGACCTCAAACCATGTGGTCCTGTCCACCATTAAACCATCTTTTCAAATAGCCTCCATGTTTCCAATGTCTTTCTCCCCACTTGAAACTGAACCCAGATGGACATTTCTTCCAACACTGTTTAACTGATGATATCTGACCCTAAGAAATGTAGCTGTTATGCAGCAAGCAGTTGTAACAACATAGCAATAGCAATAGCACTTAGACTTTTATACCGCTTCATAGTGCTTTACAGCACTCTCTAAGTGATTTACAGAGTCAGCATATTGCCCCCAACAATCTGGGTCCTCATTTTACCAACCTCAAAAAGATGGAAGGCTAAGTCAACCTTGAGCCGGTGAGGACATAGCTTGGAGCTAGCCAATTGACAAGAGGGTATGATGATCTTCCAATGTTCCATGCTTTCTACTCTGATTGTCCCTTCTCTAAATAGTATAAAATGTTTCTCAAGGCTTTCTAATATCACAGTCCTCTTTCTTCTTTTTGGTTGTATATTTTGAGATAATGCTCAAAAATATCTTGCTTGTAGTCTTTCAGATTCTTAAATCCTGGCTATATTGTCCATATTATGTACCTTTATAATTTAACTATTTATGCAATACGTTGCTTTATTTTATGTTATTGAGATCAATTCATATTGTAGATATTTAAATCTTTCCTCTACATATCCTGTAAACTGACATGAGTTGTGAAAGTGCAGTGTAATTAAATTTAAAAAAATGTAAGCTTCCATGATTACCTAGCATCCTTGATTTGAGTTATGCTTAAATTTCCTTTAGATATTAAGGCTTTTTAACAGTAGCATCACACAAAAAATTAACCGCATCCCAACAATTCATGTAAAGGCTGTCTTTTAATAACTGGATAGGCAGCAAGGTTTATCCTCCCCCCCTCCCATTCAGATTTGGCATTAATAAATCAATAAACAGTTTGCAAAGTTAATCTAAGATCACCACTTTGTTTTGGTTCCGGTATTTGTATAATATATCACAATAAGCAGAAATTCAATTTATGACATTTTTTCCATGGCAGGAGAAAGGCTACAATGATTTTCTGTCATTCATTTGTAAGCAGCCTTTTCACAAAACAATTGTTGCTGGGAGGGGGTGTCTCTTAAATAATAAACATGAAAATATATCCCAGCCACTATCCAGTATCCTTAACAATTAAGAATGGGAATATAGATATACCTCCATATCTCTGGAGTGAAAGTAGATCTGAGGAAACGTGCCAACAGTTTTCCCAGCAGATGAATGGTCCTCAGCAACTGATCCGATTAAATGACAAAGCAAGAAAGAGAGAGAGAGACGGAGAGAGAGGGAGAAATAATCTGTCTATCATTTACAATTACCTAAAGCAAAAGCCATGGGAAATCTTCCCCTCACCCAGCCCCACACTGAGCGCTCCACACACTTTCTAGCCCAAAGCGAAAGTTTCCCACAAAAATTACTACGACTTCGGGGGTTCTTTTAAAAGTATTATTTCAGTGATTCAAAGCTGACTCGTCTTTTCGGTTTCGCAATGGGTTAAAAGTGGGAGGGGTGAAGGGGGGATGTTGTGACACGCAAGAGGAAGTTGAGGCGGAGGGATGAGAGATGCAATTTGGAGTTTTCCGGCAGGGTGGAAATTCCCAAGCTGGGTGAACCTAGTCCCGGGGACCTTCCCCACTCGGCTGAATAACTGGAAAACCCGGCCTGGTTCCGTGCCTGAAGACAGGATTTTGACCTTCCTAATTGGATCTTCATTAATTGATCCCCCCCAACTTTCTTTATCGTTTCTAAAAGATTTTAACTCGGACTATTAAAAGATGTCCTTAGAAGATTCGCACAAGGCATATCTCGCCTTATCAAAGTTGCCGCTCTTTCACTTTCTGTTCTGAATGGGATTTTCGTCTGGGAGCTGGGAGGTTTGTTTTAATCGAGCAGCTTTTGGATCCTGAAACAAAGAGTTTCAGGGTAGAAGTATTTACGGTCGAACAGTAGCAAGAAAAAACAAGGATCCTGATCTGTATCCTGATCTGAAGAACATACGGTATTTACAGAAAGGAGATATAGGAAAAATCCATTTTAGCTATGACAGAACCTGGCACATTAGAGGCAGAACTATTTGAAATTATCTATTGACAGCATTTTTCTAGCACACATTCATGATCCATTTTCTGGTGGGACAATAGAAAAAAAGCTAAAAAGTGAAATATTAAAAATGTACGATATAACATTCAAGTTATACTAGCATTAAATAAAAAAATGTAAAAAATAATAAAAGTATTATGTATACATACATACCAGCTAATCCCTGCCCTATGTGAGCTCTATTCTAGCCATACCTTATGATGATGTGTAGCCTCTTTATCTGATGTATTAAATTCATCGCTTGGTTCTACTGGGCTTTTGAAAAAGTCTTTCTCACTCTCTTTAGGGATGAAATATGTTGGCAAGCTTGGCCTGAGCTGGGGGAGAAAGGTTTAACCCTGACTCCCTTCCCGACAGAGATGACAGCAGGGAGAAGCTTGGCACTGCAGATGCAGAGGAACCCAAATCTTGTCCTACAAGATCTAGGCCAAGCTTCTCCAGGTGATATTTGTCTCTGACCACAACATGCCACCATAGCCTGAGGCCCAAAGCATTTTAGTCACCACTGACTATCAGAAAATATTCACGTCATCTCTACAAGATAAGCAACAAGAAACCCAAACTTTTTTCTTAAAAAGTGAACTTTTAAAAGGCATTCTGCATGGTTTTTAAGGATCTGATTCATTTTTGAGCTGATGATATGTCTCAAACTCCATTTGCTAGATTCCAGAACAGTGACGAACAAGCCAAGTTGCGTGAGGGAGTATAGTTTCACAGCAGCTCCATACTTCTGGGAAGTTGTGCAGTGATTAGCCCAGTGGCTTTGACTTAATAAAAAAAATTATAATTAGCATTCAAAGAAGTTGAAGAAATAATCAGTGCTAATTTAAAGTATTTATATCGTGTTCTGGATATATGTAAGAAACAAAATAGAGATGGAGAAAAACAAATGTATCAGACTTCCTAAATTAAGAGAATGACCGAAACCTACAACCGACTTACACTGAAAGAGCTTTATTAGAGAGGCAAAACATCAGAAGTTCCAGCAACATAATTTTAAAAAGAGGCTAATTAAAAAATAATACAAATAAAACTTTATATCATCTGGATAAATGCCAGGACTTACCATAGCAACTTCAAACAACAGACAAGAATTATTAATGTTCACTTGCATCCACAACCTCCCACTTCTGATATGAGTTTGTTTTGCAGTGCCAGTAGTGATACCATCTGCCAAAGGCAGTTGCAAAAAAAAAAAAAAATCACTGCAGCACCTCTTTTTTGGGACTTCCCTCCACCTCCTTTCTCGGTGCTGCCTACAGAAGATACTATTAGCATAAAACAAACCTGAGTAAATCTCTGCCCAGTCTTGTCTGAGTAAGCGGAAAGATATACAAAATTGCTACCCCTTCTCAACACTGATCGTTTTGAAACCTGCCTTGGAGTCAGGAAGTGGTAAGTGGGTGAAGCTTTCCTGTTCTCACAAGAAAGATTATATAATTATATCACTGGTATAACTGGATGCAGATTTACAATTGTCTTAATGGCTTTAGCTACTTGTTGCAAGTAATAGAAAGTATTTCATTAGTTTGGACAGATCTGTGGCTGAATTAGACATTAGCTCTGCTTTTGACCTTTAGGCTAATGGGCTACACTTTAAATAACACCTAGTAAAATGGGTATGAACAAAACATACTTTAAATAAGTAAATAAAATTAATTTAAAAATTAATTACAACTAATACGATTATCTCTCTTACACTTCATAATTTTCTCCTACTACATTAAAAATGTAGTTGTAAATTTAATGTAATAGCAACTATTTCTGAAACAGCTTTAGGGGCTGAACCTGAAATTTTGGAGGTCTACATGGAGTTCCTGGAGGGCAAATTATAAGTATTGCACTAGATTGACTAATGTGATTACTGCAAAGCAACTGCAGATTTACCCAGTTTGGCAGTTACAATATGTTTATGGTCAAGTACATACGGCTGCACCTTTAAAAAATCTTTTTCTGTTGAAAAACCTACAGTGAAAGGAATGGGATGAAGATGCGTGCTTTCTAAAACACAAAGCAGGTTATTCCAATAACTTAGAAAGTACAGAGATGACTATCGTAACTAGTCTAAGTCAGAAAAGCAGCACAGTGTCAAATTAAAGTAGCAGCTCTCTGGCATCCAGTGTTGAGTTATAAATTACAGTCTTAAGTCAGTGTTTCTCTATCTCGGCAACCCTAGGGCGTATGGACTTCAATTCCCAGAATTCCCCCAGCCAGCCCCGTTGGCTAAGGAATCCTGGAAGTTGAAGTCCATCCATCTTAAAATTTCTGAGATTGAGCAACACTGGTCTAAGTGATAATAGATTCCCGATCCGTATAATTACACGTTTTATCATGTGCAGCAGTGGTGGGTTGCTACCAGTTCACCCTGATTCGCCCACCACTGATGTGCAGGCCATGGAGTAGCCATGGGGTGATGGGAGATGTACTTCAACACCAAAATCTGTTTTAGCCTGTTTACAGCATTGAAACAATGTTCTCTTTCTCAGGTAAGTAGAACAGAGTATCTGATTCAGAAGACAAAGGTGCCTTTATAATCAATTGCAAAATCTGCAAAAGTGGTGAAGCTCAGTTAATCTGCTTGCACGCATAAGCATTATTAATGTTTGCCTCTTAACAATACATTTACAAATCCAAACACTTCAATCATTCCCTGCTTTAGAACCACTTGAACTTTCATGTATTTTTTTCAGCATTTTAAACCGGCAAGGGAGGAAAAACCCCAAATGTCTCCAAGTTACGACAGAAAGAATCAGCCAGGAAATAGTTGCAGAAGTTAGGAAAAAGAAAAGTAGTGCAAGTTTCTATAGCTGAAATTGATCTGAGCAACAAAGAAGGCCTAAAAGAAAGGAAAAAATTATTCATGCTGACAAAGAAAACTAAAATAGAAATAGGTGGGAGTGACCGAGAGGGCAAGATTAAGCCTAATTCAGCCAAAGTTTCTCTGACATAAATGTTTTCAAGTAGACCTCAGGCTGCTATCCTTTTATTCATATGTTTGAGGGCAAACTTTTGAACCCGCTATTACTGTCTGAAGTTCAAAAAACCGAACACCTATTAGATAGCAGCAAGGAGATAAAGAAAACTATAACTCACTGTTGCCATCTAGTGGTTGCCTGGAGTTTTGCAGCGCAGATATGACACAGCCACACATTGCATTTGAAGTTCATTCATTCAGAAAAGTACAGGTAGTCCTCGACTTACAACAGTTCATTTAGTGATCAAAATTTAGAATGGCACTGAAAAAAGTGACTTATGACTGTTTTTCACAGTTATGACCTTTGCATCATCCCCCTGATCATGTACTCAGAATTCAGATGCTTGGCAACCGGTTCATATTTATGACTTGCTGTGTCTCAGGGTCACGAGATCACCTTTTGTGACCTTCTGACAAGCAAAGGCAATGGGGGCCAGATTCACTTAACAACCTGCTTATCAACTTATCAACTGCAGTGATTCAACTCACAACTGAGGCAAGAAAAGTTGTAAAATGGGGCAAAATTCCCTTAACAAATGTCTCACTTAACAACAGAAATTTTGGGCTCAATTGTGTAATGACTGTCCAAAGTTACAATGGCATTGGAAAAAGTGTCTTACAACAGTTGCAGCATCCTCATGGTCACATGATCAAAATTCAGACCCTTGGCCACTGACTCAGATTTATGATGGTTGCAGAATCCCGGGGTCATGTGATCACCTTTTGTGACCATTTGACAAGCAAAATGAATGGGGAAGCCAGAGTCACTTAACAACCCTGGTACTAACTTAACATTTGCAGTGATTCACTTAACAACTGTGACAAGAAAGGTCACAAAATGGGGCAAAATTCACCTAACAACGGTCTTGCTTAACAACAGAAATTTTGGACTCCATTGCGGTCATAAGCTGAGGACTACCTGTAGTGCTGTTCCTGCTGTTTTAATGTGGGACAATTTAAAGATTGCCATTGGACAGTTCTTCTATTTTTTTTTTTTTTGATCTTATACATCCAACAAACATTAAATCTATAGCGGTCTACATCACAACGCAAGAAGGAAATAAACTTGTCCCATTACATATATAGGGTAACCTACAAAAGTCTATTACATATACCAATTGACATGCTTATCCCATACCTCTATTTGTAGCTCGATTTGACATCCAATTATACCATTGACTCCAAGGTATATGATAATCTGTGTCCCCCTGTCCTTTCAGTATCATAGTAAGCCGATCTGATTCTGCCCAATTCATTATTTTCTGAATTACTACTTGTTCAGGTGGGCTAACATCCATCTTCCAGTATTGGGCCCATGCCAATCTTGCAGCTGTTGTTATATGTAGGAGCAGGTACCATGCCGTTCTATTAACATTTTTGGGTCTTATCCCTAATAAAAATACTTCAGGACACAATTGTATACGCTGCCCCAACATTTCATTAAGCCACTTCAGAATATTCTTCCAAAATTTCATTGCCTCTCGGCAGGTTCTCATTTCATTTCACTCCCCCTGAGCATCACTTCCTATCATGAAAAGCAACTATCAATTGCTCCCTGAATATGTGGATGGATATAAATGGGGGAGAGTAAGCAGCTGCTTTAGAAGGCTGATGAAGCAGGAGGTAGCTCTGCCCTCAAGTACTGCTTCAAGGGAATGGCAAGAGACCATCGAAGTATGTAGAAGAAGCCATAGAGCAAAAGGGATGTGAAACCTGAAATTGGCAGAAGCAGTGGAATACCTGTGAGCACTGAAAACCAAACGGCAATATCAGGTTCTTTTTCCTAGTCTAATCATACTTTTATGTAGCACAAGGATAATGTTTTGTTTTGTGAACACAGGTGTCATGCTCTTTCAAAATAGAGAGAAAACCAGTCTTTAAAAAAAATCTAGCATACTTTCAAGATAATGCCAAATCCTTGTATGTAAATAGCTCATGTAAAGCATGATACTTAGTGAAAGGTGGCAAGCAACACACAGGCAAATATCTTTGCAGAATCCAAGTGCCCAAGTCTTGAGCTTTTTTGCAACCCAAACCAAAATGGTCATCTCTAGAGTGGCTAGAGGCCAGAGATGAATAGACATGTCTGCAATGGCCTAAAGTGACCAATATGAGACAAGAAGATTATGAACCGGAGTGGTTTGTGGACAGAGGAGTGAAACTGGGTGAGGCTACTTTCAACTTCTGTTGTTGTTAGTTGCGAAGTTGTGTCCGACCCATCGCAACCCCATGGACAACATTCCTCCAGGCTGTTCTGTCCCAGCTACGGACCCCAGAACGAAGCACACACAAAGTCCGTTCAAACCTTAGTTTACTAAATAAACCAGTCTTTTACAACAACGGTTGTTAATTAACTGCATTAACAGCTGCCAAGAGTTCAAAGAATAATAACTGAAAGCTTACTGTGGTTGGCAGAATCCCTAGAAGCAATTTACAGGAAGCTGATAAGCAAGACAAGGCACAAAGGTATGTGAATGAAGTTGTTCCCTGCAAATTGCTCCAGTTGGCGTTCCTCCTTAAACAGGCTAAGGGAGTGGCCAATTAACACCAAGCCTTACTCTCGAGGAGACCTCCTCCTGAAGAGCCACTCCTGCCTTTTGGCAGCTCTGCATGCCCGTAGATTGAGAAGAGACTACTCCTCTTTGTCCTCTTCACTTAAGGAAGCTTCTGGAGGTTCTGAAGGCCCTGGTTGAATCCCCGCCTCTGGCACCACATCTTCTCCAGCCTCCTCATTGTCTCACTCAAGTGCCAGCTGCACAGGCTGCTGGCGCACCACCACACCAGTCTCCTCGCTGTCGGAATCAGCGACTAGCTGCACAGGCCGCTGACTCACGCCTACTGCTTCAGTGACTCCATCCAGCCACCTCATTCTCTGTCATCCCATTCTTCTTTTGCCCTCAATCTTTTCCAGCATTAGGTGGTTCTCCGGTGAGTCCTTCCTTCTCATTAACTGGCCAAAGTATTTCAGTTTCATCTTCAACTTCTATACTAGAGATCTAAACTCGAACAAAAGAATTAAAAGAATTTTTTAAAAAAACACCTCTCCAAAACGCTAAGAAAGTGGTGAATTAACACATGGAGAAAGATTATAGACCCAAAAGTGAAAAAACCTTTTAATGGAAGACTATGAAGTTTTAAAATATAGAAAACCTGGACTGGTACTTGTAGTAGTCTGAAAAGTGACTTAATTTGTGGATAACATTGTTTGATTATTGAAAGAAAGCATATAAAGAAAAAGGAATCTTGGTTTTCCCCCCCTATTTTTTCCTTGATTTTTTTCTGACAGTCAGCTGTTCTAACTTTGCTTTATTTAATGCTGGAACTTTGAGCGGGGGTGCCATCTACTGGTGAAAGAAGATATACTAGTACACGGTGGGAAACAACCTTGGCAAGTGAGGGTTAATTGAGTAATTAACACAAGAAAAACAAGGAGGAGAACAAAGGAAATAGTAAAAGGCAAACAACACCTGGAAAGCCTTTCTATTTTGGTTCCATATGTACTGGTTTTTTGGTGGCTTAGAAGTACTGAATGAGCCTTTTGAAGAGTTTTAAGGCAAGGTGGATTATGAGTAACAAAAAACATTCTTGAAATTGAACATTTGATTCTGTGGATTAGAGACATTTGGGGAAACTTGGTAGGCCAATCTGGATTATTAGAACTATTGGATAGAACATTCTACAGCAGGGGTGTCAAACTGTATTTCATTGAGGGCTGCATCAGGGTTGTGTTGAACTTTGGGGTACTGGGGTGGGCTGGCCAGGGTGGCTGTCGCCAGCTCGACATCACTCCTGTGTGGTGGCCCAAGCGCTCTGCCAGCAAAAATGGGTTCTTGCATTCTGTTTCCAGCTGCGATGGCCTCCTGCAATCCTCTGCCAGTGAAATGGAGCTCGAGAGAGCTGCATGCGGCCCTCCCAAGCTCCGTTTTCATTGGCAGAGGCACCATGGGCCAGTCCTTCGCTGTTTGCAGGGTGGCCCTAAGGGCCAGATCTAAACAACCTGCAGGCCGGATGTGGCCCCCAGGCCTTGAGTTTGATACCCCTGCTCGACGAGGCAAAAAGGAAAGAAGAGAAGAAAAATTAAACAAGACTTAAAATTTTGGAAAATTTAGAGGGTGCAAATTGAAAAATTTTAAGGACTATAAATTTAGGGGATTTTGAGAAACAGTTCTGGGACTATGTAAATTTTATTAATATTGGCATTTTGGGTGTTTCGGGACAACAGGCTCCCCCTGTTCCTCTGCCTCGCTGATGTCAGACTGCACATAACTCCCAGACGGCCCTGGCCCCGTCTCTGCCTCCGATGCAGAGCCCTCGTCCGAGCCTTCCCCAGACTGCAGGACTGGCCCAGTACCTCCCCAGCCTCCTCACTGTTGGACTCTGCTGCCAGCTCCGCAGGCCACTGGCGACCACAACAGAAATATCGATGTTTCAATGTATTCAGGAAGATATGACAAGGAATCATAGGGAGATGATGGAATTGATGCAGGATACAAATGTGAGACTATAAACCCCCCAGCAAGCAATAATAAAAGATGAACAAAAAATCCAGAATATAGAGGAGAAACCAGAAGACGCTGAGGAAAGAATAGAGAAGATAAATCCAAAAATGATACAAGCAGATAAAGATATGGAAGAGATAGTAATAATTTCTCAAATGGAACAGACAGCTTATCCTCTAAGAGTTCAAAACATAGAAGAAAATAAAGAGAAAGTTCTCTTTAAAATGGTGAAAGAACTACAGATGGGTACTCTCGAGATCCAACAGCAAGAGATAGATGTTGTGGCAGATTAAATACTTTGATTAAATAAATGTGATGTAAGGAGTTACAAGATCCCAAGGGAAAAGCATGAAAAGATTTACCAAAAAGTAAACAGGTTGAAATTCTTAAAAAGGGCCAGAGATGATGGATAGATATAGAATACTTCTTAATAGGGTGGCTTATTAAGAGTTAGAAAAAAGAGGTAGAAAGTAGAAACTGGGAAAATAGTATCATGTATACTGATATATAATAGAACACATTATAATTACCATGTATACAGAAATCTTAGAAGTTGAAAGATTATGATTATGTATATCTAAATAATATTATTAGCAGTAGTACTGTGTTTAAAATATATTGACCCAGACAATACACTGTTCACCAAGCATTTATGGATTTTATTTATGGAGTTAAAGAAAAAACTATAAGTAAAACTATAAAAAAAATAAAGTGACTAATATGAGCTAGACCAGGCCTGTCAAACTGGTGGCCCGTGGGCCGTCACACACAGGCCACGCCCACCCCTGGCTCTACAAAGGCAAAAAATTGATACAACACATGATGTGATTGAGTTTGACACCCGTGAGCTAGAAAGATTGCACTCTTTAACTACATCATCAACTACACTGTCGAAAACACTTGATCATGCTTACGGCAAGAAGTGCAGGGGTGCTATTCAGGAGGTTCTGACAGGTTCTGGAGAACCGGTAGCAAAAATTTTGAGTAGTTTGAAGAACCAGTAAATACTACCTCTGGCTGGCCCCAGAGTGGGGTGGGAATGGAGATTTTGCAGTATCCTTCCCCTGCCATGTCCACCAAGCCATGCCCACAGAACCGGTAGTAAAAAAATTTGAATTCCACCACTGAAGAAGTGTATTAGGAGAATAACACTCAAACATTGGAAAAATAAAGGTGACATTAATCTTCTTCAGCTGGGGATCAGATGAAGGAAACATGAGGATGTAGCATAAAGAAAACAGTAACCGGGTTAATGCAATAACCCCTGAGAATTAACAGATTTTTAGTTAGTTTCTAGTTGCTCGGTCTGGTTTAAGTCATCCCTCCCACTTAGCACTATGACTATCACTGCAACTTTGCAATATAATTCCCAGGAATTCTAGGGAAGAAATGAGTCTGTCTACAAAGTATTACTGCAAGGTTGTAAAAAGCTAGGAGAGATCGATCAGAAATCTAATACTTAAAAAGAACTCCAACCCCAATCACTCCATATCAGTTCTTTTTAAAAGTTTAGTGCTGATTTTCTTCTATTGTAATTATGCTATCTTTCCTTCCTCAATATTTACTTCTTTGCTGCCATCCAGTGGTCATCTTCCCTCTCCATACAGAATATACTGTATATCTGGACAGTTTTAAACATTCTTAACTCCCAAAAAGTGCTGAATGTAAAAGTTATCCTACAAAAGCAGACGATAAAACAGCAATAAACGCACTTTTGAGGAGGTTCAGTTCCACACCTAGAAGGAACAAAGATTTGTTTGATTTTTCAGGTGATTCTTGGATATTTTCTTGTCATGTTGAGAGACAGTTCTGAGAATGTCTTCTTTAAACTCTAGACATAAAAATGGCGCATAGCAGGGCTTAATGGTATCTATAGAATGCAGCACATTCATCAACAAAGCTAAATTGTCACATTATGACACAAGCATCTCACATTTCAGGTGTTCACCGCACATAAAAAAGGTCAAAGCTTGCATCACATCAACACCAATAGTATTTTCTTTATTTGCTTCCCCTTTAGCCCTTCCAGTGGACGTCTCTGGAATGCCTTAACATTTGAGGCACACACATATGCGCGCGCGCACACACACACACACACACACAGAGTTGATCTCTACTGAATAAAGCCAAACAAGTTGCCAGGCTTTTATGGAAGTTGAGATTAATGAAATTATTGTTGTCTTTCATATACAGGAGGCATCTATATTTCTGCTGGCATTACCATAACACCCCAGTTCAATTATTTTGTTCGAGGAAGTCAGAAATAGCCTTGCAGGAAAAAGAATAGTATCCCATATAGCTGCAGAGAGTTCATCATGAGGGCAGGGGCTGGCATGGCAAGGGATAAGGTGCCTGAAATAGATTGTTATGTAAACAGAATGCAGTTTCCATCGACAGTGCAGCTTCAGAACTAGGATGTACACAGTCCATTGCAACGAAAGGGCAGGTCAAGAAACATTGAGACAAACAAAGATATGGCCAGACATTTGGATCCTTTAGATACCAGTTTATGTTATTAGGAGGGCATCTTTGTATATACAATAAAAGCAGCTTCCCAACACAAGCCAAATCTTTAATTATTGCATGAGACTGCTGGAGTGCTAAAGAAAGAGAATAATTGCAGTGGCATACAAAAGATTCGTGACAGTATCTAGTAGAGTATGCTGCTGCTTCTACTATGTCTATTAAAGGGGATTGCCTCCTAAAACTGCAAATAGATATAGATGTCTGTCACTCTGACAAGTCATCATCCAGACAGATAATCCATGAGAGTTGAAGCTGAACCATTTGCACTTCATTTTCAACAACTTTTTCTTTAATCTCTGGTTGCTATTGTTGTTAGTAGCAAAGTTATGTCCGACCCATTGCAACCCTATGGACAATTTCCTCCAGGCTTTCCTGTCCTCTTCCATCCCCTGGAGACCGTTTAAGTTCATGTTGATTGCTCCAGGGACTTCATCCAGCCAGGTCATTCTCTGTCGTCCTGTTCTTCTTTTGCCCTCAATCGTTCACAGCATTAGGCTCTTTTCCAGTGACTCCTTCCTTCTCATTAAGTGGCCAAAGTATTTCAGTTTTATCTTCAGGATCTGGCCTTCTAAAGAGCATCAGGGTTGATCTCCTCTAGAACTGACTGGTTTGATTGCCTTGCAGTCCAAGGGAGTCACAGGAGTCTTCTCCAGCACCATAATTCAAAGGCCTCAATTCTTTGACGCTCAGCCTTCCCTATGGTCCAACTTTCACAACCATACATTGTAACTGGGAAAACCATAGCCTTGACTGTACGCACTTTTGTTGGCAGGGTGATGTCTCTGCTTTTTAGTATGCTGTCTAACTTTGCCATAGCTTTCCTCCCCAGGAGCAAGCATCTTTTAATTTCTTGGCTGTAGTCCCCATGTGCAGTGATCTTGGAGCCCAGGAAAATAAAATCTGTCACTACCTCCATTTCTTCCCATCTATTTGCCAGGAATTGAGAGGTCTGGGAGCCATGATCTTAGTTTTCTTAATGTTGAGTTTCAAGACAACTTTTGCACTCTCCTCCTTCACCCACATCAAGAGGCTCTTTAGTTCCTCTTCACTTTCTGCCATTAGAGTGATATCTGCATATCTGAAGTTGTTGATATTTCTCCCAGCAATCTAAATTCCAACTTGTGATTCATCTAGCCCCACCTTTCTCATGATGTGCTCTGCATATAAGTTAAATAGGAAGGGCAACACTATACAGCCTTGCCGAACTCCTTTCTCAATTTTGAACCAATCAGTGGTTCCGTGTTCAGTTCTCACTGTTGCTTCTTGAACCGCATATAGGTTTATCAAGAGACAAATAAGATGGTCTGGTACTCCCATCTCTTTGAGAACTTGCCACAATTTGTTGTGATCCACACAATCAAAGGCTTTAGCATAGTCAATGAAGTAGAAGTAGATGTTTTTCTGGAACTCCCTAACTTTCTCCATGATCCAGCATATGATGGCAATTTGATCTCTAGTTCCTCTGCCTCTTCGAAATCCTGCCTGTACTTCTGGTAGTTCTTGGTCCACATACTGCTGGAGCCTAGCTTGTAGGATTTTGAGTGGCCAGTTTTGAGTTTTCTATATTTGCTGGCATATACAGTGTAGCACTTTTACTGCATCATCTTTTAAGGTTTTGAATAGCTCAGCTGGAATACTGTCATCTTCACTAACTTTGTTGTTGTTCAGACTTCCTAAGGTCCATTTGCATTCCAGTCAGTGGCCACCCTCGAGGTCAGTGGCCACCCTATCATAATTATCAGAGACGTTAAGCTCCTCCTTGTATCCTTCCGAGGTAGGTAAATTGAGGACCTGGATTGTGGACGCAATAAGCTGAGTTTGTATAAAAGGGAACACTGCTTAGGGGGGGGGGGCAAAAGCCCTACTAATCAGGTATATACAAAAGTATGAAGGCAATTGCTTAACACATTGTAAGCTGCCCTGAATCTCCAGAGAAGGGCGGCATATAAATCAATCAAACAAATAAATAAATAAACCCATAACCACATGCTGTTCCATGCACATATCCATGAGGAAAGCAGGGTCAAAATATATAGCCATGTGAGCTCCTTTTCCAGTGAGGGCACCTCACTGGTTAGCCATCCACCATAGCCCAACTTTTTTTTTAATTTGTACAAAATTAGAGTTTTCTCAAGCACCCCAGTTTTTTAAGACTTGTATACATACATAAAATCAAGCTGTATTAGATTATAGAGAGCTATCAGTAACAGAAGAATGCTCACTCACTCATACTAAAAGCATATGCCAAATATCAGAACTCACTATCATGATTTGTAATCTGTGACAGTCCTGTTGTCTAGTATGTGAGCATTCTATTTTTGGTAGCAAATTCCAGTTTACATTCCCATTTATAGAGTCCTGCTGTTGCCATTTTTTATACTTGTCATATGTAAAATATTGTGCAAAGAATCATGAGGTTTTGATACATCAGCCCAATGAAGGACTTTAAGTTGAATATAGTGTTGCTTCTATTCCAACACTATATTGGTGCCTGCTGCTGTTTCAGACCGGTTCACCCAAACTGGTTGTTCCGATCCTGTGTGGTTCGGAGAACCGGCAAATCGGACCACTGGCTGGCTCTGCCCCTGCTTATTTTCAGGCTGTTTTTCCACATCCCCCTTCCGATTTTGACTGGAAAAACGAGCTGAAAAATGGGTGGGGGCGGGGCCAGCCGGTGGTCCAATTTGCCGGTTCTTTGAACCACGCAGAATCAGAACAACTGCTTTGGGCGAACCGGTCCAAACTGGCAGCAGCCCACCTCTGGATGAGGGGACCCAGGAAGCGTCTGGGTCCAGCTTATCCAGCTTCTCTTTTTCTCACAATGAGCTTTCCCAGTGTAGCTTGGTGCAGTCTCTCTCTTTCATACACACACATGCACGCACACACACACACAGACACAAACAGGTTGGATCTTTCTTTCCTCCCATCCCCACCACCAGGGACCCCTTGATTCCCTCCCCAACCCTGCCTGTCCCATACAGGTAGCACCCACACAAGGGATGTAGAGTTGGCCACGCCCACTCAGTCACATGACTCCACCCACCCAGCCAGGCGTTCTCACCCAGCCAGTCATTAAGGCAGAGAACTGGTTATTGTGTTAAAAGATTTGGAGGCCACCACTGTCCATCACATGAATTCAGAAGCAGCCATGCGAAATGGCATTCATGCAAAAATCTAAAATGCATGTTGAAATATATTGGTTTTGATGAGAAAACACCGATTTGTGTGTATTTGTGTGGCTTTGAAGAGACAATTAGTGGAAATATCATTCGCTATTAAAAGTAATATAATTTCATGGCTACAATGTCAGACAGTGCAGAAGATGCCATTTCATTGGCCTCCTCACTTCTGCAATGATGAAGTGATCATTGGCCAATTGTCATTTGTGTCCTATGCTATCTCAGTGCTGTGTGTGGAAATAAGAGAAAAACACATGGTGCAGGGTAAAGTAAAAATTTAATATTTATTTAATAAATTAAAAATAATACACATTTTGACTGATAAAATCTTTACACAAATGTGCGATTAATGATTGCTGTAAAGTCATCAGATAGCCAATTGTTAGCTCATAAAATCCACTGTTTACAGGAAAATTAAGTGGACTTCTGCATGTTAATAGCAATAATCACAATGGTTATAAACTCAGATTTTTTGTGTTATTACTGGTAAAATATTAAATGTTTCCATACATCTATCAAACATTGCAGGTATTCACCACTGAGAAGTATATTTTTAAAACTATTATCATGCAACGATGAATCATAGAAACTTTCAATTCTCAAGTTTGACATGTAGATCTCCATTTTGCAAAGTAGCAGTAGATGAGGAAGCCTAAAATCTCACTTCAAAGTCACTTCCATTATTTTTAACATGGGTATTCTTCATGCAGACATACATGGCCACCAAACAGGAAGGAACATCACCTTCACACCTGGTCATTACCTGGGGAAGTCTTGTAGGAGCCTGGAGTCTGCGTATGTGTAAGAATTCTCCCTATCTTGGATGGCAAACCTCAGATAAGGAAGGTTATTTGCACAAAGACGCCAGGAAATGGCATTAGAAGATAAAGAGCTTAGCTCTGTAAATAAGGGAACAGGAGGGAAGGAAATGTGTGTTAGATTTTAACCATAGCAAAATATTAGTAAGTGCTTAAGCAAGCAATAAATGGTAAACTAAAGATTTTAGTTACCTGGAAGATTCTGTGAGCCAATGATATTCTGCCAAATATGCTGCAACTTGAAAGTAACAAGTGACTATATAATGTCACTATGTAAGACAATAAAGTTACCACGTATCTTCTCAACCTTTGTGTGTGTGGTCATTAAACAGAGTCTGATGTAGCAGAAATGCCCTTGCATTACTATAATCTGCCAACATTGCGGATAAAGCAGAATTTCAAGAATTATCATGAAAAATGCCTTTTACAAAGAGGATGAAGGGCAAGCAACAAGAATAGCTTTCGTAAGACGTGAGAAAATATACCGGTAAACGTAATTTATCTGAGTCTCAATACAGTGATTAAAAATTATGAAATATATTCTGTATCGAAAACTGAAAAATAATCCCATGTCAGGTGAACTCCTTATAAAGATATTATGCCCTGGAGTATCTGTCTTTTGAAGAAACTGAGGAAACGTCCCAGTTTGAATGTCATACTAGAATTAAATTATTCACATTTGACAAGTCAAGAGAAATGAATTTGTAGATGGTGAAACTAAGGCAGGAAATCAAGAGGCCATTGCATGGGATGTGACAAATTCAGACATGGAAGTTAAGTTCTTGTACAGGTAGTCCTCAATTTACAACCACAATTGAGCCCCAAATTTTCATTGCTAAACAAGAGAGTTAAGTAACTTTTTCAGTGCCATTGTAACTTCAGACGGTCATTAAATGAATGGTTGTAAGAGGAGGACTACCTGTAACATTGCAATATGCAAGCCTTAGTCTGATTCATGAGGATCTTTTTAGTACTTCTCTGACTTAAAAATAACAATTATGAATAGGCTATATGGAATTTTTAGAGCATTTAAGATAAGGAATATTTAATTCTTTGCCATTTCTTTTTATTTAGATACTTTTGTGAACAGAACAGAAATTAATTCCTAGGCTTTGGAGAGGCTCACTTACTTTTTGGCATGAAAATAGGATCAAGATCACATAGCAAGGGTCAAATATGATTGTTCCTTTTTGGCTGACAAGGTTCCTACTTATGAAATTTTACACAAAAACAATGATCCATCATTCTCACCCTCCAAGAAAGAAGCATGTAATAGCTTACAGTTGCAAGAAAAAGTATGCGAACCCCTTGGGATTACGTGGAGTTTTGCATGAATTGGTCATAAAATGTGCTCTGAACTTCATCTAAGTCACAACAATAGAAAAACACAGTCTGCTTACAATAATACTACACAAACATTAGATGTTGCCATGGTTTAATTGAACATAACATGTAAACATTCACAGTGCAGGGAGGAAAAAGTATGTGAACCTTTGGACTTAATAACTGGTTGACCTTCCTTTGGCAACAATAACCTCAACCAAACATTTCCTGTAGTTGCAGATCAGACCTTCACAACGATCTGGAGTAATTTTGGATCACTCCTCTTCACAAAACTGTTTCAGTGTTGCAATATTCTTGGGATGTCTGGTGTGAATCGCTCTCTTAAGGTCATGCCACAGCATTTCAATCGGGTTGAGGTCAGGACTCTGACTGGGCCACTCCAGAAGGTGTATTCTGTGCTGTTGAAACCATTTTTTTGTTGAATTACTTGTATGCTTTGGGTCATTGTCCTGTTGTATCAACCATCCCCTGCGGAGTTTCAGTTGGTGCACAGATGGTCGTACGTTTTCCTGCAAAATGTCTTGATAAACTCTGGAAATCATTTTCCCATCAATGACAACAATCCATCCAGGCCCTGAGGCAGCAAAGCAGCCCCAAACCATGATGCTCCCTCCGCCATGTTTTACAGTGGGGATGAGGTTTTGATGTTGGTGTGCTGTGCCTTTTTTTCTCCACATATAGTGTTGTGTGTTCTTCCCAAACAACTAAATTTTGGTTTCATTTGTCTACAGTATATTTTGCCAGTAGTGCTGTGGAACATCCAGGTTCTCTTTTGCAAACTTCAAACGTGCTGCAACAATTTTTTGGGACAGCAATGGCTTCCTCCGTGGTGTCCTCCCTTGTACTCCATTCTTGTTTAATGTTTTCCTTACTGTAGAAGTGTCAACAAAAATGTTAGCATGTGCCAGAGATTTCTGTAGGTCTTTAGCTGACACTCTAGGATTCTTCTTTACCTCATGAAGCATTCTGCGCTGTGCTCTTGCAGTCATTTTTACAGGATGACCACGCCTAGGGAGAGTAGCAACAGTGCTAAACCTTCTCCATTTGTAGATAGTCTGTCTTACCGTGGACACATGAATATCAAGGCTTTTGGAGATACTTTTGTAACCCTTTCCAGCTTTATGCAAGTCAACAATTCTTGATCATAGGTCTTCTGAGAGCTCTTTTCTGCGAGGCATGGTTCACATCAGACATTGCTTCTTGAAACCAGTAAACCCAAAACAGGTGTGTGTTTTTAAAGGGCAGGAAAGTTGTCAGCAACACATATTGATTTTGCGCATGTCCCAAGATGGTGACGGTTGCTGAGATCGCGGCTTGAGGATGGGAGCAGACCTACTCTTTGGGGTCTTTTGGGGGTCGCTGTGACTATCTGCGACCCCAGGCCCGGTTAGGAGAGCTCTCTGCCTGCACGGAGAGGGTTTTTTCCCCTCCGGATACTACGACTGGGCAGAGAGAAGCGTCGGAGACGCCGGGAGTGTCAGAAGGGCGGCGGCAGCGTTTCCCGTCAGCTGGAGCCCAGCTGGGAGTCGGAGCGGCGTGGCGGCGTTTTTCTGCCTATAGCGCTTGCTGCGCGGCAGCTTCCCAGTCCCAAGGGGCTTGCCCGGAGCGCTGTGGGAGTTGCCGGGTCTCCCAGAAGATCTTTGGGACGCTGCCAGACTTTGTGTGTGACAGGGGCAGCGGCGGCGGTGGCAGAACGGCGGCAGCTGCGATGGCCGCCCAGAGGGCGCTGGCTGGGAGGAGACACCCCCTCCCCATGGAGCTAAGAATGGGGGGGCAACGAGGCTGAGAGACCATCCGTTCTTTGGATTGGGCGAGGACCTGGCGTGAGACTCTGTTTAGACCTTGGAAGGCCTCCATCCTGGTTATGTGGGAGTGGGGGGGGGGGCTAGAGACAACTGCCCCTGTTTCCAGTGTCTTTTTACCGGGACTATGCCCACCTTGGACTGCCTGCTAGCCTACCGACTCATTTGACGCAAAGCCTATTTTCATCTGAATTTCCTAACTGTGGGGAGGACTATTCAAATCTGAATGGGGGCTGGTACATGGCTCCATCCCGTCAGCTGAGGGGGCTGGGCATCAGTTTTAAACCGCTGTGAGAGGGTGGCTCTGGTGTTGGGGCCCCTGGGAGCTGAACCAGGATGATTCAAATCTTGCACTTGTCAGCAGAGGGGATGGGACCATCAGACCAATCCGCCGTGAGAGGGCGGTTTTGGACCTGAGCCCAGGTGCTGGGTTGTTTGCATTGGTTCAGTGCTGCCATCTCACCACAAGAGGAGGCTGACCAGCTGACCGGACCACCATAAGAGGATGGATGGACTTATTCCCCCCCCCTTGGATTGTGGTCGACCTGGAACTGGACTTTGTCCTCTGTTGTGAGGGGACCGAGGACATGGTCTTGTGAAAATGCTTTCGAGACTCCCATTCCATGTTTCCTCCCCTGGACCTTTTTATATGGACCCCTAGGATATGGTCCTCCTATCCGCTGTGGTCAAGATGTATTCAGCAGCGGAGCTTCTTGGTCTGCGAGACTCCCCCCTCTCGCAGGCTTGGCCCTCCACTTTATCGAGGGCCTACCTCGATGACGGCTTTTGGAACCCCGAGAGGTGGTGTGCCGCAAAGAGGGGGCTGTGGGGTTTTTTAAAATTGTCCTTTTGTAATCTTTTAAGGGGTTTGGGGCAGGGGGTGGGGAGGGAGGGGTATAGGTCAGGCTCGACACAGGGGCATGGAACGGAAGGCAGGGAGCGGGGTGTGGAGCTCAGTGTTGATAGGGAGGTGGGCGCTTCTATCAGGACTGTGGTTGGGAGGGGCAGATATGGCGGGAGTAGGGGGCCACATCGTGTGGTGGGGGCACGCACTCACTATCTCCAAGCGGTGGCATGCCTCGGCCCCCATGACTTGTCTCATTCCCCGGGCTGTCCAGAGTCGCAGAGCCCAGGCCTTAGGCTGATGTTGTGCAACGCCAGGTCCGTGGTTAATAAGGCCCCCCTCATTTGCGAGCTAATCCAAGAGGGGGGTGCGGACCTGGCAGGTATTACTGAAACCTGGTTGGGCCAAGAGGGGGGGGTTTCCCCTCGTAGAGATGTGCCCGCCAGGTTTCCATGCATTCCATCAGCCAAGGGCCCAGGGCAGGGGTGGGGGGGTGGCGGTCGTTATAAAGGAAAGTCTGGATCCGAGGGAGGCCACTGTACCTCAGATAGCCGGATGTGAGTCTCTCCTAGTGAAGTGGGGCCATGGGATGCAGGTGCGCTTGCTGATCACGTACCTGGCTCCCTGCCACGTGACAGCAGCCCTGCCCGAGCTTCTCAACGTTATTGCCGGGGTGGCGGTCGATACCCCCAGACTTTTGGTCATGGGGGATTTCAACCTGCCGTCTGTCAGTGAGGCGTCTGGGATGGCTCGGGAGTTTATGGCTTCCATGAGAGCCATGGACCTGACACAATTAATTCTTGGCCCTACTCATGTGGGAGGACACACTCTGGACTTGGTTTTTGTCTCTGGTCAGTGGCTGAGTGGTCTGGATATAGGGGATATAGTTATCGAACCCCTGTCATGGACCATTCTCTCCTGAGGCTGGACTTTTTGACCGCTGCACCCCACTGCAGGGAGGCGGAACCAACTAGGTGGTTCCGCCCCAGGCGCCTGATGGACCCTGATAGGTTCCAGAGGGGGCTTGGGCCAGTTCCTGAAACTCTGGCTCGACTGAAGACCTGGTGGCCGCCTGGGATAGGGTGGCCGCTGGTGCTTTAGACCGAGTCGTGCCTTTGCGGCCTCTGACCCGGCGCCGAGCCTGCCCGGCTCCTTGGTTTTCCGAGGAGCTGAGGGAGATGAAGCGCCGGAAAAGACGCCTAGAGAGTAGTTGGAGGGCTAGTCGCTCCGAATCCGACCGAACACTAATTAGGTCTCATATTAAGACTTATTTAGTGGCGATAAAAGCGGCAAAGTGTAATTAATTTTCTGCTCTTATTGCATCGGCAGATAATCGCCCAGCCGCCTTATTTAGGGTGACTCGCTCCCTCCTACATCAGGGAGCGCGGGAGGACCCCTTGCAAGGGCAGGCTGAGGATTTTGCACAGTATCTGCACGATAAAATCGCTCAGATTCGGGAAGGCTTGGACTCTGACTGGGTAGATCCCGGCGGGATGACTGAGGCTGGTCTTGAGAATGTTATATGGGATGAGTTCGACCCTGTGACTCCTGAGGACGTGGACAGGATCCTGGGGAGGTTAAACGCAACCACATGTTTATTGGACCCGTGTCCCTCCTGGCTGGTACTGGCCACCCGGGAGGTAACACGAAGCTGGCTCCAGAGGATTATAAATGCTTCTTTGAGAGAGGGTTTCTTGCCTCCCGCCTTGAAAGAGGCGGTGGTGAGGCCCCTCCTCAAGAAGCCTTCCCTGGACCCGGCTGTTTTGGCAAACTACCGTCCAGTCTCCAACCTTCGCTTTATTGCGAAGGTTGTCGAGAGTGTGGTTGCGCGCCAGCTCCCACAGTACCTGGATGAAACCGTCTATCTAGATCCGTGCCAGTCCGGCTTCAGGCCTGGGTACAGCACAGAGACGGCATTGGTCGCATTGGTGGATGATCTCTGGAGGGCCCGGGACAGGGGTTGTTCCTCTGTTCTGGTCCTGTTAGATCTCTCAGCGGCTTTTGATACCATCGACCATGGTATCATGCTGCACCGGTTGGGGGGATTGGGGGTGGGAGGCACCGTGCTGCGGTGGTTTTCCTCCTATCTCTCTGACCGGTCGCAGTCTGTGTTGGCAGGGGGGCAGAGGTCGACCTCGAGGCGCCTTGCTTGCGGGGTGACGCAAGGGTCAGTCGTCTCGCCGCTCCTGTTCAACATTTATGTGAAGCCGCTGGGTGAGATCATCCGTGGTTTTGGGGTGCGATGTCATCTGTATGCTGATGATACTCAGCTGTACATTTCCACCCCAGACCACCCCAATGATGCCCTCGAAGTGATGTCCCAGTGTCTGGAGGCCGTGCGGGTCTGGATGGGGAGGAACAGGCTTCGACTCAACCCTTCCAAGACCGAGTGGCTGTGGACACGGCTGTGACAGCCGTGGCCAGGAGGGCTTTTTATCAGGTTCGCCTGATACGCCAGTTGCGCCCCTTTCTGGATCGGGACTCCTTATGCATGGTCACTCATGCCCTCGTTACATCTCGCCTGGACTACTGCAATGCTCTCTACATGGGGCTCCCCTTGAGGAGCACCTGGAGGCTCCAACTGGTTCAGAATGCGGGTGCGCGGGTGATTATGGGAGCGACGGGGCGCTCCCATGTAACGCCTCTCCTGCACGAGCTGCATTGGCTCCCGTTGGTCTTCCGGGTGCGCTTTAAGGTATTGGTTCTCACCTTTAAAGCGCTCCATGGCTTAGGGCCAGGGTACTTACGAGACCGCCTGCTGCTACCGATAACCTCCCACCGGCCTCCTCAGGGTGCCGTCAGTCAAGCAATGTCGGCTGGCGGCCCCCAGGGGGAGAGCCTTCTCTGTGGGGGCACCTGCCCTATGGAATGAGCTACCTCCTGGAATAAGACTGATCCCGGACCTTCGTACCTTCCGCAAAGCCTTGAAGACTTACTTATTCCAGCAAGTCGGCCTAGCTTAAATGGTTTTAAATTGGGATTTTGAATTTTATAGACTTGGGTTTTAAACTGGGAGGCCGATCGATTTAATATCTTTTAATTTATCTTAAATTTTGTATTGTATGTATTTTAATTCTGGCTGTCCACTGCCCTGAGTCCCTTCTGGAAGAAGGGCGGGATACAAATTTAATAATAATAATAATAATAATAATAATAATAATAATAATATCATAAAAGGGTAGGGTTGGGTGTTGTGGTCCACCAGCAGCCTGCAGTGCCGTCAGCGGAGTCGGACAGTGAGGAGGTTGGGGAGGAACATGGGCCAGTGTGAAAATGTAATGCACATACAGAAATCTCCCTGCCACCAGTAACTATAAATGTGCATGCTTTTGTGCAAGTTGGCTAGATGTGATGCAAATTCTGACCACAACCAATTAGCAATGCTTCATTTAGTAGTGCAGAATGTTGAATTATACAAATATAGACCACATTTGATTATGTATGCTAGTTAAGAATCCAGTATACCAGTGTGTTTCCAGTGGGCATATAAAAGACAAGAAAACATCTAACTGATTTTTGACAATAATTTTTTCTGGATGTAATTTGTGTGGCAAACGGTGAGCCAGTGTCATCTCCCAAGCATCCACAAAGTACACCCCAATTTTTGAGAACATCTTCCTCATTATTGTGTCACGCTGATGGGCGTACCAGTCACTGCTATAAAGGCTAACTTCTGGGCCAAGTTCTTGAACATTGGCAGTTTTGATAACTATATAAGTTTTTGGGCTCCGTTCCAATAGCCGAACAACTGCTCTGCGAATATTTCTCAATCTCCTGATGTACACTTCTATAGGAAAAGTGCTAAGGTGAGACCAAATAGTTATGGCTATCACAGTGTTCTTTCCACCAACAATGTGATTCAGTTCATTGGCAATATAATGCAGCTGACCGGTAAAAACTGTGAAAGAACGAAGGGGAGGGCCATGGCAACGAAAATTTAGTAAGATGTTGTGCTTTGGATCCACAGCCATGAGAGGACCAGTTGTCTTAGAACTTCCAAGGTTTAATTCCACAAGATCTGTTTTTTTTAAAAAAAAAGTATATTATTGTATGCCATAACTCTATTACTACCTAGAAGACAAAACTAATTAAAACTAATTAAAAACTAATTAAAACTAATTATGCCTTCTGAAAAATCATCCAAAGTACTAATAAATGCAAGGTTTAATCTTGCCTATTCAACTAAACATTTTAAAGAAATGAAAAATAATAATATATAACCTCAAACATGACTACGTTTCTTTGGGAGAAAAAAACATCAATGTTTTAATTACCTGAATAGGCCCTCTCTCTATTTCCTTCTCAATTTCAAGGGGTTCCCCTTCAGCTCCTCTTTGCTTCAAATGCACTGCACTTTTGCTGAACAGTATTGCTGCAGTCTACCCCTTCGCTGTCTGTTCTGCTTTAGTACAGAGAAGTCAGCCAGCAGAATTTCCTTCAAAGGTCTACAGCAAGGGTCAGCAACCTGCGGCTCTGGAGCCACGTGTGGCTCTTTCATCCCTCTGCTGTGGCTCCCTGTCACTGGTCAGCACCACAATTTTGAGAGGAGCATCCGGTTAGGGAGGGAAAAGCATGGTGTGCCAGGAGGAGCCTCTATGGCAAGGGGCAGGTTTTCCAGTCGGCTCCACAATTAATGAGCTTTTGGTTAGGACAAGTAGACGAAAAAGGACACCACACTAGGAGGAGATTCTATGATGGGGAAACCGGACTTCTAGTCGGTTCCAGAATTGAAGGGGGGGGGGGGCTTCCAGTTAGGACCTTTGTGGCTCTGAAGGTTTGAAGTTGCAGACCCCTGGTCTACAGACTTGTTTCCTGCAACCATTTAATAGGCATCTAGAGTTTTGCAGCTGGGATCTAATAGATTCTTTACAAAGAACTGTAAATGCACCTATTATATCTGCTGTCAGATATAATTCAGACATAATTCAGTGGAGACTCCTTCATTTTTGTTCAGTAGGACAGCTGCTCTCTTCATTGGAGCCCACAAATGGGATAGTTTTTCATCTCAAGGGTGAGACTTTTGGGATTGCATGCTAAATGGCAGGTGTCAAAAGTTGATGGGCCACAAATACAACTTCCTATCTTCTCACCCAGCTCCACACACATACAGTAACAAACTGCAGGACACACTTGATACGTGTCTACTTTCTTGTCAAGGACTTCTGAAATTAAGCAAAAAATTAACCACATTCTGGTCTAAAAGCTTTTGACTTATGTTTACTGTTATCACTAACTTCCAGTTAGTGCCAGATAGCCTAATAATGGGATATTCTCATAGTAGCGGGGACAGGGACGGGGGATGGGACCGAGGGGGGGGGGACCGGGAGGAAACATCAGGGGAAAAAAAAATCAAATTTAGGGTTTCTTTTTAATGTTTCTCTCAAAATTTTAAAAAATGACATGCATATCAATCAAACAACACTGGTAAAAAAATGATAAACACTGGTAAAATACTGTGATCTTATACCAAAATTATTTATGGTAGAATTTCTTTTAGAAGGAATCAATTTGAACATACCTGGAACAAATTTTGTCAGATATTCAAACCACTGTCTGATTGTAGAGTCTCCAAATAAGTAAATAAGTTTTCCCTGTAAACATTCAGTAATATCTGATGACTTATTAAAATGCCGAATCAACCAACTCCTTGCTTGCCATTCATCTTGATAATAATAACCAGAAGGAAATACATCAGAGTTGTGAGAACTTTCTAGACTGTTCAGTTCTGAAAGAGAACATTTGGAATTAATGAATAGAAATAAGGAGGCGTGCATTAAAATTGTAGCTTGAAACAAAATAAGAGATCACATACGAGTCTTCCAAAAACAGATTTATAATTTTAAGTATCATGTCTGCAAAATTTACTAACTCCATTATAACAAAAATACTACAACATCCATGTTCCAAAAAGCTATTAACAAATTTTACCTTTAATATATTGGAAAACTGCACTGGCAGGTGAATTTTTGGACAAGCATGGAAAATTTTGAGTCATTGTATACATATTCATCTGTATGGAAAACTCAACTGACTCTTATTATTGCAGCATAAACAAACAAACAAATAAGCAAGACAGTTAGCAAGTTGACAGACACATATTCTAAATAAACATTTTCAAAGCAACATGCCAGATGCAACTGTTGTCAGGATTCCAAGTAACACTTCCAACCAAGTAAGTCTCCAAGGCAGGCAATTCCTCAAAGTTCCATTTTATTAGAGATGTCATACTGGCACATCTGGGAAAACCCGAATCTGAAAGCCCCCAGGTTTTCCCCACCCAAAGGAAAGTCAAAGCCCCTTCCCCTGCATCCACATGTCCATCACATGGTCCAATCAATCCACTGTCCCAACTGGACCCAGTCATGCCTCTCCAGGTGCAGGCTGAACATCCTTGACTCCTAGAGAAAAGAATGTTGTTGGCTATAGATCTCTACCCACTCCATGCAACCCCACTCCCAGTTTCCCACAGCAGGCCTATGCACTAAATGTGGTAGCTCTGAAGAACCAAAGAGAAAGATGGCCTCCAGATCTGACAACTGTTTACCTTCTTTTTGCCTTTAGCAAAAAAAGAAAGAAAGAAAGATGACAAATATAACACTATTTACATTTAATCTAATTGTTATTTACAATTATATTACTTTAAGTTGCCCATCTTTGATATGTTTAAAGATGGTATAATTTTTAAGAATGCACTTATAGAAATCTTATCCATATCTATCCATCCATCCATCCATATTTATTTTATTATTTAATTTTATTTAATATTTTATTTAATTTTATTTTTTAATTTTACTTTATTTTATTATTTTATTTGCTATCCATCTCATAACAAAGTGACTCTGGGCTGCTTCTAACATTCTAACAATTTTATCCATAAATATACTACATTCTCAATCATTTGTAGTAAAAGTATTCTAATAGCACCCTACAATATCACATTAATGAGAAGGTCCGGAGATATGAATTCCAAGGGATAAATATGATTCAGATATATTATCCAACACGAGGCTGCATAATTGGCACTGTTGGAATCTTCTGGATTCACACAGCTGCTACATAGCTGCTGTGAAGGAAAATAAATGTTTTGTTTAAATTGTCTCTGAGCGATTCCACATACATGCCAACAAATGCCAAGTCCTTTTCAACAGGATTGTTGCTTCAACAGAATAAGCAAGATAGAAAACACGAAGAATTTTTCATCCTTAAATACATAATACATAAGTAATATTTTTAAATAATTCAAATGTCTGCTTTGGCTCTGTTACTTGGAATCCTGACATTAAATACAATAATTGAACTCTTAACCATAGCTCTTCAAAGTTTCTCATACAATACTGAAACACTGTTGATGGTTGCAGTTCATAAGAACAATTTTAAATAGTATAAAGCAAAACTTTTGAATACTTGCTTTACCTTCATGCCCCAAAGGTTTTACAATCACAGTATCCAGCCCAATGGAAGGTATTGGCATTTTTATATTCACACCACTAAAGGAAGGGAAAATATATTTTTTTTAAAAATGTAAATACAAAGTCACAAATGTTTACTGCTAAATTTTTAGAAACAGATGGCATTTTAACTTGAACTATTGTGTCATTGACACAGTTAAATCTTCTTCTGAATATATTCATGAATATGAATAGGACTACAGAGATTCCTTCCCAGCCATGGATATTTCCCTCTGATGCTAATAGTTATATGAAATGCCTTCACTAATCATAATTGGAAAACTCCATATTCAAGATTCACGTTGAACAAATTATATCAAAGCAAACTGAATTAAAAGAGGACTTATCTATCTTAATAACATTCGATTGTATTTTTCATTGCTAAATGCATTTATTACCAATATGATGTATTGCTCGTATTACTGTGAGGCTTATCAACAACATCAGCTAATAATTGCTTTTCACAGTAAAAAAATGCAAAAAAAAGTCATAAAATACATGTTCCTCAAAGGAACAAAAATGTTTGCTATTTTTCTAAAGCACGTACACTAGCAAAATTTATATTAAAAAGAAATGTCTGCAGAAAAATATGTGTCTATAAAGCATCTTGGGCAGATTTGTTTAAAATTAGTGATAGTGTTTAGGGAAAGTTTCAAATACAAAAATATTTGGATTTTTAGAAATCAATTATTTTTATCTATTTGGGGAGAAAAGCCAATAATTTCCTAGTAACACAAAGTAAAAAGACTGAACATGCAAAATGAAACCAGAGGTGCTTAGGCCCAGCAGTACTATTAGTGAAATACTAAGCAGATTTTTCTGACTGTCACGGATAAGAAAAGAATGGCCCAAAGACTTCTGAATCAGAAAATGAAAGGAAAAGGTTTAAAATTTAAACCTTTCCCCCTAGGGATTATGGGACACAATCTCTTGTGTTTTGCAGTATGGTAGTCATAACTTCTGAGCATATCTAATTTTTTATTTACACTGAAACAATTTATTTAGCTGCACCGTGTCTGTGAAGTTCCTACTATATAGAAATTCCTGAATATAGGTTATCTGTTATCTGAAGAGTCAAGTTTTATTGCTGCCATTATTACAACTAAGAATAGAGTGTATATATAGTGACGTAGGGATGCAGTGGCTCAGTGGATAAGATGCTGAGCTTGTCGATCAAAAGGTCAGCAGTTCAGTGGTTCAAATCCCTAGTGCCACGTCACGAGGTGAGCTCCTGTTACTTGTCCCAGCTTCTGCCAACCTAGCAGTTCGAAATCATGTAAAATATGCAAGTAGAAAAATAGGGACCAACTTTGGTGGGAAGGTAACAGCATTCTGTGCGCCTTTGGCGTTTAGTCATGCCAGCCACATGACCACGGAAACGTCTTCGGACAGCGCTGGCTCTTTGGCTTTGAAACGGAGATGAGCACCGCACCCTAGAGTAGGGAACGACTAGCACATATGTGCGAGGGGAACCTTTACCTTTACCTTATATATAGTGATAACAATAAAGCCCTAAGATAATAGAGTTGATGAAAATTATGAGCCATAAATTTGGCCCTAAAATGCCCTTCTTTTATACTATTCAGGAAATTAGAAAGATTGTAGCAGAACCACACTGATGTTTTACTTGTTTGGCATTTATTTAAAAGGTCAATTTCAGTGTAGTAACAGGAATTCAAGAACAGTCTTTCACCATCACACATTTTAAAAAGAAAAGAGCCAAAGTAACATTAATCTATACAAAACAAACATTACACATACAGTCTAAGAAAACAAATACCTTTGGAAAAAGTTACTCTCTTCTGAAGTTAAAAGGCCCTTTTTTAGTCCCCCTTTAAAATGGCTGATCCTAGTATCACAGGAGAGTCTTCTTGGCTTGTAACAAAACCATGGTTCTCCAGTATAGCTATCTGTAAAATTACAGACTGGCATGTCTCCAGGCAAACACACATTGCATGTAGTAATTTCCGAAATCCTTCCTGATTTGAATAAGCTTTTAAAATAGACCCTGTCTAGTCTTTCTTCTTGTAAACGATGAAGGAGTTGGATTCCTTCACTAGGATGAACCAAGGACACAGATACTGTGACCTCCCCTGGCCAAAGTAATTTGAAAAAGATTCTGTATGAGCCATTCTGATAATCTACAGTTCTTCCAATGGCTCCTGCTTTCAGATCTGCAGAATGAATTCTTGACTGAAGATAATCGCCGCCATATTGCTTTGGATTTCCGTCATAATCCCTCATGTGGACAAGTACTTCCAGCTGATCACCAACGTTGTAATTTGCATTACTATTTAGTATCATAAAGTTACTATGGAAAGGGTCAGTACTCCTTACAAAGGGGACTTTGTTCTCAGGAGGTTTGGGCCACTGTACAGCAGCAAATAAAGATTCTTCTTCCTTTTGTTGAATCTTGGACAAAACCTGATGCTCATAACCACAGTACAGCTTTCTCTCTGTTCTAGTTTTATGCAACGAGGGTTGGGATTCATTCTCTTCTACCAACCACTTAAAACCTGTGGTATTGAGATTCTACAAAAGAAAGAAACTCTTTCAAACAAAACTTGTAGCAAGGGAATCATATCTACTATATTTATTTTATTAGCACTTTTCAGCAACATCAAATGGAATGGTCTATATAAAAAATACCATGCAACCCAAATAGTTTTTATCTATTCCATTAGTTATAAAATAACGTTTTATGCATGTGGGATTACAGGCTGCCATTAGTTATGTAAATACTTTATCCATAGTATTTAATATATCATTACACCATTCAATTTTAATACTCTTATTATATTGAGAATTAATGTCCTCTACTTTTAGAGCAGAAATGCTTTGTTATTATTGTTCTTTGCCTATATCTGTTATGTTTGTATTTCTGATTAGGAAAGAGCCACTGAAACAATCTCAGAATTGTTATTTTCTTCTATCCCTGCCACTGCCTATTCTTCTTTCTTACAGCTTTTCTTTAATTCCTTAACCTTATTGTCTATAAAGGACTTGAGTTCTTGCTGAACCCACTCTTTTATTCTGAAAAGTGTTTAGGCTTAGTACAATATTTCCTCTTTACTTACTCTACATAAAGGAAGAAAAGCAAATGAAGGAAATCATCAGTTTATTTCCTAGTAATTTAGCACGTAGACATGAATAGTTGATGATGATGTTTACTGAATAAGCTTTCCCTAGAACTGTGGAAGGATGTAATATAATTTGTGGGGGATGGGCTTAGGATCCTCCAGGGCCTTACTCACCAATCTTACCCAACTCTTCATGGATTCCATTAGAAACATTACATAACTTTTGATTTTGTTCTTCACCAAAGTTAGATGACATAGAGCAATATTTTAGCAGCAAATAGTGCTTGGTGATTTGACAAAAATGTGTGCATGGTAGGTTTTTCATGTAATGTTTCTTTATATTCTGAATGCCCACCCACTACTCTGTTTCAGGATCTTAATAAAGTGTTAACTGATTTTTATAGTAGAAAGAATACATGCCGACTTGCACATTAGTTGGAAGAATTTCATGCAAAGGGGCACATATGAAGGAGATTCTGATGGCTCTTCTTGAATGTAATGAAGCTAATTATTAAGAGTTGCAGTGGAAATATAATGGAGCAAGTTGCTGATATCTTCCATAAAATAAATTAAGTTATTAGCCTAATTAAATAGAAAATACAGTCAACAAAACTGATTATAGTTGACTTGCTAGGGGACATATCTTTAGATGAGGGAAATAGAGAGGAAGCATCAAACTGTAGTAGTGTGGTTGCTAAGGATTCTAGCAGTATAAGAACTGTTTAATTCATTCTGATTTTTACAAACCTTTGCAAAGTATCTTTCAGTTATGTGTTTGCCATTATAGTCGGTGTACATACTTCTGTGCCTGACCTGTTTCTTTTCTCCCTTTCCCTCCTCTCACAGAAGAGAGATGGACTAGAGAAGCTATGTATTCCTGAGCTGCTTTTCTATGCGGTGCAGGTCCCAGAAAAAGTCCAATATGCTCACATTAGGATACCAATAGACTCATTTATGTGAATATAATTAGCCAGCTGGCAGCTGATTTTAATCAATTTCATACCTTTGCCTTTTTTTCCTTTCTAGGTGTGCGGGTGGTTACTCCTGTGTAACACCTCTCCTATGCGAGCTGCACTGACTACCAGTGGTCCTCCGGATCCGCTTCAAGGTGCTGGTACTTTCCTTTAAAGCCCTACATGGCTTAGGTCCGGGGTACTTGTAGGACCATCTCCTTCCCACCTCCCACCGTCCTGTCCGCTCACATAGGGCTGCCCTCCTCAGAGTACCGTCGACCAGACAATGTCGGCTGCCGACGTCCAGAGGTAGAGCGTTCTCTGTGGGCGCTCCGACGCTCTGGAATGAGTTACCCACCGAGCTTCGGACGGCGCCTGACCTCCGCTCCTTCCGTCGAGAGCTAAAGACTTGGCTGTTTCAACAAATGGGCTGATTCTGATTCCTGGGTTTTATTATTTATTGTCGCTGTTTTAATTTGGTTTTAATTATGTTTCCTTTTACTATTGTATGTTTTTAACCTGTGTTCGCCGTCCTGAGTCCTTAGGGAGAAGGGCGGCATATAAAAAAAAAAAAATAATAAAGAAAGAAAGAAAGAAAGAAAGAAAGAAAGAAAGAAAGAAAGTATCCACTCAGAGGTGGGCTTAGAGGTGGGTATATAGTAGCAAACAGCATAGCATTATAAAGTATTGATAAACCAATTGTAACATTCAAAGATTTGGTAACGCACTTGGAGCGTATGCACCAAGACAAATTCCTCGTGTGTCCAATCACATTTAGCCAATGAAGAATTTAATTCAATTCAATTCTATTCTATTCATCAAGAGAGAAAAAATAGATTACAGTTAAATATTTTTAATTTATGTATTAAGTCATGGTATTTTACCAAGAAGTACTCCACAGCAACACATTCAAAGTCACTGAAAACTATGTTACTTATCATGGGAAGACCTGGATGATAAGAAAGAACTTTCAAATTATTTGGCCAGTTCTTGGGAGGGTTAAATAACTTACCTCTAGTTGATAAAAGTTGTGGACTAATGCCAAAATAGCCAACAGTGCCAGAAAGAAGCACAAAATATGGGTTTTGGAGCAATGAGACCACATGATCCCCTCATCTCTTTCTCACCCACATAAGATGCTGCCAAGTTGCCCATATTCCACAGGTGTCAATTTCATTGTTATCCAGCATCCCATAAATACTGTATCATCAAGAGGCTTCTGTGACATCATCATTTTCTGTAAAGAATTTTAAACTTTTGATTAGACCTTGAATACAGCTAATAGAAATACGTGTACATCTGAGAATCAACAATATTAGAAAGATATACAAGTAGCTCTCAAGCTGTTACCACTCTTTCAGAGAACTTTCAAACTTACAATGGCACTGAATCAGTGACATATACCAGTTCTTGAAGTTCTAACTGACACCATCTCCACATTTGTGTGGTTGTGACCTGTGTGTTCGGCTTTCAATTACATTGCTGCAGCATGCTGCATGATTACCATTTGTGAACTTCCCTGCTGGTTTCCCACAAGCAAAGACAAAGGAGAATCCGGGAGGGAAGATCACAAGTAGCTCAGTTAGTCTCTCTTGTGCTGCTTTTTCTCCCAAAGAGGCCGCTACAGAATATAAAATCTATAGTCCACTGCACTACCTACCCATCTATCTTCTGTAGCATACTCATTCACAGCACCTGTTTGCTCACATTTCCTGCCAGTTCACCCTCTCCGCTGCTTGCCCATGTCCCCTTGCTGATCTGCGTCATCCCCATCCCGTCCCGTCTCCCCCTCCCTCCCGCAGTATCTGTCTGTGCTGGCCTACCCGTGCTTCCTAGCACCTGTCCCCATTCCGTGCTGGGTCTGCCCAAGGGTCTTACCAGCTTGTCTATGTCCTATCTGAATCTTAAAAGTCGGCTGGGTGATTTTGAACCTCTCAGCCCAACCCTGAGGAGGATAAGAGGAGGAAGGTGTATTGCAGTGGTTCTCAACCTTCCTAATGACGCGACCCTTTAATACAGTTCCTCAGGTTGTGGTGACCCCCAACCAGGGGTGGGTTCTAAAATTTTTTACTACCGGTTCTGTGGGCGTGGCTTATTTTTTGGGTGTGGCTTGGAGGTCATGTGACTGGGTGGGCATGGCTAGCTGGTCAGGTGACCGGGTGGCCAGGGCTATGTGTATAGGGACTACTCAGAGGGCTGAAAAAAGTCATTTCTGACAGATCCTCGCACTTTTTACTGGTCCTCACACTTATGACCATCCTCACATTTATGCCCGTGCAGCATTCTTAACAACCATGTCACTTATTTCACAACTGCTTCTTTTCATCATGGTGACAAGATAGGGCAAAAAGCGTAAAATGTGAGGACAGTCGTAAATTCGAGGACTGGTCAAAAGTGCGAGGACCAGTCAAAAATAACTTTTTCAGCCCTCTGAGTAGTCCATGTGCACAAAAGGACTACCCCGAGGGCTGAAAAATGTGATTTCTGACAGGTCCTTGCACTTTGTATCACTTGTTTTTGTACCGTATAAAAATACTTGAACCCCTATTAATAAATGATATTGTTTTTGCTTTATCTGTATACTTGGTGACTTGTATTTTTGGATGGGCAAAGAAGGTAAAAACGTTTCATTCAAATTCTTGGATTACATTCTTATCAGCTCCACACCAAACTTGGGATGCTTGAATTTCAGGGCAACATTCTCATGTTCTGCATGTGGTTGGGGGCAAGCTACTGTGGGAAACAAGACACGGAAGAGATGGGTCTTCGCTCTGATATAATATGGCTCTTAAGTTTTTATGAGTTTTGTCTTTCTTTTTTTAAAAAGGTTTTGTATTTTTAGTTTTTATCAACATATTCAAATGTACAGTCTTTTGTCCATCATTAATCATTATTCATTCATCTTATTCTTTAACTTCCATTTGCTAATTAGTGAGTTTTGTCTTTCTTGACTAGAAGTTAACTGCAAAAGAAAAATGAAATACAACTAGGATGGAACTGGTTGTCACCATTTTAGATTCCTCATCATTTTGAATGTGGTAAACTTGGCAGACTACAATTGGCTCTTTTAGAGCCCTTATCTGTATCTCAAAACATGTCTCTTGCCTTATAACAATGATGATCGACTAGCAATACCAAATTCCCTATTTGGCAGTCCAAAGTTCGTAACAAACATTAGCTTAAGTCCTGAAGCCCAATGCATCATTCTATCATTTAAAAATTCCTTTCAAAAATTTAAGGAAAAAATGCAGGAAAAAGGTAGTTCATTACATTTCTTATCTAGTTGCATATGAATACTGAAATCCATATTTCAATATTTTCCAAGCCTTACATTCTATATCAATGCAAAAACAAAATATGGAAATAAAATACAATAGTCTTCAATATCTTTTCCAAAGTATTTTAGAAATCAATCATCTCTTATCAGATAAATGCCTCAAATTCAGATCAACTATATGATCAAACAACAAGTATATAGAACTTACTTTCTAGATAGGTTGGTGAATACCTTTCCATTGAGAGACTATATACCATATTTTTTGGAGTATAAGACGCACTGGAGTATAAGATGCATCTACCTTTTTTGGTTGTTTTTTTTAAAAAAAGTTTTTCAATTTCTATATTTCCTTTTTGCCATATTTATTCATCTATTTTTTTAAAAAACCAATATTACCCTTCATTGTCATCTCTAATCTTAATCAAATTCCATTTTTCCCTTCTATTCTATATTATACCTCTTCCTATTGTCATCTATTTTTATATCCATCCTCACATTGGTTAATTATTTAATATTACAATTGTTTAATACAAATTCAACATCTTTATATAAATCAATTAGTTATAACTATCCTTTTTTGTATATTAATCAATATGAGCATGAATATTCCAATTATTTCCATGCAATCCAATTTCTTACAAATCAATTAATTATATTTACCAATAATAATAAACCAAATAATTTCCCCCATATATTCCTCCAAACCACAACTTAACCATTTCTGCTTTCAACACAATATACAATTAATAGCATCTCAATTATTACAATTCCCTAGTTAAATAAAGCTTTTTATCTTTTCTGTTTTAAAATCTTGAACTCTCCTCTTTTGCCCTAAATTTCCCATTGTTTGCAGTTTTGCACCTACTTTTTTGGTGAGGAAAAAGAAAAAGAAATCTCTCTCCCTGCTTCATTTTGTCACATTGCAGCAAAGACCCTGCTTTACTTTCAGTTTCCTTTTAGCTAGGGGAAAAAAAATTGCTCCAGCAGGCAAAGTTTGCTGCAAAAATTGCAGCAGGGAAAGAGCTTGCAAAACAAGAGCTTGCAAGAGAGCCTGTGCAAAACAGCTGAGAGCAAATCAGATGAGAGTCGGGAGGTGTATCTAATTAACTTATGCTAATTAACCTATGCTGAAGCTGAAAGAGGCTGTTTTTTCTATTTTTGCAGGCACCGATCTTCTCATTTGTTTTCTTTTAACACTAATCAGCTGTAGGGCGGCCCCACGGCAAGAATTTAAACACCTTTTTTCCCTCTAGCCATCAGCTGGGACTCAGGAGGCAGCAATAGATTGGGAGTGGGCGGGGTAAGCGACCGGCGACCGGCCATCCAACAGAGTCAGAGTGTGAGGGTGAGTGAAGGCATGTGGTGTGTAAGAGAGGGCTTTGGCGACCCCTGTGAAATGGCTGTTCGACCCCCGAAGGGGTCGCAACCCCCAGGTTGAGAACCGCTGGTGTATTGGATACGTTCATCAGCTTGAATTATTTGTAAAAATAATAAAGGCAGGAAATAAAGAAATAAATAACCAACTAAACAACCAACCAACCAACCTTGGAAAAATCAGGACAGACAAAAGGAATTATGTTTTCACACAACATGGAATCAAATTTTGAAATTTTCTACCATGAGATGTGGTGCTAGTTACCAGCTTAGCTGGCTACAAAAAAGTATAGGGCCAAATGATGGATGTGATGGGGATCAATTACTATTAGCCTTGATGGCAGTTTAACTGCCACTGAAACTCATCTGCAGGGAAACTGGTAGGCTTCCATAGTTGCAGTTGTCAGCCACTGTAAAAGCAGAGTGCTATATTATAGATGGCCAGGTAACCAATCCAGCAAGGCACTGCTTATGTTCTTATAAGAATCAGCTTAAACAGATGTATAAATAGATCCTGATTGGTAATTTTTACTTTTCAGAGAGCTTCTTCCTTTATCATGAGACTAAGTTTAGCCAATTACAGGAATAATGTTTTGTTTCAATTTTTTACCATAAAGAATAAAACAAAACAACAAACCCTGACTATAAAAAACATAGAAGCAAGAACAACTTAGAAATCTACACATTTTGAAGTCTGGGACCATTTTAAGAAAAAATAAATTTTAAAAATCTATATTTTGATTTTTCTCACAAAAGGTATGATTATTAATTAAAATAATCTATTAGGAATTATTTTGTTGGTTTTACTAAAATGGAGGTTGCATTACTCTTTGATTCTTCTTTTTTAAAAATAATTTTTATTAAAAGATTATATAAATTAATAAAAAACATAGTATGGAAGTATCCTTGTACATCCTTTTGTAAAATGTTCGCTTAAATTAAAACAAAGCGTGAATTTCAGTCCTTTTAGTCACATCTTCTCCCCATTGGTCCATCCGTATATTATAATCACAATTCTTGGCCCATTTGATCATGTACTCTTTAACTTGTTCTTTTTCTGTTTCAAATTTCAGTAAAAGCTTTAACATTTTAACAATAAAACATTCACCATTTGTAAATAAGTCATAAATCATTTGGTGTAATTGTTTATCTTAGGTAGATTAAATTTAATTGTACATATAAGAACCATTGAAAACTAAATCCTTCTGCAATTGTTGATTTCTTTTTCAGTTTACCATGATCTTGTTATAAATATTTTGATGATGAATTATTACAACCTTTGCAAAAAGTGAGAATTCTATTTTAGGCAATCAAAAGATACTAGATGGCTATATAGATGCAAATAGAGCATTAATTTTTAAAGAAGATCAATACTTGACTTTATCAAAAGATTATCAAGTGAACAATGACTACAAGGTTTTTATGATGATCCTAGTTAACTGAAATAAAAAAGAGGACAGTTAAGAGATAATATTATAAAGGTTCTGGACATTTTGGAATATTTCATTGTATCACTTCTTTCTGTACCGTATAAAAACACTAGAGCCCCTATTAATAAATGATTTTTTTTGTTTTATCTGTATACATGGTTATTTGTATTTTTGGACGGGCAAAGAAGGAGCTCTGGTGGCACAGCAGACTAAGGTAGTTATTAACATCCACTTACATCTGCTGTCTGCAATTACTGCAAGTTCAAATCCCACCAGGCTCAAGGTTGATTCAGCCTTCCATCCTTTCTAAGGTAGGTAAAATGAGGACCCAGATTGTGGGGGCAATAAGCTGACTTTGTATAAATATACAAAAGTATGAAGGCTATTTCTTAACACATTGTAAGCCGCCCTGAGTCTCCGGAGAAGGGCGGCATATAAATAAAAAAAAAA
>WNWU01000016.1:13718150-13781626 GCA_012654045.1 Ptyas mucosa | reverse complement strand
GGGAAACAGTCCTGAGTTCAAGCTGGACAGAAGGTAACATTCAAACGACCTGATTTTGATGCCTGTTCAGGGTCTGTCCCTTTTTTTTGTAACACACTGCTTCGTAACGGGCCCTCTGGATTTAAGGATTAAAAACGTATTGAGTAAATTGACATATGGCATTAAACCACAACGGCCACAATTTGCATAACAGCCTAAGCCATAAACCAAGAGTTGCACGGTAACGGCTGTGTTCAGTTTCTATATTGTAATGCCCTTAACTTGCAAAAGCCCAGCTGTGTTGTACATAATTTCGGAAGAATGGTAAAATAAAAGCTTGACTAAGATCCACCAAATATTTTATTTATTATTTTTTTTAAAAAAGATAACCAGGAGCAATGTTTTCTTCACTACTGGGTGTTTAAAAAATGCAGTTTTAACCCGTCAACTAACTATCAGCTGAAGCTTTCCGATTCCAATCGCCGTGGCTCACAAAAAAATGAACATATTAATCAGGCAGCAAATAAATCATTTCAAACTTACAAGCATATCTTAATTCAGAATTCTTTATTACATCAAAATGTTATGGAATGAAGAGATTGAGAGTCATCCCAAAGGGCAAACAGAATCAGATTTATTGCAATAAGGTTCAGAGTCCGATTCATACCTGGAAGTCTGAACAAAATTATGGGTCGGGGACCCTGGTCTTTATACAGTTTCAAACAAAGGAAAGTGCTAACACAGCGGTTCTAATTACTAAAAACATTTGTTACATGAAATGATATCTTCCTGATTAGAGGTTCTTACATGTCTTGCCAAACAAATATAACTTTTCTGAAAATTATCTGGTGATAGAGACTCACTGTCTCATTTTGGTATCCTTGACATTTGTAACTTTCAAACAGTATATCACCCAAGATATGGGTCTTTCTGACAGCGAGGGGTCCTCCCTTACAGAATGCTGCTTATACAGAGGAGTTTGGCTGGCTTTTGTACTTATCCACTGGATACATTTGGAAATGAATACTAGAAAGATGTCCAGTGGTCATTTAGTAGGTCCCGCATTCATCATCATCATTATTATTAGAGAGGGCCCTTCAGTGGTCATCTAGCTCGACCCGCATTTCCTACTTTATTCCCCCCTCTGGAAGTTTTTCTATGCAGAAACTTCCACTATTCTATTATTAAGGTACTACTGAGTATCCAAAGTTCCAATAAACAAATCTATCATACATAAAGTCTAACAAAATATAAGTAATAAAAGCAAAGGACAGGTTATTCATGATTGTTTTTAACTCTCTTGATTCTCAGGGAGATTTTCTCCATCTTTCTATCAGTCCCATTACCACATATGGGTCTGCCTCAGAATCTGTCTGGACTGCCACAGGATAGGAACCAAGTTGATTAAGAAAATGTTCTGTCAGAGCTAGTTCCTTCTCAAGTTGTATCTCCTTAACTGCTCTTATAGATAGTTGTCTGAGTATGGGGATTACACATGGAATGAACGCTAGACCAGCTATTACACATATAAACAAGAATATCATTTGTTTAATCCATCTGGATCCAGGCACCCAAGAAAACCACAGGTCAGTTGTTTGAAACCTCTGACCTATCTTGGACGCCCTATCCTGCAATTTCTTAGCACCTTCCTTGACCACACCTGATTTGTTCATATTAGCCGTCAGGAGATCTAAAGCACGTCGGTTTTGTAGAACCACAGCTGCTAAGGAATCTATTTGATTTTGGACCTCGATCAAGGTTCCAGCAATTTGATTCAGGCTTTCTTGAAGCTCCTCTGATATTTGCTGAAACTGTATTACTGAGTGTGTGAGTCCTGCTACCCCTGTCCCAACAGCAGAACCCATCCCTATAAGCACTAACAATGGAATGAGTATGGGGACCCTCTTCTGAACATGTCCCATAAGGGGAACAGGAATAGCATGATAAGATGCAGGGTCAGTAATCTCCTTTGTTTAATTGTTGCAAGGCTCCATTTTCCTTATCTATTCCCCCCTCAGCTGGGAATGTCAAGGAAGGAACCTTAGGTTGTGGAGTTGGGTTAGGTCTAAAGTAACGACCCCATGCATAAACAATGCATTTTTGGCGGGAGCGTACTTGACCTAAAGTGTCACTATGTAGGGAATCAATGTTCATTATGTGGTCACTTGAGAGTCCCACTGCAAACAATGTCCAAAGCCATAAAGAAATAATCACTTCCTTTCAACACACACACACACACACACACACACACACACACACACACACAGGGCCTTAATATCACAGTACCCTTATTTCACAAACTCACCACGTCAGGAAGAGGGTTAGGGATATGTGTAACTTGGGAAAGAGCAGTATCAACCTCAGTCCTAGGCTTTCCACAGAAAGGGCTAAGATAGCAGCTGCTCAGAGTCCCCACACCCAATCTTCCTCTAACATTAGTATGTGTAAGAACGTCTGATATTACAGCTAATAAGATGTATATCTACAATGTGAAGGCTGTAGTCATCCTTACGAAGCTTCCGCCGTGCGTGGAAAACCAGCTTCCGGAGTGGTTCAGCAAGGCTGATGATCACCACCGTACGTAGAGAGTCCATTACCCAGTAGGACCCAGTAGGGTGTTTTCTTCTTAAATCTCAGCACGAGAGGTTTCTCCGTCTGTGTCACCTGGTACGTCACTGGATCACTCTGGTGCGCTGGCTTCAGTCTCGTCCAATGGATCCAGGATTTGCCTTCTAAGAGCTTAACTGCAAGAGGTGAACACATCACAACAGTATACGGTCCTTTCCATCTGTCTTCAAGCGGTGGCATGCTCCGGCCCCCAATGCTCTGCTCGTTCCCCAAGTTGCACAGACCCTCAGGCCCTGGACCTTCGGCTGATGCTATGCAACGCCAGGTCCGTGGTAAACAAAGCCCCCCTCATTTGTGATCTTGTTCAAGAGGGGGGAGCGGACCTGGCAGGTATTACGGAGACCTGGCTGGGCCAGGAGGGAGGGGTTTCTCTCATAGAGATGTGCCCACCTGGTTTCCGAGCATTTCATCAGCCAAGGTCACAGGGGAGGGGTGGGGGGGTGGCAGTTATCATTAGAGAAGGTCTTGGCCCGAAGGAGGCCACTGTTCCTCAGACGGTCGGATGTGAGTCCCTCCTTGTGAAGTGGGGTCATGGGGTACAGATGGGCTTGCTAGTTACGTACCTGGCTCCCTGCTATGTGGCAGCAGCCCTGCCTGAGCTACTCAACGTTATAGCCGCGATGGCGGTTGATATCCCTAGGCTTATAGTCATGGGAGATTTCAACCTGCCATCCGTCGGTGAGGCGTCTGAGGTGGCTCAGGAGTTCATGGCTTCCATGACGGCCATGGACCTGACCCAGTTAGTTCATGGCCCTACTCACACTGAGGGAAACACGCTGGACCTGGTTTTTGTCTCTGGTCAGTGGTTGAGTGATCTTGAGATAGGGGATATAGTGATTGAGCCCTTGTCATGGTCCGATCACTCCCTCCTTCACTTTGACCTTCGAACCACCACACCCCGCCGCAGGGAGGCGGAACCGATAAGGTGGTTCCGCCCCAAGTGCCTGATGGACCCAGATAGGTTCCAGAAGGAGCTTGGGCCATTTCCTGAGGCTCTGGCACATGGCTCGATCGAAGACCTGGTGGCCGCCTGGGATAGGGAGGTTGCCGGGGCCTTGAATCGAGTCGTGCCTTTGCAGCCTCTGACTCGACGCTGATCTCGCCTGGCTCCTTGGTACACTGAGGAGCTGAGGGAGATGAAGCGTCGGAAAAGACGCCTGGAGAGCAGTTGGAGAGCCAGCCGATCTGAATCTGACCGAACACTGGTAAGATCTCATATTAAGACTTACCTAGTGGCGATAAAAGCGGCAAAACATAACTATTTTTCCGCTCTTATTGCATCATCAGATAACCGCCCGGCCGCCTTGTTTAGGGTGACCCGCTCCCTGCTCCTTCAGGAAGCGCGGGAAGACCCCTTGGAAGGTAGAGCCGAGGATTTTGTTCAATATCTGTATGATAAAATCGCTCAGATTCGGGAACACCTGGACTCTGACATAGTAGATTCAGGGGAAAGGACCGAGGCAGGTCTTGAGAATACCACCTGGGAAGAGTTTGATTCTGTGACTCCCGAATATGTGGACAGGATACTGGGGAGGCTGAATGCTACCACATGTTTATTGGACCCGTGTCCCTCCTGGTTGGTGCTGGCCTCTCGGGAGATTACACGAGGCTGGCTCCAGGGGATTATAAATGCTTCTCTGAGTGAGGGTGTCTTTCCTGCTGCCTTGAAAGAGGCGGTGGTGAGACCTCTCCTCAAGAAACCTTCCCTGGACCCGGCAGTATTGGCTAATTACTGTCCAGTCTCCAACCTTCGCTTCGTTGCAAAGGTTGTTGAGAGTGTGGTAGCACAACAGCTTCCTCAGTACCTGAATGAATCAGCTTATCTGGATCCGTTCCAGTCGGGCTTCAGGCCTGGACACAGCACGGAAACGGCATTGGTTGCATTGGTTGATGATCTCTGGAGGGCTTGGGACAAGGGTTGTTCCTCTGCCCTGGTCCTATTAGATCTCTCAGCGGTTTTTGATACCATCGACCATGGTATCATGCTGCACCGGCTGGAAGAGTTGGGAGTGAGGGGCACCGTGTTGCGATGTTTCTCCTCCTTTCTCTCTGACCGGTCGCAGTCTGTGTTGGCAGGGGGGCAGAGATCGACCCCAAGGCCCCTTATATGTGGGGTAACACAGGGATTGGTTCTCTCGCCCCTTCTGTTCAACATTTATGTGAAGCCACTGGGTGAGATCATCCGTGGTTTCGGGGTGAAGTACCACCAGTACGCTGATGACACCCAGCTGTACATCTCCACCCCAGACCACCCCAATGATGCCCTTGAAGTGATGTCCCGGTGCCTGGAGGCTGTACGGATCTGGATGGGGAGGAACAGACTCAGGCTCAACCCATCCAAGTCCGAGTGGCTGTGGTTTCCGACATCCCGATATAGTCAGTTGGTGCCAACGCTGACTATTGGGGTCGAGTCATTGGCCCCCACGGAGAGGGCTCAAAACTTAGGCGTCCTTCTGGACTCACAGCTATCTTTAGAAGAAGAATACCTGACGGCTGTGGCCAGAAGGGCTTTTTATCAGGTTCGCCTGATACGCCAGTTGCGCCCCTTTCTAAATCGGGACTCATTAACACAGTCACTCATGCCCTCTTCACTTCCCGCCTGGACTACTGCAATGCTCTTTACATGGGGCTCCCCTTGAAGAGCACCCGGAGGCTCCAGTTGGTCCAGAATGCGACCGCGCGGGTAGTTATGGGAGCGATGTGGCGCTCCCATGTGACACCCCTCCTGCGCGAGCTGCACTGGCTTCCTGTGTTCTTCTGGGTGCACTTCAAGGTTTTGGTTACCACCTTTAGAACGCTCCATGGCTTAGGACCGAGGTATCTTCGAGACCGCCTTCTGCCACCAGTACCCTCTCACCGACCAGTACGCTCCCATAGAGAGGGGCTTCTCAGGGTGCCGTCGGTCAAACAGTGTCGACTGATGGCCCCCAGGGGGAGAGCCTTCTCTGTGGGGGCACCCACCATGTGGAACAAGCTCCCCCCGGAGATACGGACAATCCCGGATCTCCGCGCTTTCCGCCATGCCCTCAAGACGTTTCTATTCCAGCAGGCTGGCCTGGACTAACCTCTTCTAAAATTGCTCTTATATTCTTAAATCTTAATCTCATAAATTTAGAGTTTTAATTTTAGGTTTAAAACCAAATTATTTAATTGTATTTTAATCAATTCTTTAAAATATTTGTATTATATGTATTTTATCATTTGTCTGTACACCGCCCTGAGTCCCCCGGGAGTAGAGCGGTATATAAATATAATATAATCATCATCATCATCATCATCATCATCATCTTAGGTTTTAAAGGTTCAGCTGTCCAATGTGTGACCCACACTCTATCACCTGGTTTGTAATCATAGGGGGTGGTCCGCACTCTTGCATAAAATGCCTTAATCGATTAACATGATTGTTGTGTTGTAAGTGCAAAAGCAATCTTGTAGCTTCAACTTCTCCTTTTCAAGCTAAGTCAGGCCAACGTTGAAAATGGTATTCAAACAAAGCTGGGGGTCTCCCATATAGAAGTTCAAAAGGAGACAGCTGGTAGTTAGTTCAGGAGGCTGTTCCAAAAAATGTACAAGGCCATAGGGAAAAAAATACATGAAGCCATAGCAAATGGGCTTCTAAGCACAGTTTGGTAATAATTGCTTCCAACGATCTCTTTAGTGTGTCCATGTAAAATAGCATAAAAAATTGCTTCTCTTTTCTCCAGGGGGTGTTCCTCAAAAACAAGTCTCATTTATGTTTGTAAATCAATTACTTAAGCCCAATAATGTTCTAATCCAGACTGATCAATTGATCTGGTGTTGGCTAAGAACGATGTTAGATTCAAATTGTGATCAGTAGGTAAAATCAAGTCTGTCTGCTGCATTAAAATTGTTTAATATTGTAGATGGGGTGCTCACAATAAGGACTCCCCCAAGAGTCAATTTCCTACTTTCTTGGACCAGTATTTGACAGGAATGCCACAGACTTCTTTTGTCTTGCCCAATACTGAGCCAATGCTCCTCATGAGATTCCATTCTCTGTGTTCACAAAGAGATGGAATGGTTGTTCCAAATTTGGCAACTTAATACAGGAGCCTTGGTTAAAGCTTGTTTCAAATTGACAAGGCTTCCTTTTCCGTGTTCCTTCCATTTCAAACTCCAAGGGGAAGATTCAATTAATTTTGCATCTAGGGGTTTGGTAAGATCAGCATACCCATTAATCCAGAATCTGTAGTATCCAACCAACCTAAGAATTTCCTTAGTTCTTGCTTGTTTAAAGGTAGAGGCTGAGATGCCACCCCCTCCATTCTATCAAGAGTGATTGTCCTACTCCCTTCATTAATTAAGTGTATTCTAATACTTTGTCCACGTAATCTGATCTCTGTCAATTAAAAACACCACTTCCTCTTCTTCAAGTCCCACTACCAAATTTATCAAGGGCTCTGCGGAACCCAAAAACTAATCACCCAACATCACCAATACTGATTTTCATCTTCTGCCATCATATTGTACACTTACGCTTCCCTTCTTTGGATCGGGCAGACTTTCACTCTGTCTACCCTGCCCGCACCATCACTTTGTTTACCCATTATCACTTGGTTCCACCCACACATTCCTTTCTTCCTTCGCCGTCCGAAGGTTCCCTATGATCCAAAAACAAATCACATACCTTCTCCCTTCCATCAGTTCCATTTTCTATGATTTTTCACACTTACAATTTCATTATATTCTCCTCATATTAGTCCTATGCATAAGAAAATCAGTCCCAAATATTGAACCATTGCATCAAATCAATCCATTCTATATCTTCAGGGATCATGATATCACTATTTCCTAGGGCTACTGTGTTCAAGTCAGGTTGAACTGATTCAATGCCCCAATTCTCCGGAGTAGGATAGATATATACATAGGAATAGAGTTCCTATGGGGAGAAATCCCTTGCACATTTACACAAGCACAGTGTCCCATTATTCCCCACAGGTGTGTATAAATTCACAATTACAACAAGAATAAAAACAACATTCAGGGATACAGTTACAATCACAGAACCAACCCAATTTGGAGAGTGTGAAGTTGCACAGCTTCTATTGGGATCTTCAGATGGAATAAGAGAGGCTACCACTCAGGCTGGAAAGACCAAAAAGTTGCTACTCCTGCAACAAGAAAAATCACAAACAAAACCCATTCATACCACAACGACCACACCTGTTTTTGGAAAAGTGCATTCTCAACAGCTCTTCTTCAGGAATCGCTTGCCACTCTTTAAGTTCTTCCACTGGTCCTTTTACACGGGTGTAGTGGTCCACCCTTTGTCTGTAGGTTGGACTGCTGTTTCAATAGTCCGCAGGACTTCGTACGACCTGTCCCAGGCTTGGCTAAGTTTGTCCTCAGATCAGGTTTTATCAGGACCCAATCACCAGGCTGGAACTTATGAACGGCAAAATCAAGAGGTAGGGTTTGAGCTAGGAGTCCTTTGAGTCTGAGGTAAGATAAAGAAGAGTAGAGGCCAACTATACAGTTCTTAACAAACATGTCTTTAGTTTCATATTGTGGAATTTCCCCCATTCTGTCCAAGCGTGGTAATCCAAACATCATTTGGCAAGGGAAGGGTAAAGATTTGGTTCACAACAGAGATGATTTTGCATTCCATGGAACATGACATTCCCATTGCCTCCATTATTAATTTAAGCACTTTTGCAGTAAAATTAGTCTCTTGGTTGCTGTCTATAGATTCTACTATCCCATATTTAGGTATTATCTGGTGGGGGTTTTTTTGGTTTTTTTTTTTACTACTGCTGAGTGGCTCTCAAGGCTGGATAAGCCTCAACCCATCCAGTCAAGTGACCCATTATCACCAATAAATATCTAAGTCTCCCCACTTAAGTTAGTCCAATGAAATCAACTCAAATGCATTGAAATGGTCTCACGCTAAAGTAGCCCTCCCTTCTCTTTCTACTGCTCACATTTTCTTTAACTAGTACTTCTCACCTAACATTAAACATTCAGTTCTTTCTGCCGCTACCATCCTGGCTTCCAAATAGTGCCTTCAAAGCTTGATTTCACAAGCCTGTGCAAATCAATTTAAAGACAACTTCCTGGCTTCCACTAAAACTTCCTTTCTCCCTTAACACTAACCATTCAATCTATAAACAAATTAGCTCCTTCTGCCAAAGGAACATCCATTAAATCAAGTGTAACCCTAGGCTATAATATAACTACCCCAACACAATAATATTACTGCTGTTATTAATCAAATGTCCTAAGTATTTGATCTCTCTTTCTACATATTATAATTGCTAACCCAGCTCTGTAACAATTCGTAAAAGGCAACAACTTTATGCTGCTTACAAACAAACAAGCAAACAAAGAATATGCCATAGGAGAGAGCACTTTGTCTGCGAAGCATGCAGATGCATGCAGACATAAAGACAGAAAGGAATACAAAAAAAGACTTCAAAAATAAAACAAACAAAGTATATTGGATCCGTGCTCTGAAATATCTTTGGATCAAACTTTAGTGTCCATTCACTGCCTTCAGTAAAATGTAAGCCAGATTCAGAAAGTCTTTCAAAATCATTCCTTTTATATAGGTTTAATTAAACATTTTAAACCTCAAAAATTTCCAGAAAAAATAAAATCAAGATTGTATTCAGAGCAGAAAAGAAAATGTATCTGTATAGCTTTTATATGCAGATGAAAAGAGGCCGAAACAGTGAGAGGATTTGCAGATCACCCATTGCCCCCGCCTTTACTCTCAGCAGAGAGAGAAAAAAATGTTTAAAAGAACACACAAGCCTCTCTTCCCCCCCTCTTCTCTCCTCCAAAGGGAAGTGGGGTTTCCGTGTGTAAAAAAATGGGAATACAGGGAGAAAAAATATTCAAACTACATAGAATCCTTTAAACAAAACAATCCTCTGCATTTATTTCTCGAACCTCATTCCACATGCGCAACACACAAGCATTCACAGATCACAGTCCGGACATCTCACACACGCACATTCACATTTGTACTGTAATCAGACTGTTTCTAAAAACCAATTTCACATACAAAAATTTCATTCACTGCTTCCTTCATGAAAACTAATCATCTAAATATTTCAGGCTCTTTTCACAAGCCAATGCTGCATTTTCTAAATAACCTTTGATGTACTGTTATTAGAAGATTTCTATTGTAAAGAACCTCCCTGCAGGTTTGGAAATGATTACATACATACACACATACCATCAAACATTTCCAGACCCGTGGAAGTTGTTTTTGTTTTGTTTTGTTTTGGTTTTATTTTTTATTTCCTTGGCCAACCTATAGCTTACTCTTAAAGCAGTGGGAAAACTCAGAAAGCAGTTTAAATCATAAATATGATTGTGGGCCCAAACTACTTTCCGTTTCTCCCAGCTTCAAGCAGCGATGTTTACTTAATTTGCAGGCTGACCAAACATCTCACAATCAATTCTACATGCTATTATTATAGATGCATATCCAAGAATTTTGTAACAAATCACACCAAATTGATCAAGCCAAATTATATGACTCTTCCCATTTAGACAGGTTTTTACATAAAAATTTCAATTACCTGCTAAAGCCCAGGTTGGAAGAACAATAAACAATTTCTTCTTAATTCTTAATTCTTTCAGAGTTCTCTGGTTTCTGCAAGTTTCTCTTGATATCCATGGCACTTTGAGTGATAAACCATACATTTTACAGGGATCTACTGCTGTTTCCAATTAAGCAGATCTGTCTAAAACCTCCCTTAAAAGGGGCCAGAGTTACTGCCTTCTTAAGATTTGTCTGGCTTCGAGTACGGGAGCTGACAGGTTTTTCTTGTTCCGTCTTTTCCTCTTCTCCCTCGGACTTAACCTCCCTTTTAAGTTGCAAATGTTTTCTCAGTGGCTGAATAGAACTTGAGAGCGTTTGGTAAGGAATTTGTCTTGGGACTATAGGAAGAGAGGGAGCGTAGGGAGGAGGACAATTTATTTCTTCTTCATCTTCCAGGCTCAAAATCTTAGCTTTAATTGTTTACTGATCTTAGATGTTTCTTTCATCATACACTTTTACACATTCCAACTGACTTTTCCTAAGCCACTTGGGTCTTGCATTTTGAATGTTCTTCCATTGGTCTATGTACAGGAACTGTTCCCATCTTCCTTCCTATGTGATAATCCCGATACACCTTTGAAATTATTATGGGAACCAAGGAAACCTCTTCTAGCCACCTTACGCCCAAGGTTGACTATTAATTAACACAAAAGTGTTTCTCCTGGAATCCAAGGAACCCTCTTCTGGCCCACCTTACGCCCAAGGTTGACCATTCATTGACACAAAAGTGTTTCAAGGTGTCAGGATTACACAGAGGACCACCATATTACACTGAAAGCAAGGGTTTAACCACTCACACAGCCTAGCAGGGAGACTCAAACTCCCAACAGGAGACTCGAACTCCTTACTGGAGACTTTCAGGACGCCACCTTGTCTCCTAGGGGGGTGATCAGGCCCCCTCTTCTGTCTCAAAATAGACAGGCCTCTTTCCCCATTTAAATGTATACTTGCCTGTAAGCAGTCTTGATTTTCCACGGAGATTTCTGAGTCTGGTCTGCCCTTTTGTGGGTCCTTGGCTGAGTTGCTTCTCCAGTAAGCCCACGGCAATTCCCCACTGAAGAATTCTATAGACTTCAAAGGAGTCCGGTTGCCGGCTTTTGAATTTTCATTGGGAAAGAATCGTTACTCACCGGGGCAACACGCCGAAGCAGAAAATTCTCTACCTCTCAAAATCCAAAGTCCCATCTGCCAGGGTGCCAAAAATGTTATGGAATGAAGAGATTGAGAGTCATCCCAAAGGGCAAACAGAATCAGATTTATTGCAATAAGGTTCAGAGTCCGATTCATACCTGGAAGTCTGAACAAAATTATGGGTCGGGGACCCTGGTCTTTATACAGTTTCAAACAAAGGAAAGTGCTAACACAGCGGTTCTAATTACTAAAAACATTTGTTACATGAAATGATATCTTCCTGATTAGAGGTTCTTACATGTCTTGCCAAACAAATATAACTTTTCTGAAAATTATCTTTGGTGATAGAGACTCACTGTCTCATTTTGGTATCCTTGACATTTGTAACTTTCAAACAGTATATCACCCAAGATATGGGTCTTTCTGACAGCGAGGGGTCCTCCCTTACAGAATGTTGCTTATACAAAGGAGTTTGGCTGGCTTTTGTACTTATCCACTGGATACATTTGGAAATGAATACTAGAAAGATGTCCAGTGGTCATTTAGTAGGTCCCGCATTCATCATCATCATTATTATTAGAGAGAGCCCTTCAGTGGTCATCTAGCTGGACCCGCATTTCCTACTTTAAAAATAAATTATTCCCAAATGCAAATTTTCAAAAATCGAAACATGCAGATTATATTTTAAATTCAAATTATAAAAGTTAGATTACAGTTAGATTAGTTTTCTGTAAATAACAGTTTTTGGCTGAGCAAATTACCACGGTCAAGTATGCAATCATGTGGCCTATTTGCATTCTAGAGAGAGCTTTACATGGACATTTGTTAAAATAAAATCTTTTTAAGAATGTTTTTTTTCTCCTTAGTATTACTCCTCTTCTCTTTTTGACAATGACCTGGAAGCTTTTAAATTTGGTAACAGAAGCATTAGATTATATGGCTTTGAAGAAGTCATAGGGAATTTACCCAGTTTAGGAACAATGATCACTTTATCAATACTGATTGATATGAAATTAATAAGGCCATATTTTTATTTTCAGTTTTAACTACACTTACATTAAAGATAATAAAATTGTGCTTATGTAAAAGTAGAATTCACTGATCTCAGTAAAGGTGCTCGGGCGCCTTCTTCTTTCGTTGCAGGCTTCATTTTTGGGTCTGCTTGTCTAAATTGGAATGGAGCGGTTTCATTAAATATATTTCTGGTCCGCTCACTCACTCTTTATAAAAGGGGTATTTGTGGTACTCTTTCAGTTTCTGGCTCTTAAAAACAGGCTGTTTAAGAAGTTTAAACAGTGCATTGGTTTTATGGTGCTTTAGCATACAGAAATTAATTTTATAGCATTATGGCCAATATATATTAGAACATGTACATATTGAGCATGTATATATTGTATACATACAGTACATGCATTCTATAACACTTAGAATGCAACAGATTCTTTTAAAAAAGATATGTCATAGGAATTCAACTCAATCGAAGGACTATTTTACTTTTTAATAAACATCCTCTCTTGCATAATATAGGTAGTCCTCAACTTACCACCACATTTGAGCCCAAAATTTATGTTGCTAAGTGAGATGTTTGTTAAGTGAGTTTTGCTCCATTTTACGACTTTTCTTGCCACTGTTAAGTGAATCACCGCAGTTGTTAAATTAGTAACATGGTTGTTAAGTGAATCTGTTCTCCAGCAATATGAACCAGTTCTCCAGCATCCAAATATAAATCATATGACCATGGGGATAGCTGCAACAGTCGTAAGTGTGAAAAACAGACACAATTCACTTTTTTCAGTGCCAGTGTAACTTTGAACGGTCACTAAGCAAACTGTTGTAAATCGAAGACTACCTGTACATATCTGCGAGATTAAAATGGACTCATCTAAAAATCCTGATAAATAAACAACTTCACAATGAGATGTTAGCCTCTTACGGCTTTATTAAGGCTTAGAAAATTGGGGACATGCAAAATATACATCAAATGAAAATCAATTGTAATAATAAATCAATCTGGTGTATACACTATATAAATGCATTTAAACTAACATCTTTTAAACTGTTGTAGAGAATACTGTATATCCTTGGTACCTAATTCAAGAAATAATTCAGTGATAAGATCAGCAATGGAATAACTGTTTCTCTGAAAAACCAGGGTATCCTGGGACAGACACTAGACAGGAAACAGGTCTAATGAATACAAAATTTTGATTGCTAATAAGGACATTGCTATTGTACTGTTTCTTTAATCCTTCTAGCACTGAATAAACTCATAGAGGGAACAAGTTTACCAGCTCATATATTAAATGACCCTGTTATATAGAGACATTTGCATGCAACAATCTATTGATAAATAGATGCATCTGACAAACTATTTGTCCTGCTATTGAAGGTATTACCATTAATTTAAAAGTAGCAACAGATGTTCATGCATACTGATCATGCAGATCACTGTTGCAAGACAAATAGTTTGTATTTTTCTGTTTTAGCCGTTCAGTAGTGGTTCTATTCCGGTATTAATGGAACAACTATTTTTATATCTTTAAAATGTTATAATTAAAATCATCATGCTATCTTTGTTCATTCACACACAAATATCCATGTTCTAATGCTATAATAAAAAGGCAGGAAGTAAATGTGATGATCTGGTCCTTGAAAACAGAGAAGATTTAATCATGATGGAGAGAATGCCAAAAAAGTCACAATATTTGAAAACCTGAACAAACATTATAGTTCACTTTAACACATGAATTCTAAATTTAGTGCTAAATATGTTTTGAGTAAACCAAAACAAACAATTAATTTCTTGAAACTGAATTATTAGGATTATCCAGCCAAGGAAGATTCTGATATAAACACTGTAGCTGTAAGTTTTTTATTTTTAATTTAAGAATAATCTTTTAAATAAATTATTCTCATTACAAAATATATAAAGTAACAGATGATTTTTTAAAATCATAAATACTTAATAACTGTGCATATCTAAGGATTAAGCTCACCGAAATTGCAAAAAAGGATGACAGTGATATTGGAGGTAACCCTTGAGTAAAATCAGCTCATATCAAGCATTCTCAGCAATCAATCGTCATCCAAGCCATGTCAATCCTGGACTAGGATTGGTGGGGGTGAGAATAGAAAGTGAATTGATTCTGATCTTCATGATTTTCCCTCAAAACATCTCAAATTTATTTCCATGGCCATATCGAAAAATTCTTTAGGAAGAGTCTCTTTTTTTCTCTTGTTCTTTTTACTCATTTTATAGTCATTTTTCACATCAAGTATCGCATTATAGTCACCAAGAAAGCAGATATCTTCATATTCCAGCTCAACTATTTTATTGTGTAAGCCCTTGAAAAATTCATGTTCATTTTGATTTGGTGCGTATATTACTACTAGCAGTATTTTCCTATTTTCCAATATTATTTCAGTCATGACTGTCCTGCCATCTTCATCTGCATATATTAATTTCGAAAGTATCCAATCTTTAACATAAACCGCCACTCTCCTATTCTTTTTTGAAGTCAAGAATGTATATAATTTCCCTAGTTTGGGGTTTTCCAAGATTTTTTGGTGTCTTTTTTGTTATATGTACTTCCTGAAGACAAGTCATATCCGCTCCTATTTTTTGTAATTTTGTAAAGATTTGGGATCTTTTTTTTTTTTTTGGTGCATTCAAGCCGTTAATATTTACAGAAAAAAGTTTCAAGGCCTCTTCCATTGTCTAATATAGCTGTTTTTTTGTATGTCCTGTTTCCATCCACATTTTCGTCTTCACGCCCTCTCTCCTCTTTCTTTTTCTTGGCTTGTTCTTACTTCCTTCTCTTGTATTGCCTCTATTTGAACTTCTTCTTGACTTCTGCTTTCTAATTCTTCTTTATTTTCTTGTTCATCTTCCTGGTTGAAGAGTGAATTATAAAACTCTCTTGCTTTCTCTAATGTGTCTATTTTATATTTTTTATCTTCCAAGGTAGCCAGGATCCCCTCCGGTGTTAGCCATCTAAAGGCTATTTTGCGTCTGTTCAACTGGTTTGTTAGAAACTGGTATTGCTGTCTCTGATTCCTAATTCTTTGGGGTATTTGTTTTAAGACTATAATTTCTTTGCCTTTATATGTCAACGTCCCTTCTCTGGATTTCATATATACCTCATCCCTAGTTGATCTTTTTGAAAATTTGACGCGTACTTCTCTTGTCAAAGGATGCCTTCTTATGTAATTTGTATGAACACGATAAATTTCGTCTATTTATCCCTTTATATCCAGCTTATCTTTTTCTGTTATTTCTGCTGTTATCTACAACAATCAAAGCGACGGAAATATAATTAAGAGAGAGACTCCAAACAGATTGACAAAGCTGAGCCATAAAGAAGCGGCGAAGTGAAAGTAAAACGGAGCAAAGTGGCGAGACCAACCAGAGGGTGACTAAGCAGAGCTGACAGGCAACGGAATTAAGGTGGATTTAAAGAAACACAGTGGGGAGTTGTCGACTGAATATTAAATACATTGTTACTGATTTGACTGGGACTTGGAATTAGACAAGGACTAATTGATCTGTGAAAGGAATACGGGACCAAGTGTTGGATTTATTACAAATGGAAGTGGAGCCGAGACGACAGAGAAGAGACAGAAGGGATGGTAATTAACTTTGAGAGTGAACGAGAGGAACTTTGAGACTTTGTATTGGCGGCAGAGTGACAATACTTAATATTAGTGAATGAAAGGTGGAACTATATTAGAATACCCATTTGGAAATAACAGGGACATTGAGTTTTAGGACAGACGACTCGAATAATGCAAGACTAAGAGAGGATAGCAACGACTACAATTTTGGAAACTAAATATAACGTTTGAGACTTAATTTAATTGAACTTTTTCTAACTTATTCTAATTTTCCTTATCTTTAATACTTAATACCTTAATATATAGTATATTGTATAGAATATTATAGTATATATAGTATAAGGTCTTGGAACATTTAAGTTTAAGTTTAAAATACACAGTTTAAGTATAAGTAAGAGGAGGTAAAATATATATTTAGAAACTAACTTGACAATCACATAGGCTTTGAATAGGAATAATAATAAAACAAACAGTTTATTTGCATTCTCTTCTTTCCTATTTCATTATTGTTTTGTGTGCTATAATTCAATATTAACTTAAGTGATTGACATATTATTATTGAATTGATGAATTGAAAAAGAGTGATTTCTATTATTGCTATATATTGTTTTGAATAAGAATAGATATTTTAAACTGGTAAAATTTGATAGAGATATAACTAAGAATTTAATAGAACTTAATAGAATTAATAGAATATTTAAATAGAATATTTAACATAGAAATTGATACATGACTTACTGAAATATCCTATATTTTCCCTACTCCCCACCTAAGTTTTTATTAATCCCTCATATAACGATATTAGAGACTGAATTCTAGAAATTTGATCAGACCTGAAAGCTAAATAATAGACATTGGTTCTTGCAATAAATAGAAGAGAAATCCTACTATAAAATATAGACCGTGAATGAAAATTTGGGAAGTGCTAAACCAGAAAATCAAGATGACAACTACTGGCCCATCTGCAATGACAAAAACGAGTATAAGTATAATCACTAACCAAACATTGTCTACTGCATCATTGGCGCAACAGAAAATGATAGACACAAAGCTACTTGCAGAAAAAGAGAAAACTCCCCAACCAATCAACATCCAAAATATACATTCAATATTGGCAATGATACAAGAGGGAATGAACAAAACACAGGAATCAATCGCCAACAACCACCAAGAAAGCAGGAAAAATCACAAAGATCTGAAATCTGATGTAGGAGAAATTAAGGACAACTTTAAAAAAATGGACGATAAGATGGAGAAAATTCAACAAAACATCGCCAAAAACGAACAACTGATCCAAAACATTGAAGCAAAGATGGACCAAGCAGAGAAAAAGCTGGAGGACCTAGAATGCGACCAAATAACAATAAACAAAGAACTGGAAGATTCAATTTCATTTTTAGAAATGGAGAAGGCGTCATTCTACCTAAGATTCCAAAATATCGTGGAAAGCGGAGAAGAGGCTTTGAGAGACTTAATGGTGGGAATTCGGGAAGAGGCGACCCAAAAAAATAAGGAAGAAATCAACCAGGAAATTGATGAAGTCTACAGAGAATTTACAAATTACGCCCGAAGGAACAAGCTACCTAAAGAGATTCATATTAGATTCGTAAGGAAATCAGTGAAAGAGGAAATATATAAAATAATGAGAGAAGAACCAATCACCTACAAGGGAAAAGAAATAATTGCATTAAAACAAATACTGAGAAGAATAAGAGAAACAAGGAAAAATTACAGCTTTCTGACAACAGAATTAAACAAACATAAACTAATGTTCTGGTGGTTAACATCCGAGGGAATTCTTGAATTATGGCAAAATACCCTAGAGAAGGCACAACAGTTTTTTGACAGCAATTTTGTACTAGAAGAACAAGAATCCGAAACACAGCAAGAATCCGCAAGCCAGGAGGACCAACCAGAAGAAGTACAGCGAGAAGGAAGAACAAGAAGGGAGAAAGAAAAGATGGAAAGAGAGGGAGCAAGAGAAAAAATACAAATCACTGGAAAAAACACTAGGAAACTCAGGACAGCAAGGAGATAGAAGATTGGAATGGAGAAAGAACTAAGATTGATATCAATTAACATAAATGGCCTAACTACTCCATCTAAGAGATCACACATATTTAGAAATCTACAAAAATTGAAGACAGATATCATAACATTACAAGAAGTCCATATTAAAAAAACAACAACGTAGACTATTAGAAAACAAACGACTAGGAACACTCTATACTGCATTAACAGAAGAAAAAAGAGGCATAGCAATGTACATCCAAAACCATATACAAGCAAAGCAAATATTCGCTGATGAGGAGGACAGGACGTTGATGGTCGAAATCGAAACAGGAAAGAAAAAGATATTATTAGTGTCACTTTATGCACCGAATGGAACTCAAATTGATTACTTCAAGAAGATACACAATATAATTAAGGAATTGGACTATCAAAACATATGTCTCATTGGAGACTATAATGCAATTGTAAATACAGAAAAAGACTATCGGAGTAGCAAATAAAATAAATCCAGAAAAAAAATACTTCCGGAGACATTTCACGATATGGTACAAGAATTTCAACTACAGGATACCTGGAGGGAAATCAATTACAATAAACAACAATTCACATTCTACTCAAATCCACACCAATCGTGGTCTAGAATTGACATGGCCTGGACGACAGCAGAGCTCAGAGCAGATATCAAACAAATAGAAATTGCAACTAACACGTGGGCAGACCACAATCCGATTGAAATAACATGGAAGGGCCACCAAACGTGGAGAAAATGGATGATGGATAGAGATATTATGAACGACAAACAATACGTGGAAATGATCCAAAAAGAATTGAAAATATTTTTCCAAATTAACGTTAAAGAACACACCAGTCTGCAAAATCTATGGGACACAACCAAGGCATATATTAGAGGCCCAACAATTACCTACACGGCACAAAAGAACAAAGACAAACAACAAACAAAACAAAATTTACTGACAACACTACAACAATATGAATTAGAATTACAGAAACAGCCGCACAATCAAGAAATTAAAGAGAAAATAAACCTTACAAGACATAAATTGAATTTGACTACAACAGCAGAGATAACGAGGAAAATAAAAATGACCAAACAAAACCAATTCGAGCATGCCAACAAAACTGGACAGTGGTTAGTCCATAAATTGAAAACAGAAAAAGAGAAGAAGATTATAAGGCAATTAAAAGACGAGGACGGATGTTTATTAGAATAATGAGGACAAAAAACGAATTGCAAAGGAATTTTTCGAAAACCTATACGCAAAAGAAGAAATTCAAGAAGAGGATACCATAGAATATTTAAATAAAATAAAGATACAGGAACTAAAAGAAGATCACATTGAAATATTGAATAGACCGATCTCTATGTTAGAATTAATAGAAACAAGGAAGAAACAAAAAAACAACAAGACACCGGGAACAGACGGCATACCAGCGGAGTTCTATAAGACATTCCAGCAATCACTAGATGACATCCTAATACAAGTATTCAACGATGCACTTCTGGAAGCCGAAACCCCACAATCATGGAATGAGACAATAATCACATTAATACCAAAACAAGATTCGGATCCCGCTGAAATTAAAAATTACAGACCAATTTTCCTCCTCAATGTAGACGACAAACTATTCACATCTATTATAAAACAGAGACTGAAAAATTTTTATCAAGCACTACATACATCCCGATCAAAATGGTTTCATTCCCGGTCGACAAATCCAAAACAACACAAGAACAATTATTGACACTCTTGAATTCTGTGAACAAAGATCGGACAAACAGTTAGCTTTAATTTTCCTGGACGCACAAAAAGCGTTTGATAACCTCAACTGGACATTCCTTATAACACAATTAGAAAAAATGAAATTCAGAGAAAGATTTATAAAAATGATCAAAGGTATATACAGCACCCAAACTGCAAAAATACTAATTAATGGCGAGACAAGAGGACAATTTGATATAAAAGAGGGGTGAGACAAGGATGCCCCCATCCCCCATATTGTTTATACTAACATTGGAATTACTATTAGAAGAAATCAGAGCAGATACAGAAATAACTGGACTAAAAATAAAAAAATCAGGAATATAAACTGCAAGCCTTTGCGGATGACATAGTACTCATCCTAGAAAAACCATTACAATGAGGACTAAAATTACTGACCAAAATACAGCAATATGGAGAAGTAGTGGGCCTGAAAATCAACAAACAAAAAACCAAAATCTTAACAAAGAATCTCACCAAACAGCAAGAAAAAGAATTGGAAAATATGCTAGGGATACAAAAAGCAAAGAAAGTTAAATACCTAGGGGTGTGGCTTACCAACAGAATATCAACGTTGAAAGACAATTATACTAAACTGGCTAAACAAGTAGAAAAAGATCTGGAACGTTGGACAAAACTCCAGTTATCACTCCTAGGCAAAATTGCCACTATCAAAATGAATATTCTGCCAAGAGTGCTGTACCTATTTAGAGTGATACCAGTAAATCCGGGCATAACATACTTCAAAGATTTGGACAGGATGGACTTCCGGTGGGATTGCGACATCGCCGGACGCTTCTTTTTGAAGCGCCAACCCAGGGCTCCGTAGAACCGCAAGAACAGCGACTACCAGCTGTCTTGCGGTTTGGAAACTTTCCTCCTGGTAAGAGGGGGGAAAGTGAGTAGACGGGTGGGGTAGAGCTCCCTGAGAGTGCCAGATTTTACCCATAATCTGGCGCTCGAAGATGAGAGCTCCCCGCTAAGCCTGTCAGTACTCCGGATCCTGGATGTCTCTGCTTTGCAGAGCTAGATGTCGTGACCATCCCAGCAACCAACTTTAAACAAATACTTTTTGAATCAAGCTGGCGGAGTATAAGCAGCATGAAAAAAACAGCAAGTATTTTCTTTTTTTTAACTCCAAAGATTAACCTTCTTTAAAAGATTTTCCTTAAGCTGAAGGTGAAAGCAAGATGGCGTTTGAGTTTCAACGGAGCATGAAGAAGTGAAAGTTAAAAGTAATTATTGACAAGCCCCTGTTTGAAACGTAAAACTCTTTTTTGAAAAGTGGATGAAACAAGAAAGGAAGTAATTATAATAATTGAAGCAGTAATATAAATTACAAATTGTAAAGGGTCTTTTTTTTCTTTTTGATACTTTTTTTTTCCTGTCCTTTTGGAAGGGAAAGAAGAAGGGGGGCAAGATGACTGGTCTTTTTGAAAGCAAAGAAAGCAAAGAAGGGTTAATTAACCCTCAGATATGGTCTGATTTTGAGGAAGCTTGGAGCTCAATTACCTCTGCTTTATTGGAAAAAATTGATACTATATTTCAAGCTTCTCAAGCTGGAAACAATGAAATACATGGAAATACTGAGTTGCAATCTAGCAGTGGTGGATTGAATGAAGAGCTGGGAGATGGAAAAGAACAACAACAGCCTATAGTAGTTTTTTTGGGGGGGAGAGAAAGATGGATGCTGTGCAGAATAAGAAGCAAGAAATTTTGGAAGCTGATGAGACTTTGGCTACACGAATCTTTTCTTATAAAATCCAACCTGCATTTAAAGAGCTGTTTTCAGAAGAAGTTATATTTCTGCAAAAATTTTATAATATGCAATCCCAAAAAATGCAAATTTTTACTGGAGTTAAAAAAGGCAGAGGGATCAAAGTTAAGAAAAGAGTTCGTAAAAAGGAAAAGAAGAAAGACTGGAGACATGGAAAATAACCCTGCTTGATGAGATGATGGTCCTTAAAAAGTATTGTTTAAGTGTTTAAAGATTTTGAACTTTTGGAAGAAAACATCCAGCAGCTTAATGCCAGTTGACTAAGCGATGAGCGACGATGAGGAGGTAACCTACAGCTGTATTGGAATATTTTGAGAAGAATAAACAGATCATAGCAATGCTGGTGTGTTGGGCTGTGAAATATGCCTTGACCTGAATGATTTGGAATATTTTATTAAGGACTGTAATAAATTTGGACTTAATTGCAATCGCAGTTTTATTGAATATAGTAAATTGGAGTTTTCCGTTTGATGGTAATAAATATAAGGCAAAGGACTATGGGCCTAGTGCAATTGCAGTTGATCTGGTGGTTTCCCTAATACGTCTGATGAATTTATTAATCTAATTTTTGGCTGGATTTGATGGATACTATTTGAAATACAATTATAAAGTCACTCGGGGGGGGGTTTATATAAAGAAGCAATTTTTATTTAGGTGGGTAGACGCAAATGAAGACATTCTATATGCTGTTGGAAGATGTGAAGATAAGAAGATTAGCAACTGGTTTAATCTAGTATGAAGAATTTAAATGTTTGATATAGCTATTAAATGATGTTTTTAGTTGATTTGTTAATATGTATTGATAAATTAATAAGAGGTTTGATTATTATTTTTTAGTTAGAAATTTTTTTTTATTAAGTGTTTTAATTATAATTGGACCTTGATGGTTTAAAAGTGGAGGACGGAAGAGTTTATATAGTATTTTATTTTAAATTTGGGGTTTTTGAATGAGGTTTTTTTTTTTTTTGCTTTAAATGAAAGAAGTTATATAATATCTTGTTAAACTGTATAGATCTAATAATCTGTTAAGTATCTATTAGCTAAATTGAGTAATGATAGGTTTGATTAGGTAATACTTAATTGTTTTATTAACTGCTGTAATTATAAATTGATACTAATTTTGTTGAATTAGATGGAATAAGAAGAAAGAAGACTTGCTTTCCTTTTATCTATTTGTTTAATGATTATGATAAGTGAGAGATGGAGTTGAATTTAGGGGATTTAAGCTGTATTTTATATTTTGTATTTGCTCTGGGAAGTCGGGGTGGGTGGTTGGGGAGGGGGGAGAAAATGTATGTAAAACTTTTAAAACTTTTTCAATAAAAAAAAAGATTTGGACAGGATGATACTAAAATTTATCTGGCAGAAAAAAAAGGCAAGAATCAAATTAAAGCACTTACAGGACAAACGAGAGAGAGAGGAGGAATGGGACTCCCCGATTGGCAGATTTATTATAAAGTGTCAGCATTAACATGATAAAAGATTGGATTGAACTCAAAAACAGACGAACATTAACACTGGAAGGTTTCAACTTGACAAAGGAATGGCATGCATACTTATGGGAAGGAAAATTCACAAAACAAGAACAATTCCGTAGACATATCGTGAGAGACACCCTGCACAAAACCTGGAATGAAATTAGAACCATTATGATAAGATCCCACGGTGGATCTCTACAATGGAAGCACAAATCTATCCAAATACAATGGACACAAATAAAATGAAAACATACCAGGATCTCTTAAAAGAAGAAGGAAAACTAAAAACAATAGAAGAATTAAGAACCCAAGGTGTGGAAACGGACTGGTGGCCATACTTACAATTAAAATCCAGATACAAAACAGATATGGAAAAATTCGGAATCCAAAAAGAACTAAATCTGTTAGACAAAATTTTACTGGGCCCCAATGAGAAATTAATAACAAAAATTTACAACTTCCTATTGGCATATAAATTAGAAGAGGAAACAGTTAAAGAAAACATGATCACGTGGGTGATGAATTTTGGATATCCTATAGAATTAAACAAATGGGAAAAATTATGGAAAATTAACAGCAAATTAACACTATCTGTACCGTACAAAGAAAATGCTTACAAGATGTTTTCTAGATGGCACCTCCCACTGGCGGGGATCTCTAAAATGTTTCCCAATACATCTTCACTCTGCTGGAAATGCAAAGCACAAAAAGGGACACACTACCACATGTGGTGGTCATGTCCCAAAGCCAAACAATTCTGGAACAATATTAAAACCAATTGGAGGAAATAACAACTCAAAAAGTACCATTAAAACTGGAAACATACCTATTAGGCATATTTACACATAATTATGAAAAAGAAATAATATATCTAATCACACATATTTTGACTGCGTCAAGGATCACCTATGCACAAAATTGGAAATTAGAAGAAGTCCCAACATAAGACAGAATAATATCCAAAGTCATGGAATGTGCTGAGATGGAGAGACTCACCGAGGAAATTCAAGGAAAGGAAGAATCTGACTACTATCTGGTTTGGCAAAGGTGGTATCAATGGTTGGAGATAAAGAAACCAAACAAAAAGAGGATCCCAAAAGAGTAAAATAAAATTCTGTACCAAATGAGGTTTAACAACGAATAACTAGATATCAATAAAATAATATCGTTATACAAGGCGAGAGAAGGAATACATATCAAAGAATATAGGTTATCGATGTTGTAAGAAATCAGACATTATGTTTAGATGTCATTATTGTGATGCATGTTGTGTATTGTTTTACTTGTATTTGTATGTGTATATGTATGTGTATTTTGTGTGTTTTTAAATCAATAAATGTGAAAAAAAATTAAAAAAAGAAAAAAGCTAAAAAGTAAAATATTAAAAATGTACAATATAACATTCAAGTTATACTAGCATTAAATAAAAAAATAAAAAAACTAATAAAAGTATTATGTATACATACATACCAGCTAATCCCTGCCCTATGTGAGCTCTATTCTAGCCATAGTTTATGATGTGTAGCCTCTTTATCTGATGTATTAAATCCATCGCTTGGTTCTACTGGGCTTCTGAAAAAGTTTTTCTCACTCTCTTTAGGGATGAAATATGTTGGCAAGCTTGGCCTGAGCTGGGGGAGAAAGGTTTAACCCTGACTCCCTTCCCGACAGAGATGACAGCAGGGAGAAGCTTGGCACTGCAGATGCAGAGGAACCCAAATCTTGTCCTACAAGATCTAGGCCAAGCTTCCCCAGGTGATATTTGTCTCTGACCACAACATGCCACAATAGCCTGGGGCCCAGAGCTTTTTTGGAATACCTGTGAGTATTGAAAACCAAACGGCATATCAGGTTCTTTTTCCTAGTCTAATCATACTTTTATGTAGCACAAGGATAATGTTGTTTTGTTTTGTGAGCACAGGTGTCATGCTCTTTCAAAATAGAGAAAACCAGTCTTTAAAAAAAAAATCCAGCATTCTTTCATGATAATGCCAAATCCTTGTATGTAAAGAACTCATGTAAAGCATGATACTTAGTGGAAGGTGGCAGTCAAGCATCACACAGGCAGATATCCAAGTGCCCAAGTCTTGAACTTTTTTGCAACCAAAACCAAAATGGTCATCTCTAGAGTGGCTAGAGGCCAGAGATGAATAGACATGTCTGCAATGGCCTAAATTGACCAATATGAGACAAGAAGATTATGAACCGGAGTGGTTTGTGGACAGAGGATTGAAACTGTATGAGACTACTTTCAACTTCTATTGTTGTTAGTTGCAAAGTCGTGTCTGACCCATTGCAACCCCATGGACAACATTCCTCCATGCTGATCTGCCCCAGCTACGGACCTCAAAGAACACAGCACACACAAAGTCCATTCAAACCTTAGTTTACTAAATAAACCAGTCTTTTACAACAACGGCTGTTAATTAACTGCATTAACAGCCGTCAAGAGTTCAAAGAATAATAACTGAAAGCTTACTGTGGTTGGCAGAATGCCCAGAAGCAATTTGCAGGAAGCTGATAAGATAAGCAAGACAAGACAAGACAGAAGGTATGTGAACGAAGCTGTTCCCTGCAAATTGCTCCAGTCGGCGTTCCTCCTTAAATAGGCTAAGGGAGTGGCCAATTAGCCCCAAGCCTTAGTCTTTTTTTTCAATAATTTTTTATTTTTAAACAAGAATAAAACATAAAAATATCATCATTCCATACAGTTGCAAACAGTATATCGATTGGTTTGTATCCTTTTGTGGTCCCTCCTCTCTTCAAAATATCACTATTTTGAGGTTATTTTCATATTTTAAAAAATCACTTAATTTATCTCAGCATCCACATATTTCATGTTTATCTCCATTTTTTATTGTGCATCCATTGATAAAATAAATTCCATATCAAATAATATTGTTTATCTTCCTGCTCTCTTATTTCAAGTGTCAATTTACTCATTTCAGCACAGTCCATCATTTTCTTAATAATTTCTTCATCAGTAGGTGTCCTTTCTCCTTTCCAATTTTTTGCAAATACAATTCTAGCTGCTGTTAAAAGGTTCACAATTAAATATTGCAATTCTTTATTATATGTCTCTGATAAGATCCCTAATAAAAATATCTCTGATTTAAAATCAATATGTCTCTTAGTCATTTTTTCCAACCACGTGTGTATCTTGGTCCAATATCTCTTTGCATTTCCGCATGTCCACCACATGTGGTAATAGGATCCTGGAATCTGATGACACTTCCAACACTTCTCCGATTTATTCTGGAACATTCTGGCTATCCTCATCGGGGGTAAATGTCACCTGTAAAACATCTTATACAAATTCTCCTTATAAACTGTAGACATTGTCATTTTATAATTATGTGACCACAATTTTTGCCATTTCTTTAAATCAATACTGTAAGCAAAATTTCTCCCCCACGCTATCATTGTTTCTTTAACTTGTTCTTCTTCCAGTTTTACTTCTAACAAATATCCATACAACTTTTTAATTATATGATCATCAGAGCCCATTAAAATCTTATCTAAATTAGTCAAGACATTATAAAAACCTTCTTGTTTGAGATCTTCTCAATATCTAGAAAATATTTGCATATATGAAAACCAATCCATCTTATATCCCTGGTCTTCTAATTCCTGCTTTAATTTAAGTTCACCCTTTTCATCCAACAATTCACTATACCTAATAATTTATTCCTTTTTGAGTATTATTGGATATGAAAAAGCTTCAGTTGCAGATATGCAGGTTGGAATCTTCAAATAATGATATTTTTTGACCTCCCAATTCAACCATAAAGCTTCACGTATCTGATGTCTTCTAAAATACCTTTGTATTTTTGTGCCTTTGTAGCATAAAAAGGCATGCCACTCCATCAACAAATTGTGTCCCTCCAAATTCAATAATCTAGAATTTCTCAAAGTTATCCATTCTTTAGTCCACATTAAACTTGCTGATAATACAATTCAAAATTAGGCAAAGCAAAACCACCCCTGGCTTTAACATCTTGTAAGTTTTAATTTTATTCTCGCCTTTTTTCCTTACCAAATATATTTCAGTATCATTTTGTTTAAATCTACAAAAAATTCCTTACCCAACTTGATTGGAATTGTCTGAAATAGGTACAAAATTCTAGGTAGAATATTCATCTCAATAGTTGAGATCCTACCAATAAAAGATAACTGCAAATTACCCCATTTCGCCAAGTCTTGCCCTATCTGTTGTTTAAGCTTATTATAGTTATTTTCTTTGAGTGCACTGCACCTTGGTGTTAAATATATCCCTAAATATTTTACTTTGTTTGTAACCTGCATTTTTGAAACCTCCATCAATTCTTCTTTTTGCTTTTTCAACATATTTCTAGTCATTATCTTCGTTTTATCTTTATTAATTTTCAAGCCAGCTACTTTGCCAAATTCTCCAACAGTTTCTATCAATTTATTTATTGTTGTTAATGGGTCTTCAATGATAAAGACTAAATCATCTGCAAAGGCTTGAAGTTTATATTCCTCTTTTCGAATTTTCATGCCTTTATCTCTTTTTCTTCTCTGATGCATCTATTTAAAACTTCTAAAGTTTTACTCTTCCCAAGCCTTACTCTTGAGGAGACCTCCTCCTGAGGAGTCACTCCTGCCTTTTGGCAGCTCTGCGCGCCCGTGCATTGAGAAGAGGCTCCTCCTCTTCATCCTCTTCACTTAAGAATGCTTCTGGAGGTTCTGAAGGCCCTCGTTGAATCCCCGCCTCTGGCACCACATCTTCTCCAGCCTTTTCATTGTCTGACTCGAGTGCCAGCTGCACAGGCTGCTGGCGCAGCACCACACTAGCCTCCTCGCTGTTGGAATCAGCTACTAGCTGCACAGGCTGCTGACGGGCCACAACACAGGCCTTCCTGTCCTCTACCATCCTCTGGAGTCCATTTAAGCTCACACCTACTGCTTCAGTGACTCCATCCAGCCACCTCATTCTCTGTCATCCCATTCTTCTTTTGCCCTCAATCTTTCCCAGCATTAGATGCTTCTCCAGTGAGTTCTCCCTTCTCATTAGGTGGCCAAAATATTTCAGTTTCATCTTCAACTTCTTCAACTAGAGATCTAAACTCGAACAAAAGAATTTTAAAAAAAAGACTCTCCAAAAGGCTAAGAAAGTGGCAAATTAACACATGGAGAAAGATTTTAGACCCAAAAGTGAAAAAGCTTTTAATGGAAGACTATGAAGTTTTAAAATATAGAAAACCCTGACTGGTACTTGTAGTAGTGTGAAAAGTGACTTAATTTGTGGATAACATTGTTTGATTATTGAAAGAAAGTGTATAAAGAAAAAGGAATCTTGGTTTTTTCCCCTATTTTTTTCCTTGATTTTTTTCTGACAGTCAGCTGTTCTAACTTTGCTTTATTTAATGCTGGAACTTTGAGCGGGGGTGCCATCTACTGGTGAAAGAAGATATTATACTAGTACACAGTGGGAAACAACCTTGGCAAGTGAGGGTTAATTGATTAATTGATAACACAAGAAAAACAAGGAGGAGAACAAAGGAAATAGTAAAAGGGAAACAACACCTGGAAAGCCTTTTTATTTTGGTTCCATATGTACTGGTTTTTTGGTGGCTTGGAAGTATTGAGTGAGCCTTTTGAAGAGTTTTAAGGCAAGGTGGATTATGAGTAACAAAAAATCTTCTTGAAATTGAACATTTGATTCTGTGAATTAGAGACATTTGGGGAAACTTGGTGGGCCAATCTGTATTATTAAAACTATTCGATAGAACATTCTACAGCAGGGGTGTCAAACTATTTCATTGAGGGCTGCATCAGGATTGTTGAGGGGGTTGGGGTGGGCTGGCCAGGGTGGCTGTTGCCAGCTCGATGTCACTCCTGTGTGGTGGCCCAAGTGCTCTGCCAGCAAAAATGGGCTCTTGCATTCTGTTTCCGGCTGCAATGGCCTCCTGCAATCCTCTGCCAGTGAAATGGAGCTCGGGAGAGCCGCATACAACCTCTCAAGCTCCATTTTCATTGGCAGAGGCACCACGGACTGGTCCTTCGCTGTTTGCAGGGTGGTCCTAAGGGCCATATCTAAACAACCTACAAGCTGGATGTGGCCCCCAGGCCTTGAGTTTGATACCGCTGCTCTACGAGGCAAAAAGGAAAGGAGAAGAAAAATTAAACAACACTTAAAATTTTGGAAAGTTTAGAGGGTGCAAATTGGAAAATTTTAAGGACTATAAATTTAGGGGATTTTGAGAAACAGTTCTGGGACTATGTAAATTTTATTAATATTGGCATTTTTGGTGTTTTGGGACAACAGGCTCCCCCTGTTCCTCTGCCTCACTGATGTCAGACTGTGGAGGCTCCAGAGTCAGCACATAACTCCCAGATGGCCCTGGCCCCATCTCTGTCTCCGATGCAGAGCCCTCGTCTGAGCCTTCCGCAGACTCCAGGACTAGCCCATGTTCCTCCCCAACCTCCTCACTGTTGGACTCTGCTGCCAGCTCCGCAGGCTGCCGGCGGACCACAACAGAAATATCGACATTTCAATGTATTCGGGAAGATATGACAAGGAATCATAGGGAGATGATGGAATTGATGCAAGATACAAATGTGAGACTATAAACCCCCCATCAAGATGAACAAAAAATTCAGAAAATAAACCAGAAGAAGCTGAGGAAAGAATAGAGGAGATAAATCCAAAAATGATACAAGCGGATAAAGATATGGAAGAGATAGTAATAATTTCTCAAATGGAACAGACAGCTTATCCTCTAAGAGTTCAAAACATAGAAGAAAATAAAGAGAAAGTTCTCTTTAAAATGATGAAAGAACTACGGATGGGTACTCTAGAGATCCAACAGCAAGAGATAGATGTTGTGGCAGATTAAATACTTTGATTAAATAAATGTGATGTAAGGAGTTACAAGATCCCAAGGGAAAAGCATGAAAGATTTACCGAAAAGTAAACAGGTTGAAATTCTAAAAAGGGCCAGAGATGATGGATGGATATAGAATACTTCTTAATAGGATGGCTTATTAAGAGTTAGAAAGTGGAAAGTAGAAAGTAGAAAGAGGTAGAAACTAGAAACTGGGAAAATAGTATCATGTATACTGACATAAAATAGAATGCATTATAATTACCATGTATACAGAAATCTTAGAAGTTGAAAGATTATGATTATGTATATCTAAATAATATTATTAGCAGTAGTACTGTGTTTAAAATAGATTGACCCAGACAATACACAATACACTGTTCTCCAAGCATTTATGGATTTTATTTATGGAGTTAAAGAAAAAACTATAAATAAAACTATAAAAGAAATAAAGTGACTAATACGAGCTAGACCAGGCCTGTCAAACTGGTGGCCCGTGGGCCATCATGCACAGGCCACGGCCCACCCTGGCTCTACAAAGGCAAAAAATTGATACATCACATTGGGGCCAATGTTTAATTTGGTTTTATTTGGCTTTTAAATTTTGTATATATGTTTTTTATTTATGGCTGTTCACCGCCCTGAGTCCCCTCGGGGAGAAGGGCGGTATATAAATCTAATAAAATAAATAAATAAATAAAATAAGTTTGACACCCATGAGCTAGAAAGATTGCACTCTTTAACTACATCATCAACTACACTGTCGAAAACACTTGATCATGCTTACGGCAAGAAGTGCAGCGGTGCTATTCAGGAGGTTCTGACAAGTTCTGGAGAACCGGTAGCAAAAAGTTTGAGTAGTTTGAAGAACCGGCAAATACTACCTCTGGCTGGCCCCAGAGTGGGGTGGGAATGGAGATTTTGCAGTATCCTTCCCCTGCCATGTCCATCAAACCATGCCCACAGAACCGGTAGTAAAAAAATTTGAATTCCACCACTGAAGAAGTGTATTAGGAGAATAACACTCGAACATTGGAAAAATAAAGGTGACATTAATCTTCTTCAGCTGGGGATCAGATGAAGGAAACATGAGGATGTAGCATAAAGAAAACAGTAACCGGGTTAATGCAATAACCCCTGAGAATTAACAGATTTTTAGTTAGTTTCTAGTTGCTCGGTCTGGTTTAAGTCATCCCTCCCACTTAGCACTATGACTATCACTGCAACTTTGCAATATAATTCCCAGGAATTCTAGGGAAGAAATGAGTCTGTCTACAAAGTATTACTGCAAGGTTGTAGAAAGCTAGGAGAGATCGATCAGAAATCTAATACTTAAAAAGAACTCCAACCCCAATCACTCCATATCAGTTCTTTTTAAAAGTTTAGTGCTGATTTTCTTCTATTGTAATTATGCTATCTTTCCTTCCTCAATATTTACTTCTTTGCTGCCATCCTTTAGCCCTTCCAGTGGACGTCTCTGGAATGCCTCAACATTTGAGGCACACACATGCACACACACACACACACACAGAGAGAGAGAGAGAGTTGATCTCTACTGAATAAAGCCAAACAAGTTGCCAGGCTTTTATGGAAGTTGAGATTAATGAAATTATTGTTGTCTTTCATATACAGGAGGCATCTATATTTCTGCTGGCATTACCATAACACCCCAGTTCAATTATTTTGTTCGAGGAAGTCAGAAATAGCCTTGCAGGAAAAAGAATAGTATCCCATATAGCTGCAGAGAGTTCATCATGAGGGCAGGGGCTGGCATGGCAAGGGATAAGGTGCCTGAAATAGATAGTTATGTAAACAGAATGTAGTTTCCATCGACAGTGCAGCTTCAGAACTAGGATGTACACAGTCCATTGCAACGAAAGGGCAGGACAAGAAACATTGAGACAAACAAAGATATGGCCAGACATTTGGATCCTTTAGATACCAGTTTATGTTATTAGGAGGGCATCTTTGTATATACAATAAAAGCAGCTTCCCAACACGAGCCAAATCTTTAATTATTGCATGAGACTGCTGGAGTGCTAAAGAAAGAATAATTGCAGTGGCATACAAAAGATTCGTGACAGTATCTAGTAGAGTAGGCTGCTTCTTCTACTATGTCTATTAAAGGGGATTGCCTCCTAAAACTGCAAATGTCTGTCACTCTGACAAGTCATCATCCAGACAGATAATCCATGAGAGTTGAAGCTGAACCATTTGCACTTCATTTTCAACAACTTTTTCTTTAATCTCTGGTTGCTATTGTTGTTAGTTGTAAAGTCATGTCCAACCCATTGCGACCCTATGGACAATTTCCTCCAGGCTTTCCTGTCCTCTTCCATCCCCTGGAGACCGTTTAAGTTCATGTTGATTGCTCCAGGGACTTCATCCAGCCAGGTCATTCTCTGTCGTCCTGTTCTTCTTTTGCCCTCAATCGTTCACAGCATTAGGCTCTTTTCCAGTGACTCCTTCCTTCTCATTAAGTGGCCAAAGTATTTCAGTTTTATCTTCAGGATCTGGCCTTCTAAAGAGCATCAGGGTTGATCTCCTCTAGAACTGACTGGTTTGATTGCCTTGCAGTCCAAGGGAGTCACAGGAGTCTTCTCCAGCACCATAATTCAAAGGCCTCAATTCTTTGACGCTCAGCCTTCCCTATGGTCCAACTTTCACAACCATACATTGTAACTGGGAAAACCATAGCCTTGACTGTACGCACTTTTGTTGACAGGGTGATGTCTCTGCTTTTTAGTATGCTGTCTAACTTTGCCATAGTTTTCCTCCCCAGGAGCAAGCGTCTTTTAATTTCTTGGCTGTAGTCCCCATGTGCAGTGATCTTGGAGCCCAGGAAAATAAAATCTGTCACTACCTCCATTTCTTCCCATCTATTTGCCAGGAATTGAGAGGTCTGGGAGCCATGATCTTAGTTTTCTTAATGTTGAGTTTCAAGACAACTTTTGCACTCTCCTCCTTCACCCACATCAAGAGGCTCTTTAGTTCCTCTTCACTTTCTGCCATTAGAGTGATATCTGCATATCTGAAGTTGTTGATATTTCTCCCAGCAATCTAAATTCCAACTTGTGATTCATCTAGCCCCACCTTTCTCATGATGTGCTCTGCATATAAGTTAAATAGGAAGGGCAACACTATACAGCCTTGCCGAACTCCTTTCTTAATTTTGAACCAATCAGTGGTTCCGTGTTCAGTTCTCACTGTTGCTTCTTGAACCGCATATAGGTTTATCAAGAGACAAATAAGATGGTCTGGTACTCCCATCTCTTTGAGAACTTGCCACAATTTGTTGTGATCCACACAATCAAAGGCTTTAGCATAGTCAATGAAGCAGAAGTAGATTTTTTTCTGGAACTCCCTAACTTTCTCCATGATCCAGCATATGATGGCAATTTCATCTCTGCCTCTTCGAAATCCTGCCTGTACTTCTGGTAGTTCTTGGTCCACATACTGCTGGAGCCTAGCTTGTAGGATTTTGAGCATAACTTTGCTAGCATCTAAAATGAGTGCAATGGTGCGGTAGTTTGAGCATTCTTTGGCATTGCCCTTCTTTGGAATTGGAATGTAAACTGACCTTTTGCAATCCTGTGGCCACTTTTGAGTTTTCTATATTTGCTGGCATATACAGTGTAGCACTTTTACTGCATCATCTTTTAAGATTTTGAATAGCTCATCTGGAATACTGTCACCTCCACTAGCTTTGTTGTTGTTCAGACTTCCTAAGGCCCATTTGACTTCGCATTCCAGTCAGTGGCCACCCTCGAGGTCAGTGGCCACCCTATCATAATTATCAGGGACTTTAAGCTTCTCCTTGTATAATTCTGTGTAATTTTGCCACCTCTTCTTAATCTCTTCTGCCTCTGTTAGGTCCATGCCATTTTGGTCCTTTATCATGCCCATCTTTGCATGAAACATTCCCTTCATATCTCCAATTTTCTTGAAGAGATCTCTGGTCCTCCCTATTCTACTGTTTTCTTCTGTTTCTTTGCACTGTTCATTTAAGAAGGCATTCTTATCTCTTCTAGCTATTCTCTGGAATTCTGTATTTAATTGGGTATATCTTTCTCCCTTGCCTTTCACTTCCCTTCTTTCCTCAGCTATTAGTAAGGCTTCCTCAGACAGTCATTTTGCTTTCTTGCATTTCTTTAGCTTTGGGGTGGTTTTAGTTGCTACCTCTTGTACAATGTTGTGACTCTCCGTCCATAGTTCTTCAGGCACTCTGTCTATCAGATCTAATTCTTTAAATCTATTTGTCACCTCTACTGTATATTCATCAGGGATATGATTTAGTTCATACCTGAATGGCCTAGTGCTTTTCCCTACTTTCTTCAATTTAAGTCTAAATTTTGCAATGAGAAGCTCATGATCTGAGCCACAGTCAGCTCCTGGTCTTGTTTTTACTGACTGGATAGAACTTCTCCATCTTTGGCTGCAGAGCACATAGTCAATCTGATTTCTGTGTTGACCATCTGGTGATGTTCATGTGTAGAGATGTCTCTTAGGTTGTTGGAAAAGAGTGTTTGCTGTGACCATCGTATTCTCTTGACAAAATTCTACCAGCCTGTGGCCTGCCTCATTTTGTACTCCCAAGACTAAACTTCCCTGTTATTCCAGTTATCTTTTGACTTCCTAATTTAGCACTACAATTCCCCATGATGATAAGGACATCGTTTTTTGTGTTAATTCTAGAAGATGTTGTAGGTCTTCATAGAACTGGTCAACTTCAGCCTCTTCAGCACCAGTGGTTGGGACAGAGACTTGAAATACTGTGCTATTGAATCGTTTGCCTTGGATTCGAACTGAGATCATTCTGTCATTTTGTGGATTGTATCCCAGTACTACTTTTACTATTCTTTTATTGACTATGATGGCTACTCCATTTCTTCTGAGGGATTCTTGCCTGCAGTAGTATATCTGATGTTCATCTAAATTAAATTCACCCATTCCTGTCCATTTTAGTTCACTGATTCCTAAAATGTTGATGTTCAGTCTTGTCATCTCTTGTTTGACCACGTCAAGCTTGCCTTGATTCATGGATCTTACATTCCAGGTTCCTATGGAGTGTAGATCTTTACAGCATCGGACTTTCCTTTCACCACCAGATGCATCCACAGCTGATCGTCCGTTCGGCTTTGGCCCAGTCACTTCACTCTTTCTGGTGCTACTAGTACTAGCCCTCTGCTCTTCCCCAGTAGCATATTGGACACCTTCTGACCTGAGGGGCTCATCTTCCAGCATCATATCTTTTTGCCTTTTGGTACTGCCCATGGGGGTTTTATGGCAAGATACTGGAGTGGGTTGCCATTTCCTTCTCCAGTGGGTGGCCCTGCATGGCATAGCTAATAGCTTCATTGCGCTGCGCAAGCCTCTTCTCCACAACAAGGTAGTGAATTGCTATGGGAATCCTTAACTGATGACTCAACTTCTTTCTACTCTGTACTCTCATTGGTCACATATCTGAAAAGGAATTCATAACTGATTGGCTTAGCTATCGTTTTTCTGATAATTTAAAATATTTTCTGTAGACATTCTATGTGATTTGTAACAAAGCTACTTGTAACAAAGCTATTTGAAAGATCCAGTTCTCCCATCTAAATCTGCCTAGATCTAGGTGCTAGGAGTTACCTTTTCCTTTTTCCAGTAGGAGCCACATTTCATAGGAACATAGGAAATCTTACTGCTTACAGGCTCTGGATGATATGCATCAGCTATCTTCCTTATGCTTTCACCACAATTTTTTGTTCAGGACAGTTTGCCATACAAAGTGATGTGTTGCTTAGTTGGGTTTATTTTTTTTTAATGCATTTTATTTTAGTTTTTATTTGACCTTGATTTTAGTTGATCTTTAGTCGTTATTTGACAACTGAGTCATAGTGGTGCAGTTGTTAGAATGCAGTATTGCAGGCTAACTCTGCCCACTGCCAGGTGTTAAATTCTGACCGGCTCAAGGTGGACTCAGCCTTCCATCCTTCTGAGATCGATAAAATGAGGACCCAGATTGTTGGGTGCAATGTGCTGACTCTGTAAACTGCTTAGAGAGGACTGTGAAACACTATGAAGTAGTATTTAAGTCTGCTATTGCTATTGCTACCTTCAATCAATGGTATGACTATAGAGATTTTATCTGACTGAAAAAAATTGACATACCCATATTGGAGTATAATAATATTTTTGTTGGGAAGTAAAGTATGAGCAAAATGGAGCACAAGGATGATGAAATATGACAAATGCCATTTAAAATAATTATGATTGTTCAAATGTTCATGTACTGCACGGGATGAGAGTGGAATGATCAAGTATTTGCAGCCAAACCCTTGATTACAAAATGAGAAAGCAATTATTTAACTTGCCCTTCATCTTATAATGTGTCTTTACTGTAAAACATCTCTAACAACTGGATTCTGATATTTGGAAAGTATCTGTTAATTGTGCAATGAATTTGCCTCTGATCTTTGTATTTGAGCTTTATTGCTTTCGTACAAACTCAATTCTTGTTTTATCGCATCTACAGAAAGTTATTTGAACCTCAGATCCTATCCAATTGGTCCCCTCACATTATTATATGGGAAACTTATTTTAGACACTGTATTTTTATCAGTCCATAGAATTGTGATTGTTTGGGCATTTGTCCATGGAAAGTCAACGTTTTCCTTTTCCTTATTTTTAATAAAATTGGGTTTTAGATTGTAAGATTGATACTTTCATTTTCATCTCTACAAAAGAAGTTGGGACTGCTGTTCTCTGACAAGCCCAAAGAAGCTTGGGCTAATTGACACTATAACCTAGGGTTACCTTTCCCTCATCCTCATGTTGATGTTGATGCTGATTGAGGAAGAAAAAGATATCTTCCAATTTATGGCGAAGCTGCTCAGCCTCTGGAATCCCCATCTTTCTCACAAATTATTAAAGAGAAGACTGGCCAAAATATTTTTTTCTTGGGACAATAGCAGCAGGACAGTATTATCCTGTCCTTGGTGGTGAAGTGGACTAAAGTGCAGTTAAGTAGCACTTAGCTGCCAGCTGCCTGCAATTACTGCGAATTCAAATCTCATCAGGCTCAAGATTGACTCAGCCTTCCATCCTTCTGAGGTAGGTAAATTGAGGACCGGGTTGTGGGGGCAATAAACTGACTTTGTATAAAAAAAGAACACCGTTTTGGGGGGGGGGCAAAATCTCTACTAAGCAGGTATATACAAAACTATGAAGGCTATTGCTTAATTGTAAGCCGCCCTGAGTCTCTGGAGAAGGGCAGCATATAAATCAAACCAATAAATAAATAATAAATGTAACCCATAAACACATTCTGTTCCATGCACATGTCCATGAAGAAAGCAGGATCAAAAGATATGGCCAGGTGAGTTCCTTTTCCACTGATGGCACCTCACTGGTTTGCCATCCACCATAGCCCAACTTTTTTTTTTTACTTTGTACAAAATTAGAGTTTTCTCAAGCACCCCAGTTTTTTAAGACTTGTATAAAATCAAGCTGTATTAGATTATACAGAGCCATCAATAACAGAAGAATGCTCACTCACTCATACTAAAAGCATATGTCAAATACCAGAATTCACTATCGTGATTTATAATCTGTGATAGTCCTGTTCTCTAGGATGTGAGCATTCTATTTTTGGTAACAAATTCCAGTTTACATTCTCATTTATGGAGTCCTGGAGTTGCCATTTTTTATACTTGTCATATGTAAAATAATGTGCGAAGAATCATGAAGTTTTCATATATCAGCCCAATGAAGGACTTTAATTTGAATATAGTGTTACTTGTATTCCGTCACCAGAGGTGGCCTGCTGCTGTTTCAGACCGGTTAACCCAAACTGATTGTTCTGATCCTGTGTGGTTCGGAGAACCAGCAAATAGGACCACCGGCTGGCTCTGCCCCTGCCTGTTTTCAGGCTGTTTTTCCACATCCCCCTTCTGATTTTGACTAGAAAAACGACCCAAAAAATGGGCGGGGGTGGGGCCAGCCAGTGGTCCAATTTGCTGGTTCTCTGAACCGCGCAGAATCAGAACAACTGCTTCGGGCAAACCGGTCCAAACTGGCAGCAGCCACCTCTGGATGAGGGGACCCAGGAAGCGTCTGGGTCCAGCTTATCCAGCTTCTTTCTCTTGCAGCCAGCTTTCCCAGAGTCTCTCTCACACACGCACACACGGACACAGACACAAACAGGTTGGATCTTTCTTTCCTCCCACCCCCACCACCAGGGACCCCTTGATTCCCTCCCCAACCCTGCTTGTTCCATACAGGTAGCACCCACACAAGTGACGTAGTTGGCCACGCCCACTCAGTCATGTGACACCACCCACCCACGCTCACCCAGCCAGTCATTAGGGCAGAGAACTGGTTGTTGTGTTAAAAGATTTGGAGGCCACCACTGTCCATCACATGAATTCAGAAGCAGCCATGCAAAATGGCATTCATGCAAAAATCTAAAATGCATGTTGAAATATATTGGTTTTGATGAGAAAACACCAATTTGTGTGTATTTGTGTGGCTTTGAAGAGACAATTAGTGGAAATATCATTCGGTATTAAAAGTAATATAATTACTTTTTAATAGCGAATTATCATTCGCTATTAAAAGTAATATAATTTCAGACAGTGCAGAAGATGCCATTTCATTGGCCTGCTCATTTCTGTAATGACAAAGTGATCATTGGCCAATTGTCATTTGTGTCCTATGCTATCTCAGTGCTGTGTGTGGCAATAAGAGAAGAAAGCATGGGGAAGGGTAAAGTAAAAATTTAATATTTATTTAATAAATTAAAAATAATACACATTTTGACTGATAAAATTTTTACACAAATGTGCAATTAATGACTGCTGTAAAGTCATCAGATAGCCAATTGTTAGCTCATAAAATCCACTGTTTACAGGAAAATTAAGTAGACTTCTGCATGTTAATAGCAATAATCACAATGATTATAAACTCAGATTTTTTTGTGTTATTACTGGTAAAATATTAAATGTTTCCATATATCTATCAAACATTGCAGACATTCACCACTGAGAAGTGTATTTTTAAAACTGTTATCATGCAACGATGAATCATAGAAACTTTCAATTCTCAAGTTTGACATGTAGATCTCCATTTTGCAAAGTAGCAGTAGATGAGGAAGCCTAAAATCTCACTTCAAAGTCACTTCCATTATTTTTAACATGGGTATTCTTCATGCAGACATACATGGCCGTCAAACAGGAAGGAACATCACCTTCACACCTGGTCATTACCTGGGGAAGAGTCTACTTCTTACCTGATGTAGCAGAAATGCCCTTGCATTACTATAATCTGCCAACACTGCAGATAAAGCAGAAATTCAAGAATTATCATGAAAAAATGCCTTTTACAAAGAGGATGAAGGGCAAGCAGCAAGAATAGCTTTCGTAAGATGTGAGAAAATATACCGGTAAATGTAATTTATCTGAGTCTCAATACAGTGATTAAAAATGATAAAATATATTCTGTATCGAAAACTGAAAAATAATCCCATGTCAGGTGAACTCCTTATAAAGATATTATGCCCCGGAGTATCTGTCTTTTGAAGAAACTGAGGAAACGTTCCAGTTTGAATGTCATACTAGAATTAAAACGTATTTCCATTTTAGAATTCAAGAGAAATGAACTTGTAGATGGTGAAACTAAGGCAGGAAATGGACGTTGTCTTACCTGAACATCCCTTTTCTGGGCGCTGCGAACACTATCCATCGATGGGGTTAATGCTTCAGCCTTAGCTAATACAACTGAGTGTCACTTTAAGAAAAGACCTTCCCTTTCCCAGCTACCTAGCCACACCCCCTGGTCCCATGATCCCCCAGTCTGAGCGAAGGAGGGAATAAAGACCACAAACCATAGAGTAACAAAAAACCAAACTTTATTAAACTGCCAACTTTAGAAAAAAACAGGACCAAAACCTGTCCTGGCAGGCAGCTATAGTATCGGGAGGGTATGGATAGTGTTCGCAGCGCCCAGAAAAGGGACGTTCAGGTAAGACAACGTCCATTTTCCAGTGCGCTGCTCTCACTATCCATCAATGGGATATACCCAAGCTTAAACTCCCTGGGTGGGATGCTGACTGCCCCCAGAGTCTTCTTCTGCCACAACTCGTTGAAGTACCCTCCGGCCAAAGGACGCCTCGGCCGAATTAAAAGCATCGATTCTGTAGTGACGGATAAACGAAGACAACGAGGACCAGGTCGCCGCTCTGCAAATGTCGGCAACGGATGCTTGAGTAGACCAGGCTGCTGATGTAGCCGCACTGCAGGTAGAGTGTGGTAGGACCTTGCCTGGCAGTTGTCTAGAGTTCAGTTCATACGCTAACGAGATGCAGGCCTTGATCCATCTGCTGACTGTGGCAGCTGACACCTTCTGACCCATGGAAGCCGGATTGAAGGAAACCAGGAGCGCTTCCGTGTGGCGAAATGGTGCTGTTCTGTGTATATAAATCCGAAGCGCTCGGCGGACGTCGAGAGTGTGCCACTGTTCCTCTCTGTGGTCTCGAGGAGATGGGCAAAAGTCTGGGAGGATGAGTTCTTGCGCTCTGTGAAACCACGAGTTCACTTTTGGAATGAAAGCCGGGTCCAGGCGTAGGATCACCGAGGAATCTCTGAATATGCAGAGGTCTTTGCGGACGGAAAGAGCCGCAATTTCCGAGACCCTTCGAGCTGAGGTGATGGCTAGAAGGAAGGCTACCTTGAAGGACAGGTACTTGAGGGCAGCCGAATCCAATGGCTCAAATGGATGGCTAGTCAAACTTCGTAGCACCAGAGAAAGGTCCCATGAGGGATAACGATGCACTGTAGGAGGATGCAAGTTTGTAGCCCCATGTAGGAACCCCTTGATGCGCGGGTGAAGCGAGAGTGACTGGTATGGCGTGCAAGTGAGGACTGTCGACAGCGCTGCTGTTTGTCGCCGTAGAGTAGCGGGGGCCAGCCCCTTGTCTAACCCAGCCTGTAAAAATTGAAGAATCTCAGATATCTTTGCTGTAGTGGGGTCCACATGGTGTTGAGACCCCCAGCGACAGAAGGCCTTCCAGGTTGCCTCGTATATGCGGGTCGTTGATGGCCACCTGGCTGCCTGTATAGTGTGGACGACCTCGTCTGGCAAGTCGTCTTTCCTTAAAATGATCCGCTCAAGTGCCAAACGGCTAATTGGAGCCACTGAGGATCGGGATGGGTTACCTCTCCCTGGCACAAAACCACCTGGTGTGGTGGAATCACCCACGGCTGCTCTACTGACAGAGCCATGAGGTCGGCGAACCACGGCCTTCTCGGCCAATTTGGGGCCACTAGGAGAAGAGTGGCCTTCTCTGTCAATAATTTCCGTATGAGGCGTGGAATCAGAGGAATTGGAGGAAAGGCGTACAGAAGACCTTTTGGCCATCTGCAGCGAAGGGCATCGTGATCTTCCGCTTGAGGTGTTGGGTACCGGGATATGAAACGGGAGAGTTGTGTGTTGTTTGGGGTTGCAAACATATCCACCACCGGACTTCCGAACCGCAAGGTGAGTTCTCGGAAAAGACTGGGATGGAGTTGCCACTCCGCCTGATCTATCGTTTGTTGACTTAGCCAGTCCGCTGTCACATTGGTCACCCCTGAGATGTGGTCTGCTCTGATTGATAAGAGATGTCTCTCTGCCCAACCGAACAGAGCCTCTGACTCTCTCATGAGAAGGCGGGATCTTGTCCCCCCCCTCCCTGTTCACATGAGCCTTGGCCGAGATGTTGTCTGTCAGTATCAATACATGTTGGCCTTGGACTGCTTTCTGGAAATGGCGTAGCGCTAACCTGATCACCCGGAGTTCCAACAGATTGATGCTGTTGCCTTGTTCGTTTCTGGACCACTGGCCTTGTGCCACTAAGTTGTGCAGATGAGCTCCCCACCCCCAGAGACTTGCATCTGTGGTGAGAATCAGCCTGTCCGGGTCCAGAAATTCCGAGCCCTTGAGAAGAGATGGGGAGGACCACCATCTGAGAGAAATTCTCACCTGAGGTGTGAGCTTGACTAGGCGCTTCGAGTTGGCTTTCCCCGCTTGCTGGAATGGAAGGAGGAACCATTGGAGTGCTCTCGAGTGTCTGCGTGCCCACGGTACGATACCGAAGCAAGAGACCATCTTCCCGAGAAGACACGATAATTGGGCCAGAGGAATCCTCCTTCTTGTCAGAGTTTGATGGACCAGGTCCTGAATGCTCTGGGCTCTGTCTGGAGACAGGAATACCTGCCCTTTGGTTGAGTCTATTATTGCCCCCAAATGGAGGATCTGATTGGAAGGTTGAAGGTGGCTTTTCTCGAAATTGATCGTGAAGCCGTGGCCCTGGAACGTTTCCAGGACCAAATCCAGGTCTTCGACTGCCTGGATGCGGGACGACGAGAGGATCAGAATGTCGTCTAAGTAACAAAGGACTCGAACCGGGATGGCCCATAGGCTGGCTGCCACCACTGTTACCAACTTGGTAAACGTATGGGGTGCTGAGGAAAGGCCGAATGGCATTGCTCTGTACTGGAAGCGTCGGCCCCCGTATTCGAACCTCAGAAACTGTCGGTGGTTCGGGTGAATGGGGACATGAAGGTAGGCTTCTCGAAGGTCCACTGACTGGAGGAAGTCTCCCTGCCTCACACCCGCCAAGATGGATTTGAGCGAGTGCATCTTGAACCTGCGATATAGTACACACCGGTTCAGTTGTTTCAGGTTTAAGATGGTCCTCCACCCCCCTGAGTTCTTGGGTACCAGAAAAATACTTGAGTAAAATCCCGAGCCTAGGTGGGACTGTGGAACCGGTTCTATGGCTCTGACCTCCAGTAGGTGGGTCAGTTCCCGTTCCATCAACTCTCGGAGTTCGTTGGACCACGGGATCGGACACCGCACAAAGCGGTGGGGCGGTGGCCCTGAGAATTTGACGGATAAACCGGAAGAAATTGTGCGCCTTATCCACAAGTCCGATGTTAAGCGGGCCCATTGTTGGTGGAAGTAGAGAAGTCTTCCTCCTATGGGACCCCCTGCTCTGTAGTCACTTCCCCCTCCTGGTGTTCTTGAATCCGGTGCCACGAAAAAGGCGTTTGGCCTGTTGGTTCCTGCCTCTGTCCCGGAACTGTTGCCTGTCCTGGGATCTGTCGCCGCCTTGATAATTGGAGCGATGCGGAAAGGACCCCCTGGGTCCTGAGCTTGGCCAAAAGGGCTGATGCTGAGGGTAAGGGGAGTATCTCCGCTCCTGGCAGCGAAAGGACGAAGGAAGCACTTTCCTTTTGTCTTTGTCTTCGACTAAGACGGGTTCAAGGGATGGTCCAAAAAGATCAGGGGCCTTGTACGGAGCTGCTGCCAGCTTCCACTTGGCCTTTAAATCAGCCTTCCAGGGACGCAACCAAAACAATCTCCTAGCCGTGACTGTGGAGGCTAGGGCTCGTGATGCAAATTTTGCTGAATTTAGAGAGGCATTCGAGGCATACTCAGTGGCAGCAATTATTTTATTTATATCTTGCTGTAGCCTGGTGTCCTCTGGAGGAAGCCTCTCCTGCATCTGTCGAAGCCAGATGAGAGCCGCTCTGTTGAAAAAGGATGTGGCTGTGGAAGTTCTAATTGCCCAGGCCACCGCCTGGTGAGCTTTGCGAAAGGCTCATTCCGTCCTTTTGTCCTCAGCCTTGAGACCATCCAGCGCCTCCGTGGAGATGACTGATGGAGATGAAAGGGCGGCTACCGGTTGGTCTACTGATGGGAGGGTGAGTAGGTTCTCTAGCTCCGGGGCCGAACTATAGAGCTTCTTCTCCAGGCTACTAGGTGTAGTTAGGGAAGCCGGTTGCCCCCAGGCGTTCTGGATTACATCAGAGAATAATTGTGGGCAGGGGATGCAGTCCTTCTCAGGTTTGGAAGACTTGAAGAGAGCATCATAGGGCCCCACTGTAGCAGGTGAGCCTGAGCTAGCCTCGCCCGGCAATCCCAAATTTGTCGTGAGACAAGCCTTGTGGAGGAGTGACTTGAACAGCGCCGGTCAGAATAGGCCCGTGAAAGCGGGCCTATCTGGAGTCAGCCCCTCATCCTCCGAAAATTCCACCTCCTCTGGTCCCTCTTCTGCTTGATCGGACTCCTCTGAGGAGGATACCTGATCTTGGTGAGGATGATCTTGGGGCAGCGATTGGTGGTGTCTTCCCTGGGCCGGGAAGGGAACCGGAGGCGATTGCGACGCCTGTTGCCAATTTGCAGCTAAGAAGGACGAAAAAGCCGCCGAAAGCATGGCCTGGAAATCCGGCTGAGCCTGCTGTGACCCCCCTTGATGGCCCATGCCTGCTATTGGTATGCCAGGCCCGACTGGGGATACTGGGGGGGGGGTGCCACTGGTTGAGGAACCGATATAGGCAGTGCTGGTGTCACTGGGGTTTGAGCCAGACAGGCTGGGCTTGTGAGCAGTGACTCTGACTCCCTTGGCATGGGGAGAGCGGACTCAGTTGGTCCTGGTTCCCTGGCAAGAGCTGCAGATAATGCTTTTTGCGCCTTTTCACCCCGCCGCTCCAGCGCCTTGTGGCGTCTTAGGGCATCCCTATCCTGGGCAGCCAGTGTCTTATCTGGCTTAGCCGAGTGACTGGGATTCTCCGAGCACTTGCTAGCCCTCTTTCTGGATGATTTAGCCACCTTACGTGGTGGAGTTAGTTCCGGCTCCAGATCCGAGGAATATGGGGAGGCCGACATGCCTGTGCCCTGGGCTGTTAAGAACCCAGCTAGCGGGTACCGTTGCTGAGAGCCCGGAGGTCTCACCAGCTGGTAGCTTGTATTTCCGTCCCAAAATGGCGGCCCGAAGGTCCGTCAAAATGGCGGGCGCCACGTGGCGCGTGGCTCGATGCAGCCGAAGGAGAGGCGGACTTGTACTGGCGGCCCGAAGGTCCTACCAGATGGCGCGCTCTTGTGCCACTGCAAAGGGGCTTTCTGTAGCGTAGTGTAAAAATCAAGCTCCTCCAGCCACCTTCGCGGTAACTCTGTGCCTCCCCCAGAATCAGCCTGTCCGGAATGAAGCTCCTCCCGAGTCCGGAGGCTTGTCGTCGTAGCGGAGCAATCTCTCCGATTTTGCTCTGCTCCCCTTGGTAAAACCGGCTGCTCGCGCGAACAAACGCCTCTCTGAGTTTAAAGGAAGCTGCGTGGGCGGCACGAAGCCCCGAACCAGCCGCCCAGCTGATGAGCGCTGCCGCAACACGCCGCGGCAAAACCGAGAAAAAACAGACCTGAGAAGAAAAAAAAATATTCAAAAATAAAGCAAATGCCTAATCGCCCCTAGGAAAGGGAAGGAAGAGAAATTAAAGAAAGAGCTTAAAAGAGATGGGAAACAGGAAAATACCTTCAGAATCCAGGAGCTCTCAGAAACACTTCAGTATTAGCTAACAACTGAGCGAAGACTGGGGGATCATGGGACCAGGGGGTGTGGCTAGGTAGCTGGGAAAGGGAAGGTCTTTTCTTAAAGTGACACTCAGTTGTATTAGCTAAGGCTGAAGCATTAACCCCATCGATGGATAGTGAGAGCAGCGCACTGGAAAATCAAGAGGCCATTGCATGGGATGTGACAGATTCAGTCATGGAAGTTAAACTCTTGTACAGGTAATCCTCAATTTACAACCACAATTGAGCCCCAAATTTTTATTGCTAAACAAGAGAGTTGTCAAGTAACTTTTTCAGTGCCATTGTAACTTCAGACGGTCATTAAATGAATGGTTGTAAGAGGAGGACTACCTGTAACATTGCAATATGCAAGCTTTAGTCTGATTCATGAGGATCTTTTTAGTACTTCTCTGACTTAAAAATAAACAATTATGAATTGGCTATATGGGATTTTTAGATCATTTAAGATAAGGAATATTTAATTCTTTGCCATTTCTTTTTATTTAGATACTTTTGTGAACAGAACATAAATGAATTCCTAGGCTTTGGAGAGGCTTACTTACGTTTTGGCATGAAAATAGGATCAAGATCACATAACATGGGTCAAATATGATTGTTCCTTTTTGGCTGACAAGATTCCTACTTATGAAATCTTACACAAAAACAATGGTCCATCATTCTTACCCTCCAAGAAAGAAGCATGTAATAGCTTATGTCAAGAATTAAAGGTACCTTTAAAGGCAAAAGTATTGGACAAAAGAATGCAGTGTTTATTAATCTTTTGATATCACTATCACTTCTCATAATTATTTATTGTGCTTTTAATACAGGTAATCCTCCTTTAGCGATTGTTTTGCATAGAGACTATTCACAGTTAAAACAGTGATGAAAAATAACTGTACGGTCTGCCTTAATTGCATCTGTCCTTACCAAAATTCTTCCAAAAACTTGCCTATTATTTTTTGTTCTTGTTCTAGCTCTAACTCTTTAGTAATCAGACAAGAAGCTGAGGCCAATAGGAAAAACAGAAGAATATTCCCTTTTATTTTGGAGGTGATTAATTATCACTGCTGTATTTTTTCAGGCATGGCTGTTTTAATGAACACAAAAAAAGGCTTAGTGTTTAAGTTCCATATCACTTTTTCTTGATAATGTCTGAAGTGTGCTTAGTCCTAGTTAAAAAAAATACTTTATACAAGTGAGGTGTAGAACCTGAATACACCAATACATGGATCATAAAAGGGTAGGGTTGGTGTTGTGGTCCGCCAGCAGCCTGCAGCGCTGTCAGCGGAGTCGGACAGTGAGGAGGTTGGGGAGGAACATGGGCCAGTGTGAAAATGTAATTCACATACAGAAAACTCCCTGCCACCAGTAAATATAAATGTGCATGCTTTTGTGCAAGTTCGCTAGATGTGATGCAAATTCTGACCACAACCAATCAGCAATGCTTCATTTAGTAGTGCAGAATGCTGAATTATACAAATATAGACCACATTTGATTATGTATACCAGTTAAGAACCTGTAGTGTGTTTCCAGTGGGCATATAAAAGACAAGAAAACATCTAACTGATTTTTGAGAATAATATTTTCTGGATGTAATTTATGTGGCAAATGGTGAGCCAGTGTCATCTCCCAAGCATCCACAAAGTACACCCCGATTTTTGAGAACATCTTCCTCATTATTGTGTCACGCTGATGGGCATACCAGTCACTGCTGTAAAGGCTAACTTCTGGGCCAAGTTCTTGAACATTGGCAGTTTTGATAACTATGTAAGTTTTTGGGCTCCGTTCCAATAGCTGAACAACTGCTCTGCGAATATTTCTCAGTCTCCTGATGTACACTTCTATAGGAAAAGTGCTAAGGTGAGACCAAATAGTTATGGCTATCACAGTGTTCTTCCCACCAACAATGCGATTCAGTTCATTGGCAATATAATGCAGCTGACTGGTAAAAACTGTGAAAAAACGAAGGGGAGGGCCATGGCAATGAAAATTTAGTAAGATGTTGTGCTTTGGATCCACAGCCATGAGAGGACCAACCTTCTTAGAACTTCCAAGGTTTAATTCCACAAGATCTGTTTAAAAAAAAATAGTATATCATTGTATGCCATACCTCTATCACTACCTAGAAGTGTTAATAAGACAAAACTAATTTAGGCTTAGCATTATGCCTTCTGAAAAATCATCCAAAGAACAAATAAATGCAAGGTTTAATCTTGCCTATTCAACTAACCATTTTTAAGGAATGAAAAATAATAATATATAACCTCAAACATGACTACGTTTCTTTGGGAGAAAAAACATCAATGTTTTAATCACCTGAATAGGCCCTCTCTCTATTTCCTTCTCAATTTCAAGGGGTTCCCCTTCAGCTCCTCTTTGCTTCAAATACACTGCACTTTTGCTGAACAGTATTGCTGCAGTCTACCCCTTCGCTGTCTGTTCTGCTCTAGTATAGAGAAGTCAGCCAGCAGAATTTCCTTCAAAGGTCTACAGCAAGGGTCAGCAACCTGCGGCTCTGGAGCCACGTGTGGCTCTTTCATCCCTCTGTTGTGGCTCCCTGTCACTGGTCAGCACCACAATTTTGAGAGGAGCATCCGGTTAGGGAGGGAAAAGCATGGTGTGCCAGGAGGAGACTCTATGGCAAGGGGCAGGTTTTCCAGTCGGCTCCACAATTAATGAGCTTTTGGTTAGGACAAGTAGACGAAAAAGGACACCACACTAGGAGGAGATTCTATGATGGGGAAACCGGACTTCTAGTCGGTTCCAGAATTGAAGGGGGGGGGGGCTTCCAGTTAGGACCTTTGTGGCTCTGAAGGTTTGAAGTTGCAGACCCCTGGTCTACAGACTTGTTTCCTGCAACCATTTAATAGGCATCTAGAGTTTTGCAGCTGGGATCTAATAGATTCTTTACAAAGAACTGTAAATGCACCTATTATATCTGCTGTCAGATATAATTCAGACATAATTCAGTGGAGACTCCTTCATTTTTGTTCAGTAGGACAGCTGCTCTCTTCACTGGAGCCCACAAAGGGGATAGTTTTTCATCTCAAGGGTGAGACTTTTGGGATTGCATGCTAAATGGCAGGTGTCAAAAGTTGATGGGCCACAAATACAACTACCTTCCTTCTCACCCAGCTCCACACACATACAGTAACAAACTGCAGGGCATGCTTGATACACATCTACTTTCTTGTCAAGGGCTTCTGAAATTAAGCAAAAAATTAACCACATTTTGGTCTAAAAGCTTTTGACTTACGTTTCCTGTTATCACTAACTTCCAGATAGTGCCAGATAGCCTAATGATAGGATATTCTTATAGTTGGGAGGGGAGGGCGGGAGACAGACCAGGAAAAAAAATCAAGTTTAGGATTTTTCCATTTTTCTTTCAAAATTTTTTAAAAATAACATGCATATCAACCAAACAACACTGGTAACAAAATGATAAACACTGGTAAAATACTGTGATCTTATACCAAAATTATTTATGGCAGAATTTCTTTTAGAAGGAATCAATTTGAACATACCTGGAACAAATTTTGTCAGATATTCAAACCACTGTCTGATTGTAGAGTCTCCAAACAAGTAAATAAGTTTTCCCTGTAAACATTCAGTAATATCTGATGACTTATTAAAATGCCGAATCAACCGTGTCCTTGGTTGCCATTCATCTTGATAATAATAACCAGAAGGAAATACATCAGAGTTGTGAGAACTTTCTAGACTGTTCAGTTCTGAAAGAGAACATTTGGAATTAATGAATAGAAATAAGGAGGCGTGCATTAAAATTGTAGCTTGAAACAAAGTAAGAGATCACATACGAGTCTTGCAAAAGCAATTTTATAATTTTAAGTATCATGTCTGCAAAATTTACTAACTCCATTGTAACAAAACTTCTACAACATCCATGTTCCAAAAAGCTATTAACAAATTTTACCTTTAATATATTGGAAAACTGCACTGGCAGGTGAATTTTTGGACAAGCATGGAAAATTTTGAGTCATTGTATACATATTCATCTGTATGGAAAACTCAACTGACTCTTATTATTGCAGCATAAACAAACAAACAAATAAGCAAGACAGATAGCAAGTTGACAGACACATATTCTAAATAAACATTTTCAAAGCAACATGCCAGATGCAACTGTTGTCAGGATTCCAAGTAACACTTCCAACCAAGTAAGTCTCCAAGGCAGGCAATTCCTCAAAGTTCCATTTTATTAGAGATGTCATATTGGCACATCTGGGAAAACCCGAATCTGAAAGCCCCCAGGTTTTCCCCACCCAAAGGAAAGTCAAAGCCCCTTCCCCTGCATCCACATGTCCATCACATGGTCCAATCACTCCAATGTCCCAACTGGAGATGTTCCCCAGTCATGCCTCTCCAGGTGCAGGCTGAACATCCTTGACTCCCAGAGAAAAGAATGTTGTGGCTATAGATCTCTACCCACTCCATGCAACCCCACTCCCAGTTTCCCACAGCAGGCCTATGCACTAAATGTGGCAGCCCTGAAGAACCAAAGAGAAAGATGGCCTCCAGGTCTGACAATTGTTTTCCTTTTTTTTGCCTTTAGCAAAAAAAGAAAGAAGAAAGATGATAAATGTAACACTATTTACATTTAATCTAATTGTTATTTACAATTATATTACTTTAAGTTGCCCATCTTTGATATGTTTAAAGATGGTATAGTAGAATTTTTAATAATGTACTTATGGAAATCTTATCCATATCTATCTATCTATCTATCTATCTATCTATCTATCTATCTATCATCTATCTATCTATCTATCCATCCATCCATTTTTTTAAAAAATTATTTTATTTTATTTTATTTTATTTTATTATTTGCTGTCCATCTCATAACAAAATGACTCTGGGCGGCTTCTAACATTCTAACAATTTTATCCATAAATATGCTACATTCTCAATCATTTGTAATAAAAGTATTCTAATAGTACCCTACAATATCACATTAATGAGAAGGTCCAGAGATCTGAATTCAAAGGGATAAATATGATTCAGATATAATATCCAACACGAGGCTGCATAATTGGCACTGTTGGAATCTTCTGGATTCACACAGCTGCTACATGGCTGCTGTGAAGGAAAATAAATGTTTTGTTTAAATTGTCTCTGAGCGATTCCACATACATGCCAGCAACAGGATTGTTGCTTCAACAGAATAAGCAAGATAGAAAACATAAAGAATTTTTCATCCTTAAATACATAATGAATAAGTAATATTTTTAAATAATTCAAATGTCTGCTTTGGGTCTGTTACTTGGAATCCTGACATTAAATACAATAATTGAACTCTTAACCATAGCTCTTCAAAGTTTCCCATACAATACTGAAACACTGTTGATGGTTGCAGTTCATAAGAATAATTTTAAATAGTATATAGCAAAACTTTTGAATAGTTACTTTACCTTCATGCCCCAAAGGTTTTACAATCACAGTATCAGGCCCAATGGAAGGTATTGGCATTTTTATATTCACACCACTAAAGGAAGGGAAAAATATTTTTTTTAAAAAAATCTAAATACAAAGTCACAAATGTTTACTGCTAAATTTTTAGAAACAGATGGCATTTTAACTTGAACTATTGTGTCACTGACACAGTTAAGTCTTCTTCTGAATATATTCATGAATATGAATAGAACTACAGAGATTCCTTCCCGGCCATGGATATTTCCCTCTGATGCTAATAGTTATATGAAATGCCTTCACTAATCATAATTGGAAAACTCCATATTCAAGATTCACGTTGAACAAATTATATCAAAGCAAACTGAGTTAAAAGAGGACTTATCTACCTTAATAACATTCCATTGTATTTTTCATTACTAAATGCATTTATTACCAATATGATGCATTGCTCGTATTACTGTGAGGCTTATCAACAACATCAACTAATAATTGCTTTTCACAGTAAAAAAAATGCAAAAAAAGTCATGAAATATATTTAAAAATACATGTTCCTCAAAGGAACAAAAAATGTTTGCTATTTTTCTAAAGCACGTACACTAGCGAAATTTATATTAAAAAGAAATGTCTGCAGAAAAATATGCGTCTATAAAGCATCTTGGGCAGATTTGTTTAAAATTAGTGATAGTGTTTAGGGAAAGTTTCAAATACAAAAATATTTGTTTTTTAAGAAATTGATTACTTTTATCTATTTGTGGAGAAAAGCCAATAATTTCCTAGTAACACAAAGTAAAAAGACTGAACATGCAAAATGAAACCAGAGGTGCTTAGGCCCAGCAGTACTATTAGTGAAATACTAAGCAGATTTTTCTGACTGTCACGGATGAGAAAAGAATGGCCCAAAGACTTCTGAATCAGAAAATGAAAGGAAAAGGTTTAAAATTTAAACCTTTCCCCCTAGGGATTATGGGACACAATCTCTTGTGTTTTATTTATTTATTATTTAGATTTATATGCTGCCCTATCTCCGAAAGGACTCAGGGCGGCGCAGAACAATAAAACACACAAAGTTCAATTTTTTAAAAATACCCAATAGAACTATAAAACCATTAAAATCCTCTCTAAAATCCTCTCTATCTGAAGAGCCAAGTTTTATTGCTGCCACTATTAAAACTAAAAGTAGAGTATATATAGTGACGTAGGGACGCAGTGGCTCAGTGGCTAAGACGCTGAGCTTGTCGATCAAAAGGTCGGCAATTCAGCGGTTCGAATCTCTTGTGCCGCGTCACGGGGTGAGTTCCTGTTACTTGTCCCAGCTTCTGCCAACCTAGCAGTTCGAAACCATGTAAAATATGCAAGTAGAAAAATAGGGACCAACTTTGGTGGGAAGGTAACAGCGTTCCGTGCACCTTTGGCATTTAGTTATTGCTGGCCACATGACCACGGAAACGTCTTCGGACAGCGCTGGCTCTTCGGCTTTGAAACGGAGATGACCACCGCCCCCTAGAGTTCGGAACGACTAGCACATATGTACGAGGGGGAACCTTTACCTTTACCTAATATATAGTGATAACAATAAAGCCCTAAGATAATAGAGTTGATGAAAATTATGAGCCATAAATTTGGCCCTAAAATGCCCTTCTTTTATACTATTCAGGAAATTAGAAAGATTGTAGCAGAACCACACTGATGTTTTACTTGTTTGGCATTTGTTTAAAAGGTCAATTTCAGCGTAGTAACAGGAATTCAAGAACAGTGTTTCACCATCGCACATTTTAAAAAGAAAAGAGCCAAAGTAACATTAATCTATACAAAACAAACATTACACATACAGTCTAAGAAAACAAGTACCTTTGGAAAAAGTTACTCTCTTCTGAAGTTAAAAGGCCCTTTTTTAGTCCCCCTTTAAAATGGTTGATCCTAGTATCACAGGAGAGTCTTCTTGGCTTGTAACAAAACCATGGTTCTCCAGTATAGCTATCTGTAAAGTTACAGACTGGCATGTCTCCAGGCAAACACACATTGCATATAGTAATTTCCGAAATCCTTCCTGATTTGAATAAGCTTTTAAAATAGGCCCTGTCTGGTCTTTCTTCTTGTAAACGGTAAAGGAGTTGGATTCCTTCACTAGGATGAACCAAGGACACAGATACTGTGACCTCCCCTGGCCAAAGTAATTTGAAAAAGATTCTGTATGAGCCATTCTGATAATCTACAGTTTTTCCAATGGCTCCTGCTTTCAGATCTGCAGAATGAATTCTTGACTGAAGATAATCGCCGCCATATTGCTTTGGATTTCCGTCATAATCCCTCATGTGGACAAGTATTTCCAGCTGATCACCAACGTTGTAATTTGCATTACTATTTAGTATCATAAAGTTACTATGGAAAGGGTCAGTACTCCTTACAAAGGGGACTTTGTTCTCAGGAGGTTTGGGCCACTGTACAGCAGCAAATAAAGATTCTTCTTCCTTTTGTTCAATCTTGGACAAAACCTGATGCTCATAACCACAGTACAGCTTTCTGCGTGTTCCAGTTGTATGCAACGAGGGTTGGGATTTATTGTCTTCTACCAACCACTTAAAACCTGTGGTATTGAGATTCTACAAAAGAAAGAAATTCTTTCAAACAAAACTTGTAGCAAGGGAATCATATCTACTATATTTATTTTATTAGCACTTTTCAGCAACACAAAATTGAATGTTCTATATAAGAAATACCATGCAACCCAAATAGTTTTTATCTATTCCATTAGTTATAAAATAATGTTATATGTATGTGGGATTACAGGCTGCCATTAGTTATGTAAATACTTTATCCATAGTATTTAATATATCATTACAACACTCAATTCTAATACTCTTATTATATTAAGAGAGAATTAATGTCATCTACTTTCAGAGCAGAAATGCTTAGTTATTATTTTTCTTTGTCTGTATCTGTTATGTTTGTATATCTGATTAGGAAAGAGCCACAGAAACAATCTCAGAATTGTTATTTTCTTCTATCCCTGCCACTGCCTAGTCTTCTTTCTTTCAGCTTTTCTTTAATTCCTTAATCTTATTGTCTATAAAGGACTTGAGTTCTTGCTGAACCCACTCTTTTATTCTGAAAAGTTTTTAGGCTTAGTACAATATTTCCTCTTTACTAACTCTACATAAAGGAAGAAAAGCAAATGAAGGAAATCATTAGTTTATTTCCTAGTAATTTAGCACGTAGACATGAGTAGTTGATGATGAAGTTTACTGAATTAGCTGTCCCTGGAACTGTGGAAGGATGCAATATAATTTGTGGGGGATGGGCTTAGGATCCTGCAGGGCCTTACTCACCGATCTTAGCCAACTCTTCATGGATTCCATTACAAACATCATATAACTTTTGATTTTGTTCTTCACCAAAGTTAGATGACATAGAGCAATATTTTAGCAGCAAATAGTGCTTGGTGATTTGACAAAAATGTGTGCATGGTAGGTTTTTTATGTAATGTTTCTTTATATTCTGAATGCCCACCCACTCCTCTGTTTCAGGATCTTAATAAAGTGTTAACTGATTTTTATAGTACAGAGAATGGATGTCAAACTGCACATTAGTTGGAAGAATTTCATGCAAAGGAGCACATATGAAGGAGATTTTGATGGCTCTTCTTGAATGTAATGAAGCTAATTATTAAGAGTTGCAGTGGAAATATAATAGAGCAAGTTGCTGATATCTTCCATAAAATAAATTAAGTTATTAGCCTAATTAAATAGAAAATACAGTCAACAAAAGTGATTATAGTTGACTTGCTAGGGGACATATCTTTAGATGAGGGAAATAAAGAGGAAGTAAAGATAGAAGCATCAAACTGTAGTAGTGTGGTTGCTAAGGATTCTAGCAGTATAAGAACTGTTTAATTCATTCTGATTTTTACAAACCTTTGCAAAGTATCTTTCAGTTATGTGTTTGCCATTATAGTCAGTATACATACTTCTGTGCCTGACCTGTTTCTTTTCTCCCTTCCCCTCCCCTCACAGAAGAGAGATGGACTAAACAAGCTATGTATTCCTGAGCTGCTTTTCTATGCAATGCAGGTCCCAGAAAAAGTCCAATATGCTCACGTTAGGATACCAATAGGCTCATTTATGTGAATATAATTAGCCAGCTGGCAGCTGCTACTTATAATTGATAAGATTTTAATCGATTTCATACCTTTGCCTTTTTTTCCTTTCTAACTGGCCTGGGTTTAAAGGTGGGTATATATAGGCAAACAGCATAGCATTATAAAGTATTGACAAACTAATCATAACATTCAAAGATTTTGTAATGCACCTGGAGTATATGCACCAAAACAAATTCCATGTGTGTCCGATCACATTTGGCCAATAAAGAATTCTATTCAATTCTATTCATCAAAAGAGAGAAAAATATATTACAGTTAAATATTTTTAATTTATGTATTAAGTCATGGTATTTTACCAAGAAGTACTCCACAGCAACACATTCAAAGTCACTGAAAACTATGTTACTTATCATGGGAAGACCTGGATGATAAGAAAGAACTTTCAAATTATTTGGCCAGTTCTTGGGAGGGTTAAATAACTTACCTCTAGTTGATAAAAGTTGTGGACTAATGCCAAAATAGCCAACAGTGCCAGAAAGAAGCACAAAATATGGGTTTTGGAGCAATGAGACCACATGATCCCCTCATCTCTTTCTCACCCACATAAGATGCTGCCAAGTTGCCCATATTCCACAGGTGTCAATTTCATTGTTATCCAGCATCACATACTGTATCATCAAGAGGCTTCTGTAACATCATCATTTTCTGTAAAGAATTTTAAACTTTTGATTAGACCTTGAATACAGCTAATAGAAATATGTGTATATCTGAGAATCAACAATATTAGAAAGATATACAAGTAGCTCTCAAGCTGTTACCACTCTTTCAGAGAACTTTCAAACTTACAATGGCACTGAATCGGTGACATATACCAGTTCTTGAAGTTCTAACTGACAGCATCCCCACATTCGTGTGGTTGTGACCTGTGTGTTCGGCTTTCAATTACATTGCTGCAGCATGCTGCATGATAGCCATTTGTGAACTTCCCTGCTGGCTTCCCAAAGCAAAGACAAAGGAGAATCCGGGAGGGAAGATCACAATTCGCTCAGTTAGTCTCTCTTGTGCTGCTTTTTCTCCCAAAGAGGCCACTGCAGAATATAAAATCTATAGTCCACTGCACCACCTACCCACCTATCTTCTGTAGCATACTCATTCACAGCACCTGTGTCAGCCTTGGAAGCCATATTAGGCCGGAAGCTTCAATGCTGCTACCTCCTCATGTGTGGAAAAGTAGGAGGGGAGATTTAGGAGAGGGAAATTAGTAGACATAATAGCATTCTTCCTATCTGGTAAATAGTGGCGGAATCCAATGACGACGGGAAGCTGAAGTAACTTCTGAGGTAAGTATCTTTAATACGCAATATATACGAGCCTATAACTGGCCCTCAATTAACTCTCGAACAGTAAGAATACGAATGCGCGGGACTTGCTCTGACAGCTCTTATATAGCGGCTGTCAGATACACTTAACCAATCATAAAACTTAACGCTTATTACCCACCCAACAGGGGGCGTCCGCATGGAACATGCCCAGTACACAACACTCCTTTATCCTTAGAAAGCGCATGCGTAGTCCTGAAGAAATGCCAGGCATCGCCGGAGACGACTTGACCGTCGCGGGCCCTCCAGTGGTAGATGCCTGGCCTCCTCCCCAATCCCACCGCCTTCCCGATCGGAACATGGCTCATCAGGAATAGGTAAGTGTGTTTCTACGACTTCGGGACTTGAGTCGTCAGTGTTGAGTGTGCGGGAGACGGCCTCTGGTAGGCTCCGCACTTCTTCAGCTGCGGTTCTAGTTTGTGCTGGATGACCTAGTGTCTCGGCGGGTGTCTTATCGCCCAGCTGACCCTGAGGTTCGTTGTTGTCCCCTTCCCTATCTGGTACTTGAAGGTTGGTCCCCATTGCCCAACGAATTCTTATTTGATCCTGGTGCCTTCTCCAAACCCGACCACGCCCCATGTCTACTTTATAGGAACATGGTCCTGTGACCGCGAGTATTTTACGGGGTAACCAGAGTGGGAGGCCGGTATAGTTTCGGGCATAGACTAGTTCACCTTCTTTTAGGCCACGGTGGGTGCTGGATGACGCTAGAGGTTTCTTCGGGGCGTACGAGGGGTGTAATCGATTGAACACCGTTCTCAGGCGGCGGCCCATAAAGAGTTCCGCCGGGCTGCGGTTACACAGTGGGCAGGGGGTAGAATGTTGCACCAGTAAATACTCTGCTAGCCGGGTGTGCCACCCCCCTGGAGCCATGCGCCCTAGCGCCTCCTTAGTGGACCTCACTGCCCTTTCGGCCAGACCATTACTGGCCGGGTGGAAAGGGGATATAAGGCAGTGACGGACCCCTAGCCCTGCCAGGAATAGTTCGACGGAGGACGCTGTCAGTTGAAGCCCATTGTCTGAAACTATCTCGTCAGGCAACCCGTGGGTAGCAAATAACGCACGCAGAGCCCGAATGACGGCGTCAGCAGAAGTCGAGTGCATGGGAATTGCCTCTACCCATTTGGAGAATGCGTTGATCAAAATTAAGAACATCTGGCCCTGGACAGGCCCCGCGAAATCGATATGTAAGCAAGACCATGGTCACCTCAGTTCCTCCCACTCCCTGGGCTTCCCCCGTGGTGGCATCGGCCTAGATTCTTGGCACTGGGGGCAGGTGGATACCCACTTTGTGATGCAGTCATCCAATTTGGGCCACCAGAGATAGGACCGAGCTAGGGCTTTCATAAGGACGATGCCTGGATGTCCGGTATGTAGGGAAGCCAAAACTGATTTCCGGTAGGACGCGGGGATAATCACCCTATGTCCCCATAACAGGCAGCCATCCTGGGCAGCTAATTCTGACTTGCGGAGGGCGTAAGGTTGCCATTCTGGCCCCAACCCCCCAGACAGCCAACCCCGCAACACCCAAGTTAACACTTGCGCCATTTCGGGGTCCCGGCTGGAGGCTCTTGCAATGTCGGCAGCCGTTAGGGGAAAGGGCGAGCTGTCAATAAGGGGAATGGAGGAAGCGGGAGCTGGGTCACACAGGAAAGTTTTGAGAGGGCAGCGGCTCAATGCATCCGCATGGGCCAAGTGCCAACCAGGGACATAAACCAAGGAATAGTGATAGGCCGAAAGGAAAACGGACCAGCGGGTGAGTCGGGGGGACAGAATTGGGGTTTGGCGGTCCCCGGACAGGATGCCCAGCAGCGGTTTATGATCTGTCATTAAGGTAAACTGATGATCATAGAGTTAATGATGAAATCTTTTGACCCCGGAGACTAAAGCCAAACCCTCCTTGTCCAGCTGAGAGTAATTCCTCTCAGCTGGGGCCAGGGTACGGGAAAAGAAGGCCACGGGAGCCTCTGTGCCATTAGGAAGGGAGTGACTAAGTACTGCGCCCATGCCATACGGCGAGGCATCACAAGCTAATACCAAAGGGAGCGATTCTGAATATTGCATAAGCACTGAGTTCGAGACAAGCAACCTCTTGACAGCGGCGAATGCAGAAGACGCTTTCCTGTCCCAGGTCCAGGCAGCCCCACGATCTAGTAGTCGATGGAGAGGCTCTGCGACGGACGCCTTATGTGGTAAAAACATGGCATAGAAGTTTAGTAGCCCCAAAAAGGCTTGCAGCTCTGCTTTAGAGGCTGGCGGTGGTGCTTCGAGGATAGCTTTGGTTTTAGCTGGTGTAGGGTGGATTCCGTGGCAGTCAATCAGGTACCCTAGAAACTCCACTTCAGGGACGGCTACCAGGCATTTGTCTTTCTTGACGGTGAGATCCACATGGCGGAACTCGGTTAGAACTCGGCGGAGTCTGGACATGAGCTGTGTGACGCTTGAGGCAGAAACTAGGATGTCGTTGAAGTAAGGAGCGACCCCGGGGATGCCATGGAGCAGACGCTCCATTAAACTTTGGAAAATCCCCGGGGCGACGGAGACCCCAAAGTGCAACCGGCGGCACCGGAACGCCCCGCGGTGCGTGACAATAGTCTGCGCCTCAGCTGTTCAGTCGTCAACGGGCAGCTGTTGATACGCCTGGGATAAGTCGAGTTTCGCAAAAATGGAGCCGCGTCCCAGTGAATGCAATAAATGCTGAACAACTGGGACAGGGTATGCATGGTTTTGAAGAACGTGGTTAATCGTCACACGGTAATCAGCCCAAATGCGGATGGAGCCATTTGCTTTGATCGCAGTTACGGTGGGTGTCTCCCACTGGGCATGATCGACCGGCTCTAAAATACCCTGTTGTATGAGTTTGTCTAGTTCCGCGTCCACTTTAGGTTGTAAAGCGAAAGGCACCCTGCGCGGCTTGAGGCGTCGGGGCGGTATTGTAGGGTCAAGACTGAAGGACACAGGAGTTCCTGTGTATTTGCCCAGCGTGTCGGTGAAAACCATAGGGAACTCCTCAGTTAGGGTGGCAAGTTCAGAAGAGTGGATGGCGTGAATGCCGTGAATCGTGAGGCCGAGGGCAGCAAACCAATTAAGACCCAGAAGGCTTGGAAGGGGTCCATCCACAATTACAAGAGAGAGACGGCCAGTAAAATCCCGGTATTTCACATGAAAGGTGCCGGTTCCGATTACAGGAATGAAGGCGCCCTGGTAGTCCTTTAACAGGAGGGAGCAACGATCTAAGTGACGTTTGGAAAGTTTCAGCACAAGACGCTTAATTGTGCTCCAGGAGACAATAGAGGTGGCGGAGCCAGTATCTACCTCCATAGGGCACGGTTTACCCTCAATGTGGACCGTAAGCGATATTTTATTTCCCTCTGTATTCTTTGGCGGGGTTACCTTATTGACAGCGGAAAACCCCCTCTGAGCTCGCGCATGCTCATTGGGCGCCTCAGGCCGGCGTTGTTTTGTAGTTTCCATACGGAGTCCCTGGCTCGTCTGCGGTTGCACCGACCGGCATACTCTTGCTATGTGCCCCCGGCGGCCGCAACGCCAGCAGGTAGCCTCTTTGAATTTGCAGGACGCGCGGAGGTGGTCACCCCCACAGCTAAAGCATTCTAGCGCCCTGCCTGGTGTATTTCTAGGGCCAATGGCCTTATTCTTGCTCTCTCTTACGCGGTACACATCTAGCCCTTCCTCGTTCTCCTCCGAGTCATAATTTGCCTCAGCGTGGATTTCATTAGTGCTGCTGGTTGACTGTTCACCAGTTCGCGGATTCTGGCCCTGGGGCAGCTCTGCAATGGACAAGGCGGCTAATTCTGCCGCGCACGCCTCATCCAACGCCATTTGGAAAGTCAGTTCGTGGTTAGCGATTAACCGTTGTTTAAGATTTTGGTCCCTCACTCCGCTAACTAAACGGTCAAGTAGATAATCGTTCAGATTTACAAACTCACAATGGCGAGCTGCCCTTCACAAAGCGGCGACATATTGGTTGATGGACTCACCCAGAGCCTGGTCACGGTGATAAAAATGCTGGCGGCGGGCTATTCGAGATGGTGCTGGCACATAATGACGCTTAAACTTGCCGATGAACTCCTCCCACGTCCCGGAGTGAATGGATTGGGGAGCCATCAATGTCATGGCCGTATCGAACATCTCTGTTCCACAGAAACTTAAGAAATAAGCCCTCTTACGCTCTGAGGACAGGTTCGTGTAGTCGTTGGCTATTAAGAAACACTCAAAGCAGGCGACATAGGCGTCCCATGTCTCTTTGCCCTGCGCGAACGGCGGAAAACTGTGAGAGGACGCCATGGTATCTGTGACTTCACTATCGGTCACCTTTATGCCTTCTTACTTATTTCAGGCCCGATCCCACCTTCGTCGCCAGTGGTAAATACTGGCGGAATCCAATGACAACGGGAAGCTGAAGTAACTTCTGAGGTAAGTATCTTTAATACGCAATATATACGAGCCTATAACTGGCCCTCAATTAACTCTCGAACAGTAAGAATACGAACGCGTGGGAGTTGCTCTGACAGCTCTTATATAGCGGCTGTCAGATACGCTTAACCAATCATAACACTTAACGCTTATTACCCACCCAACAGGGGGCGTCCGCATGGAACATGCCCAGTACACAACACTATCAGTCAAGGTCAGGGTGATCCAGCATCTAGAGGAGGGTCAGGTGCTGGGTCAAGGTGGAACAGATGGTGATTGGAGCATGTGATGGATTGAGGAGAAAGGGGGTGGTTTTGGGAGCTTTGTATTACTGAAGGAAAGCCCGGGCTTTTCAGATTCTGGATTTCCCAGATGTGCCAGTATACCTATTCTAGTAAAGGGAACTTTGGAAAATGCCTGCTTCCACGGTTTTACTGGGAGTTGGGGGTTTTCTGGAATGCTGACATTATCCCGAATCTGGCTTCCAAGGCTGACAACCTGCTTGCTCACATTTCCTACCAGTTCACCCTCTCCGGTGCCTGCCCATGTCCCCTTGCTGATCTGCGTCACCCCCGTCCCGTCTCCCCTCCCCCCCACTATCTGTCTGTGCTGGCCTACCCGTGCTTCCTAGCACCTGTCCCCATTCCTTGCTGGGCCTGCCCAAGGGTCTTACCAGCTTGTCTATGTCCTATCTTAGCCTTAAAGCCAACTGGGTGATTTTGGACCAGTCACTCTCTCTCTCAGCCCAACCCTCATCACAGGGTTGTTGTGGGGAAAATAAGAGGAGGAAGGTGTATTGGATACATTCATCACCTTGAATTATTTGTAAAAATAATAAAGGCAGGAAATAAAGAAATAAATAACCAACCAACCAACCAACCTTGGAAAAATCAGGACAGACAAAAGTAATTCTGTTTTCACATAACATGGAATGAAATTTTGAAATTTTCTACCATGAGATGTGCTGCTGGTTACCAGCTTAGCTGGCTACAAAAAAGTATAGGGCCAATTGATGGAAGTGATGGGGATCAATTACTATTAGCCTTGATAGCAGTTTAACTGCCACTGAAACTCATCTGTAGGGAAACTGATAGGCTTCTATAGTTGCAGTTGTCAGCCCCTGTAAAAGCAGACTGCTAGATTATAGATGGCCAGGGAACCAATCCAGCAAGGCACTGCTTATGTTCTTATAAGAATCAGCTTAAACAGATGTAAATAAATCCTGATTGTTAATTTTTACTTTTCAGAGAGCTTCTTCCTTTATCATGAGACTAAGTTTAGCCAATTACAGGAATAATGTTTTGTTTCAATTTTTTACCATAAAGAATAAAACAAAACAACAAACCCTGACTATAAAAAACACATAAGCAAGAACATCTTAGAAATCCACACACTTTGAAGTCTGGGACCATTTTAAGAAAAAATAAATTTTAAAAATCTATATTTTGATTTTTCTCACAAAAAGTATGATTATTAATTAAAATAATCTATTAGGAATTATTTTGTTGGTTTTACTAAAATGGAGGTTGCATTAAATACTCTTTGATTCTTCTTTTTTAAACATAATTTTTATTAAAAGATTTTATAAACTAATAAAAAACATATGGCTTTTAAGAACAGAAACGATAATTCTAATAATCAACATAAATCACCAATCCATTCTTTCTCTAGCTCCCTTCCTCTCTCTTTGGCTTCCAGTCATTAATAATTTCCTTTTTTCCTGGAAATAAAATTAAATTTGCCAATTCTGCAAATTCTACCAGCCAACCATTCCTCTAATGTGAGTATTTTGGAACCTTTCTATCTATGTGCATATAGTAATCTTGCTGCATTTGCCATATAAAAAAACAATCTTCTGTAAGTCTGTTTAATTGACTAACCATAAGTTCCAACATCAACAACAATCTAGTTTCTACTTAATATTAGTCTACAAAACTCTTGGTATAGTTATATGCATTTGCAACATAGTACGGAAGTATCCTTGTACATCCTTTTGTAAAATGTTCGCTTAAATTAAAACAAAGCGTGAATTTCAATCCTTTTAGTCACATCTTCTCCCCCGTTGGTCCATCTGTATATTATAATCACAATTCTTGGCCCATTTGATCATGTACTCTTTAACTTGTTCTTTTTCTGTTTCAAATTTCAATAAAAGCTTTAACATTTTAACAATAACACATTCATCATTTGTAAATAAGTCATAAATCATTTTGTGTAATTGTTTAACTTATGTAGATTAAATTTAATTCTACACATGAGAACCATTGAAAACTAAATCCTTCTGCAATTGTTCTCTTGATTTCTTTTTCAGTTTGCCATAATCTTGTTATAAATATTTTGATGATGAATTATTATAACCTTTGCAAAAAGCGAGAATTCTATTTTAGGCAATCAAAAGATACTAGATGGCTATATAGATGAAATAGAGCATTAATTCTTAAAGAAGATCAATACTTGACTTTATCAAAAGATTATCAACTGAACAATGACTACAAGGTATTTATTATGATTCTAGCTAACTGAAATAAAAAAGAGGACAGTTAAGAGATAATATTAGAAATGTTCTGGACATTTTGGAATATTTCTTTTTTTAAAAAAAAATATTTCATTGAGTTTATACACGCATATAAAATAACATTTCTATTAACATCGGATGTGCAGTGTTTATACATATATACCACAGCCACATTTCCAGCAGTTTGAGTATATGATGTATTCCAAAATACATCTCCCAACATCCTACCCCAGATGTATTTTGGAATATTTCATTGTATCACTTGTTTCTGTACCGTATAAAAACACTTGAGCCCCTATTAATAAATGATATTTTTTTGCTTTATCTGTATACTTGGTGACTTGTATTTTTGGATGGGCAAAGAAGGTAAAAACGTTTCATTCAAATTCTTGGATTACATTCTTATCAGCTCCACACCAAACTTGGG
>WNWU01000016.1:13634350-13713393 GCA_012654045.1 Ptyas mucosa | reverse complement strand
CCCCCCCCCCCGATAACAAGAAACCGCTCGCTCACAGCTACGATCCTGCGCCGCACTCACCAGGCCATTGGAAGGAGAGCCGAGATTCGAAGTAGCCGACTTATGCAACAATTCCAGACGACTGAGCTGAAATCCGCATGCTCGTCTCGCCCACTTCCTCTTTCTCTTATCTGGTCTGATAGTTGTGGATCTTAAGGGCTTGAAAAGGCGAAGACCCCCGAAGCTACCGACGCCAAAGGGGCTCGGCTGCTTTCGCTCCGCCTTCCGCTGGCCGGTTCGCTTTTATTGCGCAAGCCCAGGCCCGCGTGGTCGATCGGCTGCTTTGGAGTTTTAAAGCCGAAAGAACTCTAGCTTCTTCGCACTTGAATCGCTGCTGCTGCTGTGCGGTAATTGTATTTGGCAGGTGGGCTGCCTCCTTCCTCCGATGCTCGGGCGCCTTCTTCTTTCGTTGCAGGCTTCATTTTTGGGTCTGCTTGTCTAAATTGGGACGGAGCGGTTTCATTAAATATATTTCTGGTCCGCTCACTCGCTCTTTATAAAAGGGGTATTTGTGGTACTCTTTCAGTTTCTGGCTCTTACAAACAGGCTATGTATGGAAAGCCAAGGAGCATATGCTGAAAAACTGTAAACCGGCAGTGTATAAAATAGCTTTTAAGATATGTGGGGAAACAGTCCTGAGTTCAAGCTGGACAGAAGGTAACATTCAAACGTCATGATTTTGATGCCTGTTCAGGGTCTGTCCCTCTTTTTTGTAACACACTGCTTCATAACGGGCCCTCTGGATTTAAGGATTAAAAACGTATTGAGTAAATTGACATATGGCATTAAACCACAACGGCCACAATTTGCATAACAGCCTAAACCATAAACCAAGAGTTGCACGGTAACGGCTGTGTTCAGTTTCTATATTGTAATGCCGTTAACTTGCAAAAGCCCAGCGGTGTTGTACATAATTTCGGAAGAATGGTAAAATAAAAGCTTGGCTAATATCCACCAAATATTTTATTTATTAATTTTTTAAAAAAAGATAACCAGGAGCAATGTTTTCTTCACTACTGGGTGTTTAAAAAATGCAGTTTTAACCCATCAACTATCAGCTGAAGCTTTCCAATTGCAATCGCCGTGGCTCACAAAAAAATGAACATATTAATCAGGCAGCAAATAAATCATTTCAGACTTTCAAGCATATCTTAATTCAGAATTCTTTATTACATCAAAATAAATTATTCCCAAATGCAAATTTTCAAAAATCGAAACATGCAGATTATATTTTAAATTCAAATTATAAAAGTTAGATTACAGTTAGATTAGTTTTCTGTAAATAACAGTTTTTGGCTGAGCAAATTACCACGGTCAAGTATGCAATCATGTGGCCTATTTGCATTCTAGAGAGAGCTTTACATGGACATTTTTTAAAATAAAATCTTTTTAAGAGTGTTTTTTTTCTCCTTAGTATTACTCCTCTTCTCTTTTTGACAATGACCTGGAAGCTTTTAAATTCGGTAACAGAAGCATTAGATTATATGGCTTTGAAGAAGTCATATGGAATTTACCCAGTTTAGGAACAGTGATCACTTTATCAATACTGATTGATATGAAATTAATAAGGCCATATTTTTATTTTCAGTTTTAACTACACTTACATTAAAGATAATAAAATTGTGCTTATGTAAAAGTAGAATTCACTGATCTCAGTAAAAAATCTCTTATGTTAAAGATTACAGCCAAAATATTGAATCTGTAAAGATTTATATTTACACAGACCACACACAAACACAAACAATAAAAACCAGCTTCTTCATATTACAGTAGTCGCAAAGTTTTACTTAGAGGAAAATAACATTAAAAAACATAATTTAATGTACAATTAATTTAAAAAAAAGGTAAGAGTCCATTTATATCCTTCCAAAAAAATTGTTGTAGACTGTTCCCAAATTTGTAACAGATTTGGGATAGTTACAAGAGAGAAAGAGAGAATTGACTTCTCTTAAATCAGCAGATCAAGACCAGCATTGGACTCCAATTAAAGATTTTCCTAGAGAGGATATACTTGGAAAAAGCATCTGCCTCAGAATGCATTACATACCATGTGTTATACTACTTATAGAACAATATATTGTCTACACAATATATTTGCTATATTGCTAGTTGGGAGGAAGAAAGGTTTCCATTCCCACCCTGTATTATGAACCAGAGAAAGCAGAACTGAGTATTTAGACATGTAGGAGCTATAAGAAAAACAGGAAGGCAGAAAAATGTGTTCCTCTTCTCCACTTATTCCTTATTTCTTTCCCATTGCTTATTTCAGTAAAAGGGTTCATGGATCATGCTAGTCAAAAAAGTATTTTAAAAAGCTTAATTTGTTTTATTCACTTGTCATGCCAAGTCCTAAAAGGTGTACAAACAACAATGAATTCCGAAATAGGAAAATCTGAAATTAAACAAACTAATGTTATGTATAAATCAATATAATGTTAATTCATTTATCTCAGGATGAATTTTGTATATAAATTTAAGTTTTTTGAAGTAATGCATCAACTTTCTCTCTTATGTATCCAGTAAAGAATCCAATGACAATTTTAATCAAATAAAATTGCATTGTTTAATTTAAATATTCATATTTATTCTTTCCCAAGATAAAAGCAAATATATTTTTCCTCTCTATAAAGCTGTAACTTTTTCTGATAAGAAAAATATCACATGTAACCATAGAAAATAATCAAAATATGTAAATATGTAAAACTGAAAAAGTTCACACACTTGCACATTATCAAATGATGAGTGTTAAATTTTTGATTTTGCATATTGATAATGAATAAAGGCTTTGTGAATGTGGGTTTTGAAACTCCAGTTATAGATAATCACAATATGATCATTTGGAAACTTCTTTGAAAACTGGACTCATTAACTCTTTTAGCCCTTGCAAAAGATGTAGGTTTTTTCATTTCCCCCCCAAATATATTGCAGCTATATATACCTAAAAGTATCATTACCTACATCAAAACACAGAAAGCAATTTCCTTACAATCACAATGCATTCCTCTTAACTTCACAATTTACTCACAGCAGAAAAAAATTATCCTGTATTTATTCCAATACAGAATGAACAATTTTGCTTAAGTGAACAAAAAAAATATTTTTTGCTCTGTCCAAAACTCCAGCTTTGGAGCCCTACTCATTTTTATAGGACAGAAGACAAATAATATTAAGCCAGCTACAATGTAAATGTACACGAACATACTGTTTATAACTAAGAGATACAAATACTGAGCCTTACAAAGACGGATATGAAGTTCAAGAAAAAAGAGATGAAACAAGTATATTTTAAACTTCTTTTAAGCATGTTTAACTTTTCCCTTGAAGTAGTATTTTCTAAAGAATATGTCTGCAATGCTCTAAAAATGATATTTTTAGATTTCTTCCTACCAAAAGAATAAGCTTTTAACTAATCTCTATAAGAAGTTTAAACAGTGCATTGGTTTTATTCTGCTTTAGCATACAGAAATTAATTTTATAGCATTATGGCCAATATATATTAGAACATGTACATATTGAGCATGTATATATTGTATACATACAGTACATGCATTCTATAACACTTTACAATAGATTTTTTAAAAAAGATATGCGAATGACCAAAATATTTAAATGCAATGTGTCATTCTGGAAAAGGTAGTTGTGGTAAAATTCAAGATCTCTTAAGCAATGCTTTTTTTCCACCTTTTGTTTTCTAGTTTTAAGATTGGCAGCATAAACTCTTGAATTCCGAAAAAATACCAAGTTGAAGTTAATGACACAATAAGCCTATTCCTGTATTTGGCATAACAATTTCTCAAGGCAATATTTGCAATTGACTCATTAAGCCAAGAACAATGTATACTTGATTACATACTTAATACTGGGAATAAAGTTACAACTTTTAAATATTGCAGAATTTATGAATAGAAAAATATTTATTATTGACAGTAACTATTATTAGTAATGAAAACATACAAAGCATTTACTGATAGAAACAGTGGAGTCTGTAAAGAAGAATTGTTGCTTTTTTTATCATTATATGGTGAAGCAGTAGGATGTAGGCATTCTCCATGAATGCCAGAATGAATATTATTAATTTATATTAATGTGTGGCAATAAGTTTAGCAATCAATACGCCCTAAGCAACTAGAAAACACGGCCATTTGCTTCTTTGTCTTAGCAATCTACCAAGCAGGTAATTGTATTGAACAATTATTCTGTATAGTTTTAGCAGCCACGACCATATAATGCTGATCTATTTTTAAGAAAACCCTCTCATTTTTTTTGTTTCTTAGGTATAAAATTAAGTATGTACTGTCGTTTTACACATTCTGACCTTGGCAAAATAGGCAAATTGTTCCTATCATTATGAGAATAAAGTGTGAGAAGTTTCCTCTTCTCCCCCCATCCCTTTCAGATTGGTTTGTTTTGTTGCATTGCGTTTTTTTAAAAATTTCCCACTGTCCCAGCAAATGAAACAAAGAAATATGACTTCATAAAAATAGTCCTCTGTGATAACAGGCTGTACTCAGCTGTGTGGAATTCAATAGTCACGTTTGTAGAAAAAAAATTGGAGTACTGGTGAGTAAACTGTCTGGCACTGTTTTTTTTTTTAAAAAAATCTCTACATGGAACAAGATTTCCAAAATTTCCATGCTTATAATTTAGTACCTGTGTGTCAGTATACATTTTCAGATTAATTAAACACGCTCTCTCTTATACTATTAACTGTATGTTGTGTGACCATTGGGAGAAATAGCATTTCAGATTTGCAGGCAAAAATATGTTTCAGTTCATATACGAATGCAAAAATAACACTTTCCATCAATGCCTTAACCTGAAATCTGTCTTAAGCGGTTGAAGATAGATGCTATGTTTGTGCCTTCAAATATAAAGTTCTGCATACTGCCCTTATTTGTCAAATTAAATATTTATATTTCTTTCTTTGAATATTACAATAAGGATGCATGCTTTGTTTCCTTGGAGAAAACAGTTGTTTAGCTCAGTTATGATAACAGCAATATGGAAAGAACTTAAGAGTACTTTATATGTCATAAAAATCTGTTATAACCAAACCACATTAAATGTTATGTTACCATGTCTATTTGAACCTATCTTGATAAAATTTAATAGCGTGTAAATCTAATGTTAGAGGATTAACAAACCTGTTAATAAGCAATTTTTAAAAGCAAGGAGACCGATATCTCCCAAAATGTATAGAAATTGGTCTAATAACATAAAATGTTAATGTGGCTTTTAAATTTTTTTCTGTCGGTCTATGCTTGCTATACAGATAGCCTAACAGAAAGTGTCTGCAATGAAGAATCACAGTTTGTCTTTTTTTCTGCCATTTTATCATTTAGATCAAATGTATCAATTCCTTCTTCTGCTAATGGAAGCACATCCTGAGAGACTAAAACAGCATTGCATAAAATATCCTTTTCTTCTGATGAAACAGCTGTATCGGTCTTACAACTTTCTATTGCATTGCTGCAATTTGTCTTTTCATCAGAATCATCTAGTTCCTCAACTGTTTTTAAATATTCTTGGAGAAGAGTATTGTTCTGATCATTGTTCAAATTCTCTTTACAATATTCGTTGTGGTCAACTGGGGTCACAGCATTAGAAAGGCTTCCCGAAAGTAAATCTTCACAGGGCTTAACTGTTTGCAGAGAATTTCCTAGAAAGCCTTCATTTGTTTTTGTCAAATGTTTTTCAGAGTTCTGCAATTCATTAAGGATATTTTGGTCTGATACACAGGAATGGAAACCTGAATCAGGATATTCCTGTAAACATTTCTGATGAGACATTTCAGAAGATGAACCTAACCAGGTTGAACTATCAATAGGAGAAGGTTCTTGATTTGGTCTAGATGACTGTATGAATAATTCATGTGGACCCAGAATGCTACACGCAGGGGAATCTTTTTTCCAGATATTACTTAGGTGTTGGTTTACTGAAAGCTGCCATTCCTGAATAGATTTAACCTGTATAAACCACAAAAAGAAGATTATAATATATAATTTCATATGTAATTGCATATTTATAATATCTCATTTCACACAAGAAAGTTAACTGGCTCAACTGTAAAATACAGCAAAGTTTCAGGAGAATATCTTAGTTTTTATTCATAGAAATGAATATTTAGCAAAACTAACCCTACCTGATCCCAAAGAAATTTGACAGCTTCCTCTTGCACAAGTCTTTGAAGCGTCTCTTCATTTTTTTCTTTTCTTAACCTGCAAATGATTTTCATATATACATCAAGCTTTAAAAGTGTTGCCACTTTGATCATCACTTTTGCTGCAATACAATTATTTATAGGTAGTTCTTGTCTTAAGACCACAATTAGCCCCAAATTTCTGTTGCTAGGCAAAACAATTGTTAAGTGAGTTTTGCCCCATTTTACAACCTTTCTTGCCACAGTTCTTAAGTGAATTACTGAAGTTGTAAAGTTAGTAATAATGACTTTGCTTGTCAGAAGGTGATAAAATGTGGTCATATAACTTCAGGATACTGCAACCGTCATAAATACATGTCAGTTGCCAAGTGTCTGAATTTTGATTACATGACTATGGGGATACTGCAACAGTCATAAGTGTGAAAAGCAGTCATAAGTAATTTTTTTCAGTGCTGTTGTAACTTTAAACGGTATTAAGGAAGTGGTTGTAAGTCGAGGACTACCTGTATTGCAGTAAGAATAGATTCTGGCGAAGAATGGAGTTTTGGAGAGGAAATATATTTACATCAGTTTATTGATTAAATAGGCCAATTTCATCAGTTCTAATAACAATACAACTTAATTTCTCTTCGCTAGAGACACTGAAGAGAATGTTTTCTCCTTTGATTATGTGAACAAATAATTTATTTTTGAAAGAACACTCCATTTTATAAAGTTGGTGAGTTTTGCCTTCGTTTGGCGAACAAAGAGGACTGAAGGAAATTAAACAAATCCACCGCCCCAATTATACTTATATTTTTTTCAGGTAAAATTTATTGATCTCAAATTATAGAAAATTTTATTCCTTTCCTATTATTTCAGTTTACTTGACTTCCTACTTACTTTTGAACTTCTTCAGTTAAATGAATGATATGTTCTTGCATTCTGCTGAGTCGAATTTCATAGTGTGCTTCCCTGACTCTAGGATGAAATGTTCTTGTATAAAATCCTCTCCAACAGGCCTGAAGCTTGGTGGCAGCTTTATTCATTTCTAGAAGTTCATTTTTCTTATGAGTTACAGTAACTGATGCATCAGTAGACAGTTCTAGAGAGCTAGCAACAGAAACACATTTGATAACATTCTCTTCAGGTGAGTGTGACTGTTTTAAGTTACTGAACTTTACATTGTCATCAGGGGATGCTTGATAACTGCTAACGTCATCTGGTTGAATATCAGTGTTTACTGAAGAAGCAGCAGTGGGGAAAATATCCTCCTCTTGATATGCATTTTGAGTTTCTACCACGTCTGCTGACTTGAGGGTGTACTTTCCCAAAAGCACAGAATCACTTTTCTGCTTTTCTTTGTTCTGCATATTAATATCGTTTGCAAATTCCAAATATGTATCCCCCACATCTTCCACATCCTCTATATCAATGCCAATTCCATGAAGTTTCAGTTCTGTTGAAATGGGCGACATTGGAGACAGCCCTGAAGCAACAGGCATAAAAGTAGATTCTGAAGATAGGAGACTACTGTTCAACTTATCCTCGTCAGTTTGTATATCATCCAAATAAAAATCCTTAAAATTATTTCTTTCAGCTTGTACCGAAGTTGGAGAAACATTTTTAACTGCATAAGAATGGTCATCATTGGATTTTGTCACAACCCAGGTATTCTTTTTAATAATACGTTCTGGGAAAGAGATTAAGATAAAACACATAGACTTTCAATATTTATGTATCCAAGTATGTATTTTTGCCAAACAAATTTTACTACCCTGTTTTCCCCAAAATAAGACATCCCCTGATAATAAGCCCAATCGGGCTTTTAAGCGCATGGCAATAAGGCCAAGTGCTTATTTCAGGGTTCAAAAAAATATAAGACAGGGTCTTATTTTCAGGGAAACACAGTACTTATATCTGTCTTTTAATTAATTAGGGATTAGGGCAGGGATCCCCTACCCCTGTTCCGTGGTGTTCTGACCTAGGCCTCCCAAGATCATGAAGCAGACTCCTCGTCCCAATAAAACCTCTTTTATTTAGATTAAAGGGAATTTCTCTTCAGCAAAGTCCTGGCAAACAGTATATCATGAGATTTCACAACTACAGATCTTTATCAGGCTTGGAGAGTGGCCAGGCAGATGTAGCAACGGAGTATGCTATATAGAGCCTCGTTCCAATATTCTATCAGGCTCTACCAAGATCAATGGACAGAATACAAGGTGGACTTAGATAAGCAGAAATTATTAAATGGCTGAAATCATTAGAAGTACGGTCTACAACCACTTATATAGTTAAGAATCTAGTAGATAAAAATTTTATTACCAAAATTGAAATATATCTTTAAAGCAGGTTAAGACTCGTAAGTCAAAGAAAGGTACTCTAAGATATAAATAGAATATTGAAGATTAGATAAAATATGACAATATCTAAAAATACATCTAGATTTGAGATGCTGCAGTGCAATATGTAGCCAAATGCACTGTAATAAATGAAAGTTCATATATAAGTAGCATCTGAGCCTAGACTGAGTGAGAAATTAGGATATCTGCTGATCAAAAGGAGAATAAATCTAGATTGAATGTCTCTATAAAAGAGCAATGAAGAAGTATATATTCCATGGTTTCTACCTATCTTATCACAAGAACAAAGCCTTTCACCCAATGCTTATTTTTTTAAACTTACTAAAACAGCAGAGGAGAGAGCAAAACACTGTTGTGAGGGGGAAAGATTTTCTATGACTAGGTACTTTTAAGTGAGAGCGAATGAGATGGAGTAACCATGTATCTTGTATTTACTTTCATCCATATGGATCAGGGCTGTCAAACTCCTGGCCCGCGAGCCTGATATGTCACATGCTGGCCAAGGCCACGCCCGTTTTAGCTGGGGGGGGGGGAAATCACATGATGAATCACATGATGCTGCCGTGACAATGTGAGTTTAACACCCCTGATATAGATGAATGATTGCCTCTGAGGCCTTCTAAAACCTCAAGAGTTTTTAGTGGCCTCACCCACAGTTCACCAAATTGTCATTGCCATTTTCATGATGCGTCAGGAAAGCTTTTGAAGACTTCTGAGGCCTTCCATAACATCATGAAGCCAACATTCAAAAATTAAAGCTTATGATCTACATGAACTATCCCAAAATCTTAAACTTTTAAGTTTTAGATGTGCTAATAAAGTTAGAAGATTCAGAAGCTTGGCTTTAAATAGTTTTAAAACAAACACAATTATTGCCACTGCTGTTGGTGACATAGAGGTTTGTGTCAGCTGTTTTATGAAACCAAACAAGGTATCTTTTGTTTCTTCAAAGACAAGGAAGAATGAAAAACAATTCTAACGTATCAGAAATCTTTAAGCTTGTTCTATAATGATGCTTTCTATGTCCAATTATGGTTACAATTCACATCCATTTAGTAAAGAAAAGCATTTTTGTTTTGAAATACTTGAAGATCAGTTTTTTAAAATAAATTTTAACTATAATATTGAACAAAATCTTCAAGATTTCACCTAATAATCTTAGCCTATTACATGTTACAAAGTAGTCAAAATATGCACTATAACATGTGTTAGTGTGAACAACCATTTCTTTGTTAGTGCCTATAACTCCATAAGGAGTTACTCCATAAGGGGTTACTGAAGTAGCAATGTAAGCCTCTTTTGAAAATGCCTCTGACTGCCTTGTGCAGTTTTGTTATTACAAATTAATTTGCTGTATGGATTTACAGTCTGCATAATCAATTTCAATTCCGCACTAAACTCCATTTGCAATATATTTTTTCATTATTCCTAGTCCTACTCTGAATTCCACCAATACATGATCCCATTTTGTCCACTATTGTATGCGACAACTGAACCATAGTTTGTTAAATATATTACAATATATTTGTGAATTTGAGTTTGAATGATTCAGTACAGTAATCTAGCACCACACTATGATTATGATTATGAACCTGTATATGTGTACTCAATCACTGATTTCAAGCCTATAGACAAGTGGGTGACAAGAGTGATGAAAACACAGTGGATATTAATTCTTACCACCTTCGGTTATTTCTTGTTGTAGATGGGCAGGACTGTTTGGCTCATTATTAATGGGTAGTCCTTTATTCAGAGTTGAGGATACAGGTGACTCATTGGCATGGCTCTGATACATCAATTGCCTCTGATGCAACCTAAATACACAAATTTAAATGATTTTATTTCATGACTTAAGAATACTACAGCAGAGAACCACTCTTCTTTAATATCACAAATGTTAGCAAGTTAGAAAAATACATATATATCTGCAAATCAACTTTTCTGACCTTAAAAAGCAGCTTAAGAAAACCTTATGAATTAAGGCCTGCTTGAACAAGTTAAAATGATTATATTAAATTATATAAAAATGACTCATAAATAATGATATTCACACCTTTGCTTATGTAGTATTTTTTCCAGTTTGGCATCCTCTGCTGATTGGAGTCCAAACATAGTAGTAAGAGGACAAACACTGGCCAAATATTGTACTAATTGAAGGTGCTGGCCTGGTCGGAATGATCTTCCCTTTCCTTGACTGTAAAGCCATTCTGCTTTCAAGCTGTACGCAAAAACAATATTAATTGTACTAAACATTTTGAAAGCACTTTCTATTAGAAACATAAGAGCATAAAGAACAGCAATTGAAATCCAGAAGTAATAGATGTAACTCAAAACCAATAGCAAAAAATTAATTGTTGATATATCATAATACATTGGGGAAAAGCAGTAATTTTCATGAACTCCAAAATAAACTATTTCAGCTACATACTAAGTATCCAGTGTCTGCTTTTATCTTCAGGAGTATATAAATTAAAACTAGAATTTGGAAGTACAGTAATTTGCCTTAGAATTTGTTAGACTTAAACATACATAAATGAAAATCAGTAAATGCATTCATATAAAAATAACTATAACTATTTCATAAACAAATACTTTTTCTACTCAGTATTATCCTTACATGGTCTCATATTATTCCCTTTCAGAGTAAATTATGTTATGCAAAGTTCAGAAAAAAAGTAAATAATAAGTAAAAAATTAAAGGAAGATAATACAAGGAAGGAAATGTAACTGTTCTACAGTACCTATCTAGCCTTTTAAGTTTCCAAATAAACCTTGCTGCAAGCATGCCTGTATATTGATTTATATACTACGTTTTGTTCTTTAAACATTTCACCTCTTTCTTTTTGAGGTCATCAGTTTAATCACCACTACAAAATCACAACTTTCTCACTCTTCTCTTTTATTCCTTGCAACCACTGTACTTCCCAAATTTTAATCATTGTTATTTCATGCATTCTTTCAGTTGGGCACATGCTTTCCTAATCCCTTGAAATTTTTGTATTTATTCTTGCTACCTTTAATTAATGGCAACACTCCATTTAATCATGTTCTCACCTTTCTTTCTGAGAAACCACATACCCATCAATTACTTTAAGACTGAGACACCAATTGACAATAAATGGTCGGTAATCAAAACCTGGAATGTTAGGTGTTGCCATCACACAAGGATTGTTCATAATTGAGAGTTGCTCTAGTTTAGGAAAAGAGGTCAAGAAAGAAATCTAAAAAGAAAAGGAAACAATTATTTTGGTGATTAAATGGAAAGAAAATTTATAGGCTGAGTAGATATATCCTATAGCCGTGATGGCGAACCTATGGCACCCGTGCCACAGGTGGCACACTTAGCCATATAGGTGGGCACGCAAGCTCAGCTCCAGCGTGCATGTGCATGCCGGCCAGCTGATTTTCAGGCCTTCTGGGCCCACTAGAAGTAGGGAAACAGGCTGTTTCCAGCCTCTGGAGGACCTCAGGGGTGGTAGGGAAGGCCTGTTTTTCTCTCTCCCCAGCCTTCAGAGCATTTCTAGGAGTCCGGGGAAGGTGAAAACGGAGCCTCGCCGATGGGACTGGAAGTTGGCAAACGGGCCATTTTCGGCCTCTGGAGGGCCTCCGGGGGGGTGGGGAAGGCCATTTTCACCCTTCCCAGACTCCTAGAAAGGCTCTGGAGGCTGGGGACAGCAAAAAATGGGACTTCCGGTCCCTCCAGAAGTTGGCAAATGGGCCATTTTCAGCCTCCGGAGGGCCTCCAGGGGGGTGGGGAAGGGCATTTTTGCCCTCCCCAGACTCCTAGAAAGGCTCTGGAGGCTGGGGAGAGCAAAAAATGGGCCCACCATGCCATCGCGTGCCAGGAGTGGGGGAAGCAAGGGAGGGTCGCACACACATGTGCAGGGGCAGGGCGCGTAGAATTATGGGTGTGGGCACGCACACGCGCGACCCCCCTGCTCCTGGCACATGATGGCAAAAAGGTTAGCCATCACTGTCCTATAGCTTAGTTATGTTGGATGTTTGAGGGAAAAATAATTTTACTTGCTTAATTTTATTCGGACTATTGTTTTATTTTATAATTTCTTAGAATTATTAAATATATTTTATTAGAATACTAAAATATTTTCTGCCAATAGGTTTATTATAATATGTAAGACATTTCAATTATAAATCCTCGATTTACAGCCACAATTAAGCCCAAAATTTCCATTGCTAAGCAAGACAATTAAATGAGTTGCACCCCATTTTACAACCTTTTTGTCACTGTGGTTAAGCGAATCACTGCATCTGTTAAGTTAAACATGCAGTTGTTAAGCAAATTTGGCTTCTTCCATTGACTTTGCTTGTCAAAAGCCATATGAGAAAGTTTCAATGGTGATCATATCAGCATGGGATACTGTAACTACACTGTAATGGACATGTGAAAACTGGTCATTAGTCATTTTTTTCAGTGCTGTTGTAACTTTGAACGGTCACAAATGTTGTTAAGCAGAGGACTACCTGTACAGCATTTCTTTTCTTTGTTATTGGTATAACTGGGCATGAAATTAAGAATATAAAAACAAAAAGTCAGTCGCATGATCGTAGATCCTCTACCTGCAGAAAACAAACCTAGGGAAGTACTTTGTGGTAAGAGAACGAGCCTGACTCAAAATCACGGTGAGTTTTTATGGCTCAAAAGAGATTAAATACGGACATTACCAATGTCTTAACGTTTTTTAAAAATTCATACTGCAGACTGAACTTCTTTTTGACAGATTGTGAAAAAAAATTAACCTACTGTCCATTCATTGTCATGTCCCAAAGTATAATTTCTGACAATTTTAAGAGGAAAATATTTGTAATTACATGATTATATTTGCTTCAAACATCATTTCTCCCTGCTCCATTTAAAAATGTGTTTAAACCAAAGTTAAATTCACACTGCCTTTCAAAAGATATTTCTATTTCTTAATCTATTTAAGCCCATCATCACTAAAACAAGGTACAAAATACCTGAACCAGAAATATTTGTTCCTCTCTCCCCTTATGGAGGATCAATTTTATTTTTGTTTTAATTTTTGTTTATTAAATGTAAAGCATTATGTAAGTAATCCAAAATTTATTTTTGTTCATAGTAACTGATACTTAAATTGCAAAAATATGTTGCAAAGAACTTGCTTTAAGAATCTGTCTCAAAGAATGTTATTTCCCCTTTACAGTATTTTAATTACTTTAATTGCTAACATATTTATCGTATATACTCGAGTATAAGTCGAGTTTTTCAGCCCATTTTTCATCCTGAAAAAAGCCCCCCTCAGCTTATAATGGAGTGATGAAAAAAATGGCTTTTTTCCTGCAACCGTTTTGGCTCCCGGGGTTGCAGGGAGGCTTGCTAAAGCCAAAATGGGGCATGGGGAGGGAGGTGCGGCCCCTCCCCCGCACCTCTTTTTGGCTCCCAGAGGTTGCAGGGAGGCTTGCTAGGGGCATGAGGCGGGTGCCTAGCAAGACTCCCTGCAGCCCCATGGAAGCAAAAATGGCCTGCGGGGGTGGGGCTTCAAGGAAGAAAGAAACAAAGAAAGCCTCACTGTTTAGGGAGATCCCATGTGCACTGAGCTTGAGTTGAGAGCTTCTTGTAATTGGCTGCTAGCTATCCTTGCTCAGGCTAAGCCAGGAGTGGGTAAATGTGGCCTTTACAACCTGTGGACTTCAACTCCCAGAATTCTCCCAGCTTGGCTGTCTCAGGAATTCTGGGCATTTTTTTTAAATTTGATTTATATGCCGCCCTTCTCCAGAGACTCAGGGCGGCTTACAATGCGCTAAGCCTTCATACTTTTGTATATTTATACAAAGTCAGCTTATTGCCCCCACAAACTGGGTCCTCAATTTACCTACCTTAGAAAGGATGGAAGGCTGAGTCAACCTTGAGCCTTGGTGAGATTCGAACCTGCAATAATTGCAGGCAGCTGATGTTAATAACAGGGCTTTAGACCACTGTACTATCCAAGGCATTGAAGTCCACAGGTTGTAAAAGGGCCACATTTGCCCACCCCTGGGCTAAGCTAATCAGTAGTGGAGCTCTAAGAATGCCAGATGAGAAGGAGAAAGGGAGAGAGAAAGAAAGAGAGAGAGAAGAAAGAAAGAAAAAGAAAAAGGGAGAGAGAGAGAGAGAGAGAATGCAGGTATCTCTTAACAGAGTCTTGAACTTGCCTGAAATTAGATCAAGCCAGTGACTGAGTGGGCGTGGCTAGCTGGTCATGTGATATATGTGTATAGGGACTACTCAGAGGGCTGAAAAAAGTCATTTCTGACAGGTCCTCGTACTTTTGACCGGTCCTCACACTTATGACCATCCTCACATTTATGCCTGTGCAGCATTCTTAACAACCATGTCACTCATTTCACAACTGCTTCTCTTCACCATGGTGACAAGATAGGGCAAAAAACGTAAAATGTGAGGACAGTCGTAAGTTCGAGGACTGGTCAAAAGTGCGAGGACCAGTCAAAAATAACTTTTTCAGCCCTCTGAGTAGTCCATATGCACAAAAGGACTACCCAGAGGGCTGAAAAAAGTGATTTCTGACAGGTCCTCGCACTTTTGACTGGTGCAAAAATCCAATTAGTGCCATGTAAATTCTGGAATCCCCAAAGACCTTTCCCACTGTATTTATTAAACAAATTTATATAGCTACTCAACTCATATACAGTACTTTTAAAGTTATTGTTGATACCATATTGTTGTTGATGATCCTCTTTTCCACTTACAGAGCTAGTTTACTGTTTTTCTTTGAAATCAATATTCAAAAACATTTAACCTACTGATGCCTCAATTAATGTAATTTTATTGGTATCTATTTTTATTTTGAAATTTACCAGTAGCCACTGCATTTCCCACCCCTGGCTTATACTCGAGTCAATAAGTTTTCCCAGTTTTTTGTGGTAAAATTGGGTGCCTCGGCTTATATTTGGGTTGACTTATACTCGAGTATATATGGTAATTACTTAAACAATCATTAATTAAATGACTGCTAGTTACTGTCATTTAATTTTAAAATCTACATGTCTTCTGTGCCCAAAACATAGCAATAAAAAGAAAAATATAGATGAAAATATAATGAAATGTACAGTTGCAAGAAAAAGTATGTGAACCCCTTGGGATTAGGTGGAGTTTTGCATGAATTGGTCATAAAATGTGCTCTGAACTTCATCTAAGTCACAATAGAAAAACACAGTCTGCTTAAAATAATACTACACAAACATTAGATGTTGCCATGGTTTAATTGAACATAACATGTAAACATTCACAGTGCAAGGAGGAAAAAGTATGTGAAACTTTGGACTTAATAACTGGTTGGCCCTCCTTTGGCAGCAATAACCTCAACCAAACATTTCCTGTAGTTACAGATCAGACCTGCACAACGATCTGGAATAATTTTGGACCACTCCTCTTCACAAAACTGTTTCATTGTAGCAATATTCTTGGGATGTCTGGTGTGAATCATTCTCTTAAGGTCATGCCATAGCATTTCAATCGGTTGAGGTCAGTACTCTGACCGGGCCACTCCAGAAGGCATATTCTGTGCTGTTGAAGCCATTTTTTTGTTGAATTACTTGTATGCTTTGGGTCATTGTCCTGTTGCATCACCCATCCTTTGCGGAGCTTCAGTTGGCGGACAGATGGTCATATGTTTTCCTGCAAAATGTCTTGATAAACTCTGGAATTCATTTTCCCATCAATGACAACAATCCGTCCAGGCCCTGAGGCAGCAAAGCAGCCCCAAACCATGATGCTCCCTCCACCACATTTTACAGTGGGGATGAGGTTTTGATGTTGGTGTGCTGTGCCTTTTTTTCTCCACACATAGTGTTGTGTGTTCTTCCCAAACAACTCAATTTTGGTTTCATCTGTCTACAGTATATTTTGCCAGTAGTGCTGTGGAACACCCAGGTGCTCTGTTGCAAAGTTCAAACTGCTGCAATATTTTTTTTGAACAGCAATGGCTTCCTCCATGGTGTCCTCCCATGTACTCCATTCTTGTTTAATGTTTTCCTTATTGTAGATGTGTCAACAAAAATGTTAGCAGGTGCCAGAGATTTTTGTAGGTCTTCAGCTGACACTCTAGGATTCTTCTTTATCTCATGAAGCATTCTACGCTGTGCTCTTGCAGTCATTTTTACAGGACGACCACGCCTAGGGAGAGTAGCAACAGTGCTAAACTTTCTCCATTTGTAGACAGTCTGTCTTACCATGGACACATGAACATCAAGGCTTTTGGAGATACTTTTGTAACCCTTTCCAGCTTCATGCAAGTCAACAATTCTTGATCGTAGGTCTTCTGAGAGCTCTTTTCTGCGAGGCCTGGTTCACATCAGACAGTGCTTCTTGAAACCAGTAAACCCAAAACAGGTGTGCGTTTTTAAAGGGCAGGACAGCTGTCAGCAACACATCCAATATCATCACACTGATTGGAGTAAAGGTTGGCTCACTCGTGGCTCCAATTAGCTCTTGGAGAAGTCATTAGGCTAGGGGCTCACATACTTTTTCCTCCCTGCACTGTGAATGTTTACATGTTATATTCAATTAAACCATGGCAACATCTAATGTTTGTGTAGTATTATTTTAAGCAGACTGTGTTTTTCTATTGTTGTGACTTAGATGAAGTTCAGAGCACATTTTATGACCAATTCATGCAAAACTCCATGTAATCCCAAGGGGTTCACATACTTTTTCTTGCAACTGTAACTATAGTAATTTAGATTGTATTTGATTTCTCTTTCTCAAAGTTATTCCATTTTCCTCAAAAATGTTATTCTTACCTCATTCAAATCTCTAATTTCATTTTCTGCTAGTGAAAAAATAGTCAGGCCTTGAGGTAAACAAGAAGGTGCTGAACGCAGTGAAGTTATGATATTTCCATGCAGCAGCAGAGTCTTCAGGAATAGTAAAATGGAGAAAACAATATGTAGACATATACTTTAATGTAAAATTGCTCAACTACATAAGGATTATGAAAATACAGCTGAATACATAGGTGTACACCCACACACACACTTGAAATATCATTTATATTTAACACATGGGTGAGTGTTAAAAATAAATATTTCAAGGGAATGTAAAAAATGTTCATAACTATATTTTCTCTTTAGTTTAGTTACATTTAGAAATGTAATATGTTAGATCTAAATGATATTATTCATCGACTAGTTAATCAAGATGATTCATTTTAGTGGAACTACAGCATAAATTACTATGTACCCAAACCATGTTTTAAAGCATGGTGGTTCAACCTTTTGGTTTGGCTTTTGGCTTGGGTGGGCTGCACTGAGCACAGAGCAATTGTCTTAAGTCACATAAAAATATTCAGAATATAGTTAAATATATAAATAAAAGCCTTTATTTTAAAATATTTTTTAGTATCTTGTGAGGCGGCATTACTAGTTGTCCAGGGCCACATGGGTGGACATGACTGTTTTACAAGCATTTAAAGGTTTTTTTAAAAATTTGAAACAGCTTTGCACTACATCTTATTATAGCTACCTGAAGAAAATGCTCTTGTGAATAAAATCAAAACTTTATTACAGTTAAAGGCCAACAATGCTGCTCTGAACTCACTCCTTAATTAGGAGTATTTAGACCATCAAAGAATATAAGCATAAATATATTTACCTTTAGAGATGAAAGTCTGGAGATATCTCCTATTTGGGGTATATTGTTATCTGACAAATCAAGATGTTGAAGAGATGTGCAGCAACTGATCTGGTCTATAGTCTAAAGGAAGACAAAATATTTTTCAGCAACAGTATGAAGCTTAATAGTTGCAATTACTTACAGTTCTTAATATCAAAGAAGGTGTCTTTTACATTAGCAAATAACGCACTACATTAAATAATATGGCATGGGGTGCCTTGAATCTGAGATGATTCCTGGCACTTACTTGGACAAGTCCCTTCAGTTTTCTTGGCAAGATTTCAGAAATGGTTTACCATTTCCTTCTTCCTAAGACTGTTAAGAGAGTAACTGGTCCAAGATCACTCACCTCTCAGTTTCTGGCCTGTTGCCTTATCCACTATATCAAACTGGCTCTCAATTAAGACATGCTATAAATTCATCTTCCATAATTAAAAAAGAACATATGTGCTTTATTCTGGTTGAGTTTAATTTATGACAAAGGTGTATAGAAGTTAAATCATATCTAATAGTAGACCTTTGAATGATATAGTTTCTAACTGTTTTAATATTACACGTGAAAAATATTGAGGAAAAATAGGACCTAGATTGTGTGAAGAAAGTCTGTGAACCTAGAAATAATAGAAAAGATACAAAAAAAACCACAGACTATAAGGGTTGGAAAGCATCTTGGAAATAGCTAAAGCAGGACATTAGTTATGTGCTTGGTCAGAGGTATTCATCACTATTTTTTAGATGCATATTTACCCTAAGTGACTGTTTTGCATTGGATTTTAGTTTTATTCTAATAAGTCTGACTGTAATGATTTTGGAACATAGGGGTCATTATTATAAAACTCAAAACTCAAAAGAGACTTCTGAAATCCTTGATGCAGTTTCGGGGATCTCCAAAAGTTGCTATCAAACAGCAGTTTTAAAAACATAAAATACTTGAATAAAGTACAATCGTATTTCCCACTTAGTGTAAAAAAAAGTTTAAATGGAATAAAATAAAATGTACTTTCTAGTGGCTCCACCCACTACTTTCTGGAGTCCGCTAACTTGCACATCTTTCAAAGGATAAATGTAACTTCCTGCCCAGAAAAAGTTGCATAATGTTCTAGCAGCTTCAATTCTAATAAAACAAAGATTCCAAGACTCTGAAATTTGCATTAAATTATTATACATTTAAAAAGCAGGACTATAGTAGAACTCCTACAAAGTGAGAAATGTATGTTCAGGCACAGAAGTATAAAGATAAGAATGGAAAGAAGAAGAATTCCTCTGAAAACAAACAGAAATAATCTCATACTTTTAAATGTTGTAATCGATTTCTGTCTGTTACAAGGCTAAAGTAATTTACCTATATCTTACTTAAAATAAATCTCATTTCTAATTTTAAAAATCTAGAGTTGACTAACAAAGAAATTAAATTTAATAATATTAAAATTAAAATAGGCCACAGAATACAGATAAAAATATGAAAACTGTAAAGAAAGTGTTCCCATAAAACACACGATAAAAGTATACACTGATAGACTTTCCATCCAGCAAAAGTTCAATTAAGGAGGGATGTTTATCTCACGGGAAGGGAATTCTAAAGTCCAGCATTAGCTACAGAAAAACTTTTATTTTTATAGTATTATTTCACCAAGGGACCAATACTTATTACTAGAAAGGTTGTTCTTCACTGCCTAAACATTGCCCAAATCTTATCTGTATGGTTGAGGGGCTATCAGGATAGCATTGTCAGCATAATGTAGGCTAGTGAAGTTTTCCCCTCTAATTTTAAAATTCTATCCTATCCTAACCTATTACATCCTATGTAATATTGCATTTCCAAACATTCTGCCTTAATCAAGTTCCTAGGTATAGCATAAATAAAATAAAATACTACTATATTGGATTAACATTTTTATTGTTTTAAGTATTTAATTACAATTTCAATTTACAAGGTTACCCCTTCTATACAATCCCTCTAAAAGGCTGGATGCAAGAATTATTTTGTTCATTATTTGCTGTTTATTTGATTATTTAAAGAAAATCTACCTTTAAGTTGTTTCCTGCCAGATTCAGCCACTCCAGGTACATTAGCTCTTTCAATCCCTCTGCATTACCAATACTGTTGTGAGGCAAGTTTAACACTCGAAGATGAGTCAGCTTTGCTATACCTATCATCCGCACTAGACGATTGTTGGCTACTGACAACTGCAAGAAAATGAATAAATAGCTTCAATTTTGCTTACAATTATTTTAATTCTTAGGGAAACTATAAATGGGAAAGTATGTACATACCAACCAATGCTAGAGGTTAGTACTTTACTGCAAGGTACTAACATTGTGGGGAAAGGCTATGGTTGTATCAGTTGCAACCTAGTCTGGAAGAAGATCATCCTATGTTGAATGAATTGCAACCCAAACTGGAGTGCAAGGCTCTTCCTGCAGTGACCCATGCTTTCATCATTACCTGTTTAAAACTACTAACATGCTTTACTTTGGTCTGACTTAAAAGCTGCAGTTGTTAAGAGAACACCAGTCTATGTGTGCTGACTGATCTCTCCCAGTAGAGGCACATTTCACTGGTGTTGCAGCCATGCACTTATTTTTATTTATTAAATTTCTATGCCGCCCATCTCCCATACAATGTCACTCTGGGTGACTTAATGAAGATAGGCTTTTGTGTGTAATTTAAAATGCTGATACTAACTTATAAATCCCTACCAATTATCTGCAGGCTTGAATTCTTATATTGGAAATTAAGTGTAGTTTAAATCTCCCTTCATATCAGTCACTTTGTGACTGTACCTACAAAAGGGCTTTCAAAATTCATTTTCACAGAATGTGTCTTCCCAATAATATTCTGTCAGAAGCTTTTAATTACTTCCAAACCAATAAATATAAGAAATATTAACTAATACAAAGATAATTAGTTGTTCTAATTTGAGTACACAGTGTGTGCATAGAAAGGTGGAGAATCAAACCTTGTATTGGACTCATATTCATTGAAGATTACTACCGAGCATAACCTTTGCTCATAACATACAGAATGAGACATTACAATTTCTTTTTCCAAGTTTCCCCCCCAAATTTAAATAATTTAATTAACAAAGCATATTTGCTCACATGTATGAAAAAAACCCTACCTGCATCAAGTTCTTATAGTTCTCCAGGTGTTCCAATTTAATTAACTGATTTTTATCCAAAATCAAAGTATGTATGTCTGTATTACAGGATAAAGTTGGTCCTAGTTTTTGTAAACCCTGGCCTGACCAATTAATTAAAGAACCTGTTAAATAAGGAGAAAAAATCCAAATGTTAAAAAAACCAAACACAGCTAATTTAGAAGACAATATGCAATCATGCCCTATACAATGTTAGTATTTTGCAATACAGTATTTAAACTGGGCACCAGTTTCTTTGTTCTTATTTTTAACATATTGAAAAATCTGTTTTTGTCTTTAATAACCTCTGTCAACCTTAATATATTTTGAACTTCAGCTTTTATAACATACTCTTTACAGTGCTAAGCAATATTTTTCAAAGTGTTCTAACATAACCTGCTCATGTCAGGCCCTGTCACATTTCTGTGGGGCTCAATTTTAGTCTCTGACTTGGCCATTTCAAAACACTGAATTTGGGCTTTACCCATTCTAATGTATATTTCTGTATCTGAAATAATTGTCTTAGTTCAAAATCTATTTGAACTTCATTGTCAATGATAATCATGATGGTCTCTGGTAAAACTCTACTATAAAGCAGAATTCCTGCCTCACTGGCAGGAACTTGATGACAAGTTACCAGGTTTTGAGGCAGCAAAAACCTTACTACACTTTCATATTGGTGTTTATTTTATTAATATTTCATATTTCTAAACCTCCCATTTACCTCAAAGAAGAATATGATGGTCTTACTGTGAAATGCAATGTTTATTTTTGTCAGTGATAACAACATACACTTAGCCTGGAAGTTAAAGTTCTACTTTTGCCTCATCAATCCATGGAGCATTTGTCTTTTTAAACATGTTTTAATTAAAAGATTATAATTGTACAGATAAAAACAAATACAAAGCAAAAGGAATAGAAAAATTCCAAGTGTTTAAGAAATCGGCTTGGCCAAGCTTTATGTCCATATACTGTACACCGTATTATAACTGTAGACAAAGTTGACATTCCTCTACTATGCTCATCAGCTAACTGCAAAAACACCGGTTTCTGCAGTCCATTTATGAGTGCACTTCCTGGACTATATGTGCATCATCCCACAATTCTTCCTTTCTCTAGAGAGATTATGCTGGCCAGAATCCATCCTCTGGCTGCTGATTTCAGCCATTATGCCATGTCTGCTTCATCAGGGACATCTAGTTCATCATGTCCTCATCAGAAGTTCAGCCTAGAACATTCCTAAAAAATATGGTGTGTCATCCAGCTACTTTTTACAAATGTTCTTTGTGACCAGTGGTGGCCACTTTGCAATCTCTATTACAAACCACATTTTTTCCAGGGGTTTTTCTAATGGTGGACCCACACACAGTCTTGAGCAAGTGTGGCCTAGAGATCCACAGACATTATTCTGGGATTCTTTCTGACTTCCTAACTAATTTATGCTGTGCTCTTGCACTGATTTTGACCAGACATACTCATAAATCTTTTCAGGTTCATGTTTCTGGGTATAGATAGGTAAAACCTCATAGTTCTGTTTTCTGTAACATGACAGGCTTTAGTAACTTGTTTATAAAGGTCTTCATGTTTAGAATCTTCTCTGTGATGAGCGGAACAAAATATGTAATTTATTTACAGGGAGAACCCATACGAGTACTGAATTTTACATTAAGTATTCACCAATTCCTTTAATTAATTGAATGGCAGTGGAGGGGTACTTTTATCCTCTGGCACATTGCATTTTGGATGACTAATCATAAAAAGTTCTTCACTGGAATTATTTGTAGTTTTTATGTAGCCTCCCAGCTATCTTGATTTACTTTCCTCATTTAGCTTTTCCTATGGAATCCTATATACAAATGCTTTTAATTTATTAACAACTCTTCTTCTGAGTGCAACATCAAGATCCCCATTGTCCCCACCCACCCACCCACCCGTGTTTCTCCTATTTCCATTTTCTTGGTTAACCAGTATTATCAGTGAGTATCAACCAGGGGTGAAATCCATCAGGTCCCGACAGGTTCTGGAGAACCAGTAGCGGAAATTTTGAGCAGTTTGGAGAACCGGCAGCAGAAATTTTTAGTAGTTCGGAGAACCGGCAAATATCACCTCTGGTTGGGAATGGAGATTTTGCAATATCCTTCCCCCAGGAGTGGGGAGGGAATGGGGATTTAGCAGTATCCTTCCCCTGGAGTGGGTGGGAATGGAGATTTTGCAGTATTCTTCCCCTGCCCCGCCCACCAAGCCCCGCCCCGCCCACAGAAACTGTAGTAAAAAATTTTGGATTTCTGTAGTTGATCTTTCTAGTTCTTCTGTCATCTTCTAAAACAGAAAATTGTCAGCAAAATTGGTCTAGAATTTTTGAGAGGTTTTATGTTTAACAGTTTGTTTCTCAACAGATTTTGGGATGATTGAAGAGTCCCATTCCTACACTACTTGCCCCTTTGAACTAGCTGCAATTGGGTTTTTAGAAAGCATCACCTTGTGTTTGATCACATAGTCCTTGATTACCCTGGCTATAACAGATGCTAATAACATTATTGGCTTTATATGGTCCCCTATTTACCCAGACATTCTGTAGAATATGTCATAGTGTTTCCTTTACATTATATTGCAAAGGTTTGATTTGTAAAAAAATGTACATACTAAAATATACCATTACCATTATTTACAATGGAACACTCCCTTGCTCAATTATGCCATCCTGTGAAAAATAAATTCTCACATATAACAAGAGTTTCAGCATTAGCAAATAGCTTGTAACACAACCCCTTCCCCAAAGAAAGACAAATGCCACAACACTCTAATTAATGCCTTTCAGGACAAAAAAACTAGTTACTAAAAAGAATGATAGTAGTATCTCATCTAACACAGTTTCATAACTGTCATTACACTTCTATTTGATATGCACATGTAGAAAGAAGGCACAAAGGAATGTCTGGAATTAATTCAATATACGTGTATATACATATAAAAAACGCCAAGTAAAAGAGTAAGTGAGGTACCGCTCCTACAAACTACACAAAGAAACAACCGCTCGCAAGGCCTTTCGGGATTTGTAGTGCACTGTTAAAATTAACTCATACTATTACTCAAGACCCAGGTTGATACAAACTACAGTCCCCATATGGCTCCGCGCGACACTCAGCGCGCACCCCCCTCCCCATAACGGTCAACGAAAAGACTCTCTGTTCTCAGCCAGCGTTCCCAAATCGCTTATCTTCGTCGCTCTGCGCGTTCGGCAGATTTTGCTCCTACCTTGACTGGCGCCCGTGGATGGCTTGACCGCCTCAGTCTTCGTTGCGGAAACCGATGCTGCCGCCATACTTCCCGCTTGCTTCCAATGCTAGGCAACCGGGCTGAGGTTAGGTACTGATTGGATAACAAGAAACGCTTGAGGAAAAAAAAAATAATGCCGGAGATTTTATATTACGGTACAAAGTTTTCAAGGCCCCTTGTGTCCCAGTTAATGAATTTTTATCTACTTTAGGAATTAAACTACCAGCTAATGAAAGCGCAGCACTTCCCATCGTATAACAAACAGCGGGTGTTCCCATCATGCACCGCGCGAGTATAGAATCCGGTTTCCCATGAGCCTCTCTTTCTCTTATACGCTGGAGGAGCCGGTGAGGTTGCTCCGCTGCTACCATTATGAAGTAAGAACCGGGGCCTTGGTTTAATCCGAGGCCATCCTCAGGTTTGGCACATGAAATGGGGGAGGTTTAGGCTTTCTCAGTTTGCTAATTTGTTTCTCGGTAACTTTGGAATGCAGGGTCGAGTTGTGCAGCTTCAGTGGGTACAAGATCTACCCCGGCCATGGCCGCCGCTACGCTCGTACGGACGGGAAGGTAAGGTGCAAAAAAAAAAAAAGTCTGGCATACTAGGGCTGTTCTGTTGCAATTGTTGTTCAATACATGCATGGAAATCATATTTTGATAGAATCACCGAAAAGATCACTGGCATTGTTACACATCCATCCAGTTTTTTTAATTACAGATGTAATTTTTGGTGGTGATGTGCTGCCCCTCCTAGCCAACATTTGGAACAACCTAAAAGAAATTATTAGCCATATAGCAAATGGCTATACTAAAGCAAAATACTTACATGTTTTGCCTGACTCGCCCAATGGAGCAGTGAAGTAGTTAGGGAATCAACAAGTAAGATTATTTTACATACCTTGGAAACAGGGCACGCACAACTGGTGGAGTACTGCAAAAAGTAGCATCTTGACTATACTTTTCAGGTTTTTTGAAAATGTTGCAAAATAACATTGTTGGGGTTTAGCTAAGTTTTAAGTTGTATATTGCCTAGTTCACAGCTAATCACTATTGAAACCTCAGACCTAAAATTGTTTTGAGCTGTTTTGTCAGTCTGCATTAGTACCAAACGCATGTTATGTTAAAAAAATAATTCAAATGTTCTAGGTTTTTCAGTTTTTGAATGCAAAATGTGAGTCTGCATTCCTGTCTAAGAGAAATCCCCGTCAGATCAATTGGACTGTTTTGTACAGGAGAAAACACAAGAAAGGACAATCTGTAAGTATTTTGCTGTATTTGTTAGTTTATGGAGACTGAATAATGATGGCTGCCTGTATTCTTAATAAGAATAAGAACACCCAAAGTAATATTTAACGATATCACAGAAAATTGACATTTATTTTACCTAACAGCTTAAATATTCCTATGTTCCATTATGAACATTAAATTTTATTAAAAGGCATACACTTTCATGTATAGGATGCATACAGTACTTAGATTGACTTGGGATGATGTGAGAGGGGAAATAGATTGGTTATGCAAAATCAAATTAGCTGTAAGACAATTTACAAGTACCTTAACCACAAACAATTATAATGTGTTAGAAATCTGTTGTTTTGATAAGGCTTTTTGAAATTGCCTGAATTTTTTTAATGTGTAGAAGTTTGAAATGCTCTGGTATTACTTTGTTCTTATTTTGAATCCTGTTGTAAAAAGTGTTTCTATTATGTGCAAAGTTTGTCCATTTGTGCTAGGTAGAAACCAGGACATTGCTGGCAAATGAGAGTTTATATCACAAAATAGATGTGATAATGCTGTTCGTATAGATTTGAGGGCAGAGTAGACGTTGTAGGTCTGATTCTTATATCAGCATCATTGTAGTTTCTTTTTGCTTCAGTTTCAATGGTATATGCAACTATGGCCTTCTATCCATTACTTCAGAAAGTGCATTACTCAGTCTGTTACTAGTAAGTTGTCTACTGATCTTGTTGGATGGATAACCTGAATACCTAGTTTAATTCCATTCCATTCAAGAGAACCAGAATAAACATAGTTGTAGCATGCAGCCTGGCTCTACCATGATAGATTTGATTAAAATTTCTGGATGGAAGCTGGAAGTGCATGTTACTTGCATGATGCAAATTAATTCTGTAGGTTTCCTGTAAAATGAATGTGTGCAGTTTTACTGTGACATTAAAAAAGTGGCCTTGTTGGAAGGAAAGTCAAGGCTGAGGGTGGTGGTGGAATCCAAATTGTTGAAGTCATGATTGTATTTGACCATTACTTCAAAACAATGAAATGGAACCTTTAATTTGCTCAATGTGTAATTTGCATCTGTATAACTTCTATCTTCTTCGTTCCCAACCCATCTCATCCCAATTCAAATCCTAGTCTAGCTATTCTGTGCATCTAATGAAGTCAGCTGCAGCTCATCAAATTTTGCCTTTTAATAAAACATGTTAGAAGATTGATTGATTCCCTACACCTTAGTAATCATAACTCTTATGTGTACATAACTGGGATCATGCTTTGCTTAGTTGTGATATAATGTATTCATAATTTAGATCGGGGTCTCCAATCTTGGCAACTTTAAGAGTTGTGGACTTCAACTCCCAGAATTCTGGGAGTTGAAGTCCACAACTCTTAAAGTTGCCAAGGTTGGAGAGCCCTGATTTAGATCATAATACATGGCTTTTCACAATCCATTTATTAAAATATATTCTTTGACCTTTGATAAAGGATTATTGGCTTAAATTATTTTGATGGGAATAGGAAATCTTTATGCCTTTTTGTTGTACTATTGAAAAAAGAATGATTGACGTGCATGTTCTGTGGCTAGGCAAGAAAATCCTATTAAGAGCTGTGTTATAAAATGGTCATATACAGCTAATTGAAAGAGAAAGCAGTGTTAAAGAAATGTACTGTACAATTGTACATCTGTTTAATCAAAAGTAAATCATGTTTTTGGTAAATTGGAAAAGAATTATAGCTTAATGTACAGAAAATCGCTCTAATATAGAGTTGTAGTCTTGTATATTCATGGGTGACAGGGCCATCAAGCAGAAAACCTTTGATATCTTAATATTTCTCGTACTGGTAAGTGAAAGACTAGAATCTATATCAAGAAAAAAAAAACTTCCAGTATGGATTTTAATTATTTTTTTTAAGTTGATTTTCCTTAAGTTTCAAGTGATCAGCAAATGTGAAATATTAGATAAAAATACAAAAAAAAATTCCTGGGAGTTGAGATAGGAGGTGAGAAAACTGAACTGTGGCAACTATATAAAATACTTCAATCTGATATGATCAAAAGGCGTCTCTGTGTGAAATTTTTTGAGTTTTTGCAAGTATGGATACTTTTTTGAAGCATTTCTTTTTTTGCTCAGGAAGAGGTACAAAAGAAACGTACACGCCGTGCTGTTAAGGGCCATAGAGCAATCACAGGCGCTTCTTTGGCTGAAATAATGGCTAAGAGAAATCAGAAGCCTGAAGTGCGAAAAGCTCAAAGGGAACAGGCCATTAGGTGAGTACATTTTATTCTTATTCTTTACAAAAGTAAGATTATGATCTAGTTAACATCCTTGGCTGAATGTAAAAAGTAGACATTTGATTATGGATTTTTAATACGGGGGAGTGTTCATTATGTTACTTCATTTGTATGTTTTTTTTCACATGTAAAGGAATTATGCTAAAAAATAAAGCCAATACAGTACAATTTAACTTTGTTCAAACCACTTCCAAAAGTCCAAAAATATTTTTTTAAAAAAATCAGGAGATTAAAAATATTTGGTGACTTCTGGTCTGGGATCCTTTCACCCCTTTATTTCGGTATGGGCTTAAACCAGGGATAGTTTCACCAATGGCTAGATCTGTTTCCAGACCCTTCACAGGGATGAGATGAATCAAAGCCCTTTTCCAGAAAGGAACTGCTTTAAGACATCTGGAATACTTTGATGCTGCAGCTCTGTAGCAGCAGCTTGTGCCTGAAGATACTACAAGTAGGGAATTACTTAAAGCATCCAATCAGCAAAAGTTAATTCATCTCCTGTACATTGGGATAAAATTCTTAAAGAAAAATCAGTGCCTCACATAAGATCCTGCAACAAAATTGAATAATATTGCAGAATTTCCCTTCTTGCAGGGTAGGCAATCTTTTTTGGTTTAGAAATTATACTTTGCCTTTATGCCATGTCTGGGAGCCACAGAATTTCGTAAGAATGGAGAACGTGGTTCGTGAAAAATAGTTTGATTGGAGGATGAACTAAGTGATTAAAGGAAACCTAATGTTGCAGAAAATATTGGGCCCATCTATCCAGGGTTAGGCTCTTTTAAAAAAAGGTTATAAATAGAATTCTGAGTTGTTATATCTAACCAAATGTCTCCACACATCCATACACCACTATTCTGCTATGCAGCGGGAATACTTTTTCATACATTTTGGATGTTAAATAATAAAAAAATTGTTCTTCTCATTAATATTTTTGCAATATAATTAACAGAGCTGCCAAGGAGGCAAAGAAGGCTAAGCAGGCAACTAAGAAAACAGTACCCTCTACAACAAAGGTAATGGCTGGCAAAGGCTAGTAAAGCAAGAATATGATTATTTGTATCACTCTTTGTAGATTCTTATTTACAAAACAAAACAATTGCAGCTATGAAATCAAATTGTTTCTGTGTTCTAGTCTCATTATCAGTTTATCATATATTTCATACTTTGACCAAATCAGTTGAAGGCTACATGGGTGACTTGAAGATAACCATTTTTTTTCCATTTGCTTCATTTATGTTTTACCTTTCCTTTAGTTGCCCAAAGTGATAGTATATTATATACATAAGGATATTTTATTTTCATAACAATTTTCTAAAGTAAGTTGAGCTAGGAGTTAAGAATGAGCATTATGATCTAATAGAAACTTGAAAGTAAGTCATATTCAAATTTACTATCCAGATACTACATTGCTTTTCTGGCCATATTGTAATCCGGTTTCTCAGTGGGACTCCTTTTTGAATTAGAAGTATCTGTAACCCCCATTCCTCAATCAGGGAAGGGGCTGCAATAAACTTAAAAAATGATAATTGGATGGTAACAATTGTTTCTCAAAGGCTGAAATATGAAATTGCTTTAGTCCAGTGGTTGCAAAGAAGATCATAGCATTTCTGCCTAGATTGAAAAATTCGTTCAAATGATTTAGAGCAGAGTTCCCCAATCTTTGTGACTGGGGGTGGGGGGGCAACATGGTTCTTTGTGAGCGGTGCTTGCCCACCACTTCCACAGCCCAGTTCCAAATAGCTCAAAGCCTGGTAATGGTCCGGGGGTTGGAGACCCCTGATTTAGAGACACTTCGTTCTTTCTCATTCACTCACCAGAAGTTCATCTATACACATTATGCTAGCTTACACTAAGTAAACTGACTTAATATGAAGCATATCCTCATCAGTGTCTTGTTTTCTATTTCCAGGCACCAACAAAGACTGCACCAAAACAAAAAATTGTGAAGCCTGTGAAAGTTTCTGCTCCTCGTGTTGGTGGGAAACGCTGATTTGTGCTGATTTGATTATGTCAAATAAAATTTTGACTATAGTTCGTCTATTCTCTAAAAAAAAACTTTCTTGAAAGTTTCAGGTCATTTTCATTACATAACTTACAATGATGGGCACTAAAGTTGAAAGCCGCTATTAGCAAAACATATACAGGAAAGTCTGTATTTAAGAAATTATTAGTGAAAAAAAATCAAGGACTTAAATCTCAATACATATTGGTAAATTCATTTCAAATTCATGTTATTCTTGCCTAATCTGCCCAAATGCCCTACGACCTGGTTGTTTATTAAGGGAATTTTGCCACTGAAAACTATTAGTTTACTCAGGATAAATTTCATAATATTTCAACCATCTTAGTAGCAGCTGATCAGTAAATAGTTGAACATTGCACAGCCATAACTATTTCTGGTGAAGCATTACAATTAAATTTTCTATCATTAAGGACTTGTGACCACTTCTCTCTTTCTCTGCACGGAGATGGAATATGGCAAAACTGCTATGCCAGTTTTTCAATGTAAGGGAAAATCTATGATTCTGAAACTCCTACTGAAGTCTTAGAATTGGATGGAAAACATTGGTTTTTTTAAAAAAATAATTCAATATACTTTTATGATCAAGAGATACTGATGAATCAAGTCATTTTAAAGCAATTTTATTTATAATTTCAGAATTTACAAGATACTTGTTGTGAATTCAGCAACTAGATTTATAAATTTGAAAAGACTATAGATCCTTAATAATTTTTAAAAACTCCCTTTTTGCAACCCTGTAGTCCCTATTCAGGGCAACATGATGGAGCTGCCTGTGTACTAGCCAGATGCCCATGCTGATACCTACATGGCGTTTGCAGCAGATATTTTTTCCTACCTAGGATTGAACTCAACCTTTCAAGTGGAAGCCAAGCATCTTCCCCACTATGTCACACTACCGCTCTATACTACAGAGCCTTAATATAGCCTTAAAATATTGAATGTAATTTAGTCAACTGTATATTTTCACACTATAAGATTGTATTTTTTCCTAAATGCATAATGTAACCCTATACATATCAAAGTAGAAAGAAATTTATATTACACCAACCCAGTTACTGCTAATCCTTGTTTATGATATGAATAATATTTTGTGCTGTTTAGACTTAAGAATATTGACAGTCTGGTAGTGTTCGTTCTGTAATTTAAGCTGATAAAGCCATTTTATGGGATGTTAATGGGAAAGTAACGATGCAGAAATACTATTGAAAACATTTTTAATATAGCCTAAAATTAAACAATTTTTATACTTCCAACTACAAAATCTTCCAGAGATGCTTACATATTTAAAAAATAATTTTGTATATTTTAGGCTATAGCATTCAGAGGGTCCCTGCAATGTAAATTATTGTAACTTAATTGTGATATCTCTGAACTTGGCTCAGACCTACAGTATTCTGATAATTGGGTCAAATTTGTGTACTGCAACATGCCAGTTTTACAAAGACAAGATGCACTAGGGCTGTGATGGCGAACCTATAGCACATGTGCCACAGGTCGCACATGGAGCCATATCAGTGGGCACACGAGCTCAGCTCCGGCATGCATACACACGCCGGCCAGCTGATTTTCGGGTCTTGGGCCCACCGGACGTCAGGATAAAGGCTGTTTCCGGTCTCCGGAGCGCCTCTGAGGGAGTGCGGAAGGCCATTTTTGCCCTCCCCAGCCTCCTAGAAAGGCTCTGGAGCCTGGGGAGAGCAAAAAACTGGCCTACCTTGCCATCGCATGTCAAAAGTGGGAGCGTGGGGGGGGGTTACACATGCATGCACAGCGGGCGGGGGAGTATAGAACTTAGGGTGTGGGCACGCATGCAAGCGACCCCCCACACACTCCCCCCACTTTTGGCACGCGATGGCAAAAAGGTTAGCCATCACTGCACTAGGGAGAGAATACAGAAAAATTATGAACAACTACTGGTGCAAGGTGACTTTCATCATTTATCGGCTGGAAGATTCAAATCCAGGAAACTCCCAGTCACTTGCACAACATCTGCCTAGCAACTCATTGTCTGTAGAGATTCTCAGTCATCTGGTCATCCCAAAGGTGCTTTTTCAGGAGGCAAATGGACTTTGTTTTTTCTTTGAAGAAGTTAAATTTCTCATTCAAGAAGCTTTGTCAGCTCTGACTACACACCATCCTGTCAGAGCATCTTGGATGAGAAGCAAAACATCTTCCAAGAAAATATCCAGTGGGACAACTTTTAACATTCTCAGTAGAAAACCAATGGGTCTCTGAATGCCCAGACATAGGAAGACATAAATGACCCTACAAAAAAGGTGCCAGTCTTTGAACTACCAGGTCAGCAGTGGACAATAGGACTCGCATCTCACATGCCATCTGCATGGGACTGTAAAAATGGGGCATAGTATCTTCTGTGAATACAGAGTACCAGGTCAAACTGGATCACATTGACTGGCCAGTCCAGTATCTTTTTTTTAAATGTACATGATGTTGCACTTCAATGAAGTGACATTGGTGTTTGAACATAGATCTTTTTAACATTGATACTTTATTGCGTTTTACAAATCTAGGTGAAATGCCATGTGCTAAATAAATGTGCGGTAAACATGATCAGCTGGTAATTCTGAAACGAAGTTTGCTGACTAGTCCTTATCTGGGGGGAAAAACCTAAAATAACTGCTTATATACGATGAATTAATTACATTTTATTTGCAAGCTGGGTATACTACATATTATCCAAACGAACAATTGAGAAAGAAAAATAGTTTTAAAAGATAGGAATCATTTTTGCTTGGAGGTAAAAAAAAGTTCTGCCCGCGTTTTCGGGTAATTATTTTTCGGCTTCTGTAGAAACTGCAGAAACAAATCGAATAAGATACTTTACAAAAGTTAAGCTGTAAAGTTTACAAATTAAAGACACTTTCATATTCTCATGAAAGCGCTTTAAGAATAATTACGGGCAGACGAGTTCAGCCAAGCCGGCGATTTGCAGACTGGTTACTTCAATACAAGAAAGGAACTACATTTCTTCAATACAATTAAAGTTATTTTGCCTGTATTACATGTAATTAACCGTCTCCCATTCCTGCCGACCTCTCTGCCTGTATTAAAATGGCAAGTCATCTTCAGCAGCCCTGGCAACGCTTGCCCGATTCCGGCATGGCGACGCTCCCCAAAGCGCTTCCCCTTCCCTCCGCTCGAAGGGCTAGGCTAGATCTTCCCAGACCTCACTTCCGCTTGTGCAGCAGCCATTTTGTCTTTCCGTTGATCCGGCTGCCGAGCTTCTTCCTCCCACCCGTCGCCGAGGACCGCGAAACTCCAGTTCCACCTCCTGGGGCCCGATTCCTTCTGGACCCGATGCTTCGGGTTTTTCTTTATTTTAACCCTTCCCGTAATTCCCCCTTCCCCCTTGCTTTCCCCTTCGCTCGCTCCGAGTGGTCTTTCTAACACCTGTGACAGGAGACACTACCCACCCACCCACCCGCGACGCCTGCTTCTCTTCCTCGGAGAGTTCCCGCGCGTCTCCTCCGCTGGGGACCCGGGGGCTCAACCCCACCCCCACCCCCCGAAACAGCTGGACCCGCATCGGACTCTCTCCTTTCAGCGACTGAAGTGCCCCCCCTTCTCCGCTGACGAGGGGGCGCCCGCCGGCCGCCGCTCGCCTGCCCGCCCGCCATGTCGAGCGAGGAGAGCTACTTGGCCATCCTGCGCTACTTGACCAACGAGCGCGAGCCTTACGCGCCGGGCACCGAAGGCAACGTCAAGCGCAAGATCCGCAAGGCCGCCGCCTGCTATGTGGTGCGCGGCGGGACCCTCTACTACCAGCGCCGGCAGCGGGACCAGCAGCGCTTCGCCGAGCTCGAAGTGGTGCTGCAGGCCGAGCGTCGAGCCCGCCTCATTCGGGCAGCCCACCTGGAAACTGACGGCTCCCACCGGACCCGCTTGCAGACTTGGCAGCGCCTCTCCAGGCGCTATTGGTGGCGAGGTGAGAAAAAGGCGCTGGGTGGGTGGGGATGGAGGGGAGGAGGAAGCGGCGTGGGGGGGAAGGCGTCCCTGCGTGACCGGTCTTGAACCAGCGGAACGGGCGAGCCGAGCACGCCGGCTGGCTGGCTGTGTATTCGGAGGTGCTTCGCAGCGGCGCGGTGACACGCGCGACTTACTCGCCCCACCTCTGGTCTTGAGCGCCGCCTTCGTCAGACCGAGGCGGTCTCTTTCGAAGCTGCTAAACACGGAGGCCAGGGAGTTGCGAGGCTCGTTGCCGAAGATGAGAATCTCCGTGGGAATGGGCTCCTGCTCGAAAAACGCCAGTTCAGCTCACCGGCTGAATTACACCGATTCCCCTGGATCGCTTAACCAAAGGCTAATCATTGTGAAATGAACCTCGTTGTCTGCATGATTGCATTGGCGCATGTTGAACGCTCAGATAAAACATTTAGAACTTCATTTGTTCAACAGGTTAGGTTAAAAGGCTTTTTTTGAAGTATTGGTACGTTTGATGGGCATGTCTACGGAGATTTTTAGTCATCCAGGTCATGGTTGTTCCAAAGGTGCTTTTTCTTTTATATGCACCAAGACAAATTCCTTGTGTGTCCAATCACACTAGGCCAATAATTTTTTTTATTTGTAATTCAAGAGACAACTGGATTTTAAAAGAATGCAAGTGACCCAACTGTCTGCAAGGAATAAAAAAAATCCTTCCATTCCCCCACCATCCAGTCAGAGCTGAAGAAGCTTCTTGGATAAGAAGCTCCATGTCTTGGGGCGGGGGGGGGGGGGGGGGGGTGTTGGTGTGTGGTGTGGTGGTGACTGCCAATCTTAAAGTGCCTTTTGAGCTCATATGTTGAGTCGATGTGAACTGTAATCCCCAAACGAACAGCAATGATTTAAAAAACAAAACAAAAATTGTAGAAAATAAGGGGTTTCTAAATTTTAAGCACATTTTCTTTTTGTAATACCGTAGCCTTCAGTCAATGCAAGGCAGACGTGCAGCTTCAAATCTGATATAGCACTAATCAAGGAGGCTTCTAATTTACATAAATTAGCTTACTACATAGACAGAAGGCAGCTGGGTATTTTCTGTAAATTATCAGATATAAGTTATAATGAATCAGACTTGTTTTCCATAATTATGGATTTCAGGGTAGAAAGTGTATAGTAGCGATGTGAATAGCCAGAGCATTCTATATAGGCAGAACAAAAAATATGACTTGTAAAGAATCCTCTCTGCTTCATTTCTCCATATGTTTTTTGGTTCAATACTGTGCCATAAGTATGGAAAATTTCATTTTGTACGTTTAATAGAAAGTATAGGTTTAAAACTGATGGGAGTCCTGACATGGCAGGAAGATTTGAAAATAAGCAAAAACATTGGCTCTGATTTAGTCTGTTTCCATGCAACCAAATAAAAGGTAAAGGATGAGTGTTTTCGAATAACTGCCCAATGTTGAAAAATTAATTTAAATATATCAATTTATGCATGAATAAAACAATACATACAAAAAGGTTTTATGATTTTTTTAAAGGTATCCTGAAGCAAGTTAAAGATTATATTAAAGAATGTAGCAAATGCCAGGAAAAATTAGATCGTTCTAGATCGTTGTCAGACCCTTCTGAAATGTTGGAAGAGCTAGGATTGGATGCAATTTCTCATGAAGATAGTAATGAAACAGATGATGAAATAAATAATTCCGCATCACTGCCAGCAGCATCACCAAAACCAGTGAAAAAGAAACCAATAGCCAAGCATGAACTTGTATTTGTAAGTAAATGTTCTTATATAATTGGTATGGAAATTTATTTTACATTTATACCATAAACAGTTTTCATACATAGCAGATTTAAGATGATACTTAATTTGCTTTTGTTTGTTTTAATTGTAACAATACGGACTGTCTTTTTTGATGCCAGGTTGACAGTAAAGGCCTTGTGAAACAATCTTCTCCAAAACATTCTCAATCAGTTTTGAATCAGTTGAACCAACAGCGGCTTTCTAGTCAGTTCTGTGATGTTACCTTGCTTATTGAGGGAGAAGTATACAAAGCACACAAATCTATTTTGGCAGCCAACAGTGAATACTTCAGAGAACTTTTTATTGAAAAGGGAGCTGTTTCCAGCCATGAAGCAGTAGTAGATCTTTCAGGTAATGTATCATATCAATGAGTTTATTAAATATGAAGATTTTAAAAAGGCAATTCAATAAACTATATAAAAAATATTAAGAAAGACTATGCTGCCAAGTTTTCCTGAAGAAAAGATGCTTGGATTTTTTGTTTATTTTTTGTGCTTTTTGTTTAAGTTGATAGGAAGTAATTTGGACAGTGTCCCCCAGTTTATTTATTTAGTAAATTTATGGCTTGTCTTTCCAGATAAAAAGGGACCTATTCTACAATAGAATCTATTAATATACCACATTTAAATATAAGTAAATGATTTTTATATAGTAATGTTAAATACAGAATTATAGAAGTTTATGACATTAGTGAAAAGCACTGAAGCAAATGTTTACTTAAAACAGAGATAAGGAATGGATGCATTTCTATGTAGAGGATTCCTGAGATGTGTGACAGCTATTGAAAAGAGACCCTGTCCTTAGTTTTCATCAGACTGGCAGACTTCTGTTTTTATAAAATAAATGGTGAGAGTCTATTCTTTCATCAAATCTTTCTAATTTTGTTTGTTTGTTTTCTGTGTGTACGAGCAGGATTTCGGAAGGCCAGTTTCCTCCCTTTGCTAGAATTTGCTTATACTTCAGAATTAGTTTTTGATTTTTGTAACATGGCAGCTGTAGCTGAGCTAGCTCAGCATCTTCTCATGACAGAAGTCTTGGAAATCTGTGAAAATGTACACAAACAGATGGAAGATAAACAAATCACCGTATACCAGAAAGGAGATGTCCAAGTAGTAGAGGTAGCCCAAACTATTTCAGAGCAGAATGAAAACGAAGCTACCGATAATCCTGTTGCCAGCACTGAGCAAGCAATATCTACTGAAGATCCAGTAGCAACAGTGAATGGAGCATCTTCAAATACCGAGGCAGAAGAGATGACCGTGTCTGAAACGGCATTGCAAATTGTTTCAGAGCCTCCTGCAAAGAATCCTCCTGAGCTCCCGGTGCATACTCCTGCTTTGGAAACAACAGAAAATGAAGAGAAAGCCCCAGTAATGGAATGTTCCACAAATCAAACTATAACTGTGGTGCAAACTGAGCCTTCGGTAGCAGAGCAAGTTATTATTAGTACTCAGGCTGAAAATGAGGCTGATCAAAATACAAATGGAGATCCAAATGTGAACAGTGAACTTAATGTGAGCAGCGAAGCAAATGCAGAAGTTGCTGCTGAAGATTCCCAGGAAGGGCTTAAGCGAAAACGTGGTCGGCCTTGTAAAATGCAGGACAGTCCACAGTCACAATTGGAGGCCACAGCTCTTAGTCAAGATGATACTTATAAAAGCAAGCTTCGCCAGCGATCTGTTAGTGAAGGTGGCTATATTCGACTGCACAAAGGAACCGAGAAAAAACTACAGAACAGAAAGCCAGGCCCCAAATCAGCTATCCAGCAGGTATAATCTGGTTTGTTTTTTTTTAATTGGGGAGGGCAGGACTATCTATAAAGACTATCTATTGAACTTGTAAGAATTTTTTTTCCTTCTGGCAAGCCCACAAAGTGATATACTAAGACTTTAAAGAACCTAAAAACCATATATACTGTATATATAGCTGAACAACAGAAAGATTTTAATTTTCCTGTTGACAGTTACAATAACAATTACATGTAGCTAAGCTGATTGGAATAGGGACAGATGTTACCTCAAGAGAGGTAGCTGTATGATATTGTTAATTAATTAAACCTGTGTGCCACCCAATTCTCAATAACTATTGACAGCTGACAACAATCAAAAGAAACATAAGATAGAATGAAGCAAGAGATCTGACTCCTTCACTAAAGATCTGAGTAAAGAACTAGGCCTTAACTGCTCTTCTAAGCAACATCAGAGTTGGTAGAGGAGACCTCATTTTAGAGAGCAGGTGTTGCCACAGAAAAGGCATGTGTCTCGGGTCTCGATAGGTGACATTTAATCAAAGGAACGCAGAGCACACCAATCTTGTAAGATCAACTTGGTTGGGCAGATAGTATGGCAGACAGGTTTATTTACTTCAAAGATGCTTAAGAATTCAATGCTGTATGTGTTACGGGCATATACAAAAATGTGTATACAGATTATATTCTTTCAAACAATTTTTTTGTATTCCATCAAATACAGATACAAATTTTTAAATGCATTTAAAATTTTATTGAGATTGATTGAATATTTTTGTTTCCTATCCCTTAGATAGAACTAATAATATTTACCAATTATGAGATTATGCTGTATGTCATAGTAAGAGGCATGATTTGGCTAAACTGATGGACTGGGAAGCGAAATATGACTGAGTGGAATTTGGATGGGAGATTTTCAGGAGAGATCAGAGTCATGAGTTACATTGCACTATTTTAAAAAATATGACATGAAAGTAATGGCAACTAACTTCTATATTGTTAAAATACCAACGTGGTTATGTTCATTAAGTCACTGGGAGTTAACTCAAAAAAGATTGGCTTTTCTGGTCATGTATGTTGCTTCTCTGCAGGTAATATGTTTGAATTGTTGGTTCTCTTTCCTGTATAACTAATATTAATGTTAAATATCAATTTTTTAATCAGGTTGCTATGAAGCTAGTGCAAAGAGGCAAGAAGATGAAGCAACCCAAAAGAGAGATTATAGAACACAGTGAGGCAGAAGCTCAACACAAATGCAGTGAATGTGGGATGGTTTTCCAGAGACGTTATGCTCTTATAATGCACACATTGAAGCATGAGAGGACAAAAAATTATAAATGCCCAGTAAGCACTTGGTAAAATGTATTATGAGTAAAGATTCTTATGATAGTGTTAACATATTCTTTGAATGCCAAGTTTCTCTGATAAAATTTAACCTGATAATAGTTCTTGAACATACACTTCAGTCTTTATTTTATAATGATCAAGATCCATGGTTTGAAGCCTTTGCAAGTGGGTGGCCATTTCCAAGTCTGGGAAATGTAAATAGAGTTGATTAGACATATCTGGCTAATCAACATTTGATTTTTCTAGAGCGTAAAGTTACATCTTTTATCTTTCAATTGAAACATATACATTATAGTTTCAATTGTATGTGAATACACACACACACACACACACACACACACACACACACCATCCCTATATCCCTATTTTTTTAATAAAATTTCTCACAAGAAGTCAAATATTTGTTTCCTTAGCTATGCAAAAAAGAGTTCCAGTACGGTGCTTCACTGCGAGCTCACCTTGTTCGTCACACCCAAAAAAATGAAGTGACTGTTGCAACTGCTAATATAGAAGAAAGTGGTGCTGCCACCAAGGGAAGAACTAAGCGAGAATTTATCTGTGATATCTGTGGAAGAAGTTTGCCTAAACTCTATTCTTTGCGAATCCATATGTTGAAACATACAGGTGTAAAGCCACATGCATGTAAGGTAAAAAAAAATCTGTTTCCTTCACTTCAATGTTAATGCACTTTCTCTGGTAAAAAGTAAGTTTTGGAATTCCTTTCCTTCAAGGTCCAATTTGTTTCCTCCTGAATTTTAGGAAAGCAGTTAACATCTGTTGTTTCATCTAGTGCAAGTAGAGGGCATACTGTGATAAATGTTTGACATTGACAAGTGCATGATTTTGCATATTTCTGGATAGTTCTAATATTGTAAATGCTGTTTATATTGTAAGTGAGCTTATTTATTTTTGAGAGGGTTGTTTTCAATCTATGGAATTATTTTGATTGTTAGTCTCCCAGACTCTTCAGGTATGGAAAACATTGTCAAATCATAGCAATCATAGATAGATTTTTTCCCCATTGCAGTCTGTCCCTAACCTGGTCCTTTAGGTCTTCCAACAGTGCACTTATTACCGCTACAACTGAGTCTATCTACCTTGCCGATCCTCTCCTTTCCTTTCGTTCCATATTTCCCAGCATCAGAGTATTTTCAAAGCACTATGTCAGGGATCTCCAACCTTGGCAACTTTAAGACTTGTGGACTTCAACTCCCAGAATTCCTCAGCCAACTTTGAAGTCCACAAGTCTTAAAAGTTGCCAAGGTTAGAGACCCTTGCACTAGGTCTTTGCATAATGTATCTGAAGTAGGACATTTATTTAGTTATTTAGTTAGTTATTTGATTTGTAAGATTGCCCAAATCAAACTGCATGTCTGGATGGTCGACAACAACAACAAATAACATCAAAAAAAGGATAATTTGTCTCTCAAGTGAGAACTCTGGATTGATTTGTTCAGCAATCCATTTATTTGTTTTCTTGGCTGTGCATGGTATTCTCATGGGTTTTCTCCAATACCAAAATTCCAAAGAGTTGATACTCTTTCTATCCAACTTCTTTGAATCAAACTACCATTGTCTTCTGCACAGTAAGTACAATGATCTGCCTCCAACAACTTTCTATATCACTGCTGCCCAATAGCCTGCTTACTTTTGCTGTGCAGCTGGGACGACCTTTACAACTTGGGACATTCTGCTGGAAAATATATTCTTCACATACACACTGGGGTCTTTGCTCATTCCTGTCAGGAACACCCTCCCTTTCTCTCATCACAGTGAAGCAGCAAACAGGATTTGTGAGGGAATGGACAGCATGAACCAAATAAATAAAATTAGTATCTCCCTTAGCAAAGTAATCTAGTTACCACAAGACTTTGCAAAATCCAGATGACCACTAGATGGCAGCAAAAAGTGGGTGTTTTTGATGTCTTTACTGTCAATGAGTAGTTGTATGGATGTTGTGCAATTCAGATCTCACAGTCCTAATCTAATTTTCCAAAGAATGCTAGCCCTAGGAAAAAAATGTCAAGTACTTATGGATCATGCAGCATAAGCAGATTCAGTGAAGCTTTCTTCGTTTTAGTGTATTGCTGTTCACCTTGAAAGACAATATTATTTTTGTGATGTCGTTGTTTAATAGATTTGTGGAAAGTCATTTACCTACAAACATGGTTTAAAGATGCACCTTGTGTTGCATGAGGCACAAAAGCAGTTTAAGTGTGAATTGTGTGACAAGTCCTTTGTCACAAAAAGGAGCCTTCAGGAGCATGTAAGCATTCACACAGGTAAATGACACACATTATTAATTAATACCAGAAATAAAATAATGTAAAAAGGACTATAATGTCACTTCTCAATCTAATGGGTTTCCTCTTTCACTTTATTTCTATGATTTTATACGTCCAAAGAACTCCTACACAAGGTTGGTTCTGTGTAGTAAACATGCTTTAACCATCAGTCTGGCCAAGATATCAATCAATGGGAATTATATGGGTGGTTTTTTAAGACTAGAAACCAGCTATATTTAACAACCAGTGATATCAAGCCTGTTAACTGAGTAAATTAAATGTAGTCTCTGGCTGTGACAGTTCACCTCATTGATTGCCAGGGTTGAGTCAGCTAGACTGGCTGGCTTCTTCCCTTGCTATTTCCAGGACTGAATGTTCAGTGGGGTTGGGCAACAATCTGTGTGGGACCAGTATTCCATTATTCATTCTGAGATTGTAGAGGCTGTGCTACCTGTTGAAACCTCCAGACAAACTCAAAAAGAATGCATGAAAGTATAGAGCCAGTTTTCAGGAATGTATAAAATATGTATGCTAAATTACAGCCACATTTTTAAGTGTAAGTGACTTCAATAAAGAAAGTGAAGCATTCTACACATCTTTGGGCAGAGTCTTTGAAGTCAGCCCTTTTATGCTCTATATTTGACTAACTGTTTTAATCAGTATGTGAAAAATTATTTCATACTGAAAATTATTATTAATATATTTTATTTCATATATTATTGGGAACACAAAATAGTCATAGCAGCTAAGAATTGTGGCATAATGGTATCATAAAAGTGAGAAAATTAAGATTTGTCGGGAGGAGGTAATATGAGAAAGGGGAGTTGGATTATTTATTTGAGTTTTAGAAAGTTTATGTGTTAAGATAATTAATGGATTGTGAATATTTTGTTTCCTACCAAAAATCAGGGGATGGTTACTTCTCTTTTTGCCAGATTGTCATCAGATGTCAGCTCTAGGAGCCTTTTGGAAGTTGCATGTGATCTGTAGTATGCCTAGCCATATATCACAGATACTTTTATCATTTTCAGGAGAATCAAAATATTTCTGTTCACACTGTGGAAAATCTTTTCATAGAGCTTCAGGACTTAGTAAACACTTAAAGAAACATCAGCCCAAACCTGAAATCCGTGGCTATCAATGTAACCAGTAAGTATAATTAAGATTTTAAAAGGTTTGAAAGTAGTTTGGCTAATCTTGGTAGGTAATAAGTGATTATCCATCTTATTCTTGGTGAAAGCCAAAATTGCTTAATTAGTTGAATTATTACAAAATTTCTCAGAACTTTGAAAGAATTTGTAGTAGGCAGTCTTTAGATTAGAATTGTAATACCATTTTTATTAGGTATTTCTAGAGTATGACTTAAGCTATTATACTGTAGCATTGTTAACGGTTCAGCATTATTAAGCTGTTTTGGCTGGAATTTTTGCCCTTAAAAACATTTCAAACATTCTAATTCTAATTTCTAATTTCTTTATTCTTCTCCTTATTGGTTTCTTATAACAGGAGCTTAGCTTTAGTCTTTTCAGCAGTCTCCATACAAATTCCTAAAGGGAATTCTCCTGTTCAGGATTTTAGCCAACCATATTTGTATTATATAAGTAGTTTCAAGTATAGTATTTCACTCTCATTCCATATTGACACTAAGCATTGAATAGCTTTCAGGTAAATTCAATGCTCAGTGAAGTAGAAATCTTTTTATCTGAATGAGTGAGTTCTCCATTAGATTTCTTTAATTTTTTAAATTCCTTATTCTTCAGTGTTTTTGAACTTACCAATGATCTTTGTTTTAGTACCTCTTGGGTTCCTTAATATAATAATAATAATTCAAATAATAATTAAATATTTGCTTATTTTCACTTATTGCTCTTGCTCATTAAAATTGTATGAATCTTATTTTTCCATTGCATAGTGCAAGGAAATAGTTTATTCCAAAGAAAACAAATTGAAACCATTATTTTTTATGATGTTATTTATTTCAGAGTAAAGTAGCAATATTGACTGTAGAATAGTTTTGTAAACAATTCTGGAAAGTTAACTACTTTAGAATCATTCCTTTTTTTCCATAATCTGATAGATAATTAACTATTTTGTAGCACAAGCAAATTGTTTCGTATTTTTTTAGGGATTGTTTTCAAATATGAAATAATAGTATTAATGCATGTATACATATGGCTGCACTGTGGTAACATTTTTCTCTCTTCTTTACTAAGGACTATATACATGTATTCTATATTATTCATCACAAATCTAATTTCAGGTGTGAGAAAAGTTTCTATGAACCTCGGGATCTCCGCCAGCATATGAACAAACATCTTGGAGTGAAACCTTTTCAATGTCAATTTTGTGGGAAATGCTATAGTTGGAAGAAAGATTGGTATTCTCATGTAAAATCACATTCTGTTACTGATCCATACAGGTAAACAAAGCTGGGTACTCTTGGCTGCAAATGCTTAGATTTAAATGAAAACTTTAAATGACAACTTTATGTAACCTGTAATTTTGCTCATGTGATGGGATAACTTTTAAATGCAAAAAGCATCATACCCAATGAAGTTACTGAAAAAAAGCTTATTTTGTTTTGATTTTTTTAAGGCAATCTATTTACCAATTTATTCAATTCCAGCAAACTCTACGAAAGCTTATATCACTGTATAAATCTGATTATATCCATCAATCTGTTTATAGATTTAGACTTTCAGTATTGAGCTTTTCAATTATTAAGAACTCTTGGTAAGGCAGAATTCTTTGCAAATCAGAAAATTAAAAAGATGATGTACTGTAAGTGGATAAGAGCTATGAGATTACATAAGAATTTCACAAGACTGTAGTTCTAGTATTTCACTTTTGCTAGCAGTTTGGAGAGCTATTTTTGAACTACCTCAGCTTTCCTATATACTGTATCACCCCACTAGTTATTATTACTTATATTTAAAACAAATATATATTTTGTATATTTAATACAAAAATGTTTTTGACTAAAACATTTTTTTAGTAAAGTTAATTATAATGAAATATAAGAAAAGGTTTTCCTTGAGAGTTTTCCATACTATTTTCCATGGAAAATAGTAAAAGATTCTTATTTATGCTCCAGTTGACTTTCAAAACGGCTTAGATTTGTTTTTCCATAAAATCCAATATTAGGGTCACAAGGTGAACAGGTTGTTGGACTAGATCTCTAAGGTCTCTTCCAATTCTGTTATTCTGCTAAAATTTCATAATGTATTCAAACCAGAAGATACCAATGAAAGATTAAAAATGTAAAAGAAATTTCTCTCTTACTTTAATATTGTAAGCCACCTGATCATTTGGAGTTAAATAACCTCTAACACTAATAAAATCAATAAATAAATAGTTCTTGGAATTTAGGAAATCAGTGATACATTATTTATTCTTATTAGTGACAATGTCACCTTGGTGTTTTGTAGCAAAAAGGAAAAACAGTTGATATGGTAAACTTTTATTTACAGTTGCAGATGGTAAACTGAAAAAATAATGGCTTGAACAAAGCAGTCTAGTCAGTAGTTGAGGTATCAAATGTATTTAGTGTTTTGATTTCAATTATTCTTTTAAAATTTCTCCTGTAATAAAGTAGAAGTTCCTTCCTACCGTGGTTCCCCGAAAATACGACCTACTGAGAAAGTAAGTCCTAGCTTGATTTTTACACATGTGCCCAATATAAGCCCTCCCCCAAAATAAGCCCTAATTAAGACCCCGCCCATTCCAGGGTGCACAGGTAAAAATTAAGCTAGGGTGAGGATGGGGAGGTGGAGCTGCCCTGCTAACTTACCTTCGGACAGTTGCAGCCAGGCCTCGCACACCTTGGCCCATTTCTTCTGCAGCCGGTAAGGCTTTCCTGAAGGTCTCTGTAGCTGATAACAGAGCTCCGGATTGATCCGGAGCTCTGTTATTGACAGCAGATGCCTTCAGGAAAGCCTTGCTGGCCTTGCCAGTCCAAGAAGTTCCTGAAGACCTCTGATAATGAAAAAAAGGCCGGGGGTGACATGCAAAGTGAGGTGAGTCAGTGGAAGACACCACCCCCCCCCCCCCCCAAAAAAAAGACCTGGTGAGTTTTTGGTGGCAAAAAAAAATAAGACAGTGTCTTATTTTCGGGGAAACACGGTATATTGGCTTCAATCTCCTTTACGTAAGAAAAATTCTCTAAAACTTTTCTGTTTAATTTATGTAACTGAAAAATGCAGTCTGTGCTCACCCAATTTTCAAGGCGCTTGCTTTCAAGGATCAAGAGAAAGATGCATCTTGTGGAGTGCGAATATGATATCAATGGAAGTTTTGCAGTGTTATTTGGGCACAAAAAGTTCCTGGTCAACAAAAAAAATAGAGCTATTGCTAGTTTGCGAATGAGGAAAAAAGCAAGATGGTGCTGAAAAAGCAGGGTCTTTTTTAATGAACTCTGCATGACTTGCATAAAATTTAGGGTTATAGTCAGCCCGCTTCCTTATCTGTTCCAGACTTCAGTTGGAGACTATTTGCCATTGGAATTGAGAAAAGAAATCATAAAGAAGGGTGTTCCTGAATCATAAACATTATTGCTGAGACAAGATGAAACTATATTGTTGTATACCTGAGCAGGAATTCTGTTTTACTTTATTTAAAGTACAGCATCTAATACTGCATCCTTAATTATTGTATTTGTATATTGTTATAGACTTTTTTTAAAACTATCATTGATAGGTATATAAATGGCCCCATTGTCTCTCTGAGCTTTCTAGAAAACACTAGCTTTTTAATACTAGTTCTCCACTTTCACTTACTTTCAGAAATGGTAAGCACCTTAACATTTTTTTTATCACAATAGTCTATTCAAATAGTAGATTAGCATTTAAAAGATGTGTTTTTGTGTACTTTATCAAGCTGTTATTTTCTTTGTGTTTAGATGCAATGTGTGTGGCAAAGAGTTCTATGAAAAAGCTTTGTACAGGAGGCATGTTAAAAAAGCCACTCATGGAAAGAAAGGAAGAGCAAAACAAAATTTGGAGCGTGTTTGTGAACATTGTGGGAGAAAATTCACCCAGCTTCGGGAGTACAGAAGACATATGAACAACCATGAAGGTAAATGAAACAAGTCTGATTTTTAAAAAATAGCACCTTTCTAAAGATATTCAAGATAAGATATTTATTACAGTCAGGGACCAGCTGTAAACCGAAGAGTGAGACAGCAAATAAAAATCACAATTAAACTCAATCAAACTAATGGTAAAGGAGTGATTGTTTTACAATAATAAAACAAAACTTAGCCTCATTAAGAGAAATAAGAGCATATTGGTTAGATCAGGGTTGTCAAACTCATGGCCCGAGGGCCAGATCCAGCCTGCGGGGTGCTTAGATCTGGCCCGGGGGCCGCCCTGGAAAGGATCAGCCAGCAGTGCCTCTGCCAGCAAAAACAGAGCTTGGGAAGGCTAGGTCCTCCTGAGCTCCGTTTTCACTGGCAGGGGGTTGCAGGAGGCCGTCGCAGCTGAAATCGGAGCTCAGGAGCCCATTTTCTCTGGCAGAGCACTTGAGCCATCACAGTGTGGGCCTCAACACAAGTGACGTTAATCTGGCCATGCCCACCTTGGTCACGCCCACTCCAGCCCCCCCCCCCTCCCCTTGTCAAAAACAAGCCTGATGCAGCCCTCAATGAAATCAACTTTGACACCCCTGGGTTAGATAATAGTAGCAACTGTAAATAAAAGGGATCTGTGCGGTCTTCAAATCTGAGTAGATGGGGTATTATTAACTTAAACTGGATATCTTTGTAATAGAACAGTATAAAAGTCATGGGTTAGTGTTTCAAGGACCACTTCACCACAGGGGCAAAGCCTTTTTTCAAATGTGATGTCCTGTAGTTTCCCCCTGGGAACAGCTGTTGGGAGATCACTAAATCTTGCCAGGGACAGGGTGCTTCTGAAATTGGGAGCAGTTATTTAGCTTGAAAAAGCCAAATGAGTGCCCCAAAACATGTCTCTGAGTGTGGCAGCCAGATCTTATTAGGCTTCCATATCCTTGATGCGCAGTCTAGAAGCTGCCTCTGCATATTCATATCCCATCATCGGGATTACCACAGCATTTCTGTTTCTCATGCAATGGCCTATCTCAAAATGAAACAAAGTCATCACTTAAAATAAGAACTATTAAGCCCACAAGGGAAAAAAATGACTTTAACCAATAAGAAAAGGTGCATTCCAAAAATAACTTTTGGGTTTCATTATACCAGCCTTACGGAATAAAACCGTATTAGGAATGTGTGGAAACATGTCATATGTTCCTTAAAAATTTGAATTACACCTTCCCTAAAGAAGTGAAAGACATTCATAAAACTGTTATTTAATTTTAAACTTAGAAGGTTTTAAAGTTGATAAGAAAAAGCTGGTGCACCTAACTTTATATGAAACCTGAATTGTCCCAACCTGTTAAGTCATCCAAGGAGAAATGCTCAGTTCTTCACTTTTAGGAAGTGAGGGGAGCTGAAGACAAGAACTGCTGCTCTGCAGTGGCAATTCTCTGGAATCGCCCCCTTGTAAAGATCAAATTGCCACCTCTTTTCTGTGCCAGCCAACAGGATAGCAAGCTGCTGCTTTCTAGTCCAGAAATATGCAAATTGGAAAGAGGAATTTAGGTGGAAAGAGTCCCTTTTCTTTATAGCTAAAGATGACAACTGTATTGTAGTCAAGGCTTGGCACAGATTAAGACAATTCAATAAACAATAAATCCAGGGGAAAAGGTGAGAGAAAAGATGGGGTAGAATCCAGACCTCCAAACACAGCACGACAAGGTAAACATGGCAGAACTGAGGCTTGAAAAGCTGTTTTCAGAATTTTCCTCATGGAGTTTAGCCAATAAATATGTAATCTGGAGCCACCACACAGGCACACAGCTGAGATACTGTACATTACCCAGTAGTCTCTGTTCTTCTGCCAGCCTCCTCCCTGGCCAGTCTGTCTGACCAGAATGAAGCTCTGTGTTTAAAATATGCCTCTGCTTGGGACTGGGTGGGTGAACCTCAGAGCCTGAGAGGCTTGCCTTAGCCAGAATGGAGTTAATTGACTTCAACACTGCTGAAATTACACCCTCCGGAAACCTATTATCTCTAGAAACCCCTGACTCTACTTCTGCCTCTTCCCATTTCTAGTCCAGCAGGGTCATAACATTCTCCTTGTTGAATTCAAATGTGTTCCAACTACCTAGATTATTTAGTAATCTTTTTACTTTTAAACTAATTATTACTTTTTACTACTTTCATTTGGCTTACTTTATGGTTTATTTTATTTTGTTTTAAATTGTTTTCTGTACTCGAAGACTTACTATGGATATGTTCATGTTTGAGGCGTCCTTGGTGTTCTGTGCGCTTGGTTGTTTTCTTGCAGATGTTTCATTACCCAAACTAGATAACATTATCAGTGCTAGTCTGAAGCATACTCACCTTTCTATCTCATGTAAACCATTCAGAGTCAGTGGCAACATGATAGAAATAAATGTGAGACTCTTTTCTTCTGTTAGTCTTTGGTAGATTTGGTTTGTGTGCATCTATTTCTTTTTAATTTCTCTCTAGTTTTGTAATTTTTGCCATCTTTATCTTTTATTTTTGTTTATTGTGGTATTTTTCCATTTCAATGTTTTTTTTTTAATTTTTATTGGTTTTTATTTATTTCAAATGGTTTTAACTGGGATTAGGCGATATTTACATTTAATCATTAAATAATAAAGATGGCTGTATAAGCATAGTTTGGCTATCCTTTATCTTTAGGAAAGATGAGAGAGCTGAAACAGATAAGCTGTGTTTGCAATTGCCCTATTGTTTTCTTTCACTTTTGTATGAAAAAAATGGATGACAGATTCCCACAAATCCCATTATTTACTTAAATCAGAATCTGTGGAGAACTGAATCCAGTCCTAGCACTGTTTTAATTTTAATTATACATCTCTAATTGAAGGTAAAGATAATTAGCTAATTATAAATTATGTCTCTGAACAGATGTTGTATTTGCTAGTTGATATTTCCTTTTTATCTGTCTAAAACTAGCTTTTTAAATTGTAATCACAGTAGCATGCAAATAGATGGGAAGGAATGCCATTTTTCTGTATTTTAACACTAACAAATATTTATTAACCCAAAATATTCTGGGTTTATAGATGACCTGTCAAGATTTCTCTATGCAAAATGACATATAAAGGCTTATATTATAATGAACTTACTGGCTGTGAGAAAATCTTATCTTAATCATTTTTATAGTAATTTTCACTTTTAAAGATTAGTAAATGCTTTCTTTCTGTTTCTGTTGAATAGGTGTTAAACCTTTTGAGTGTCTAACTTGTGGTGTTGCTTGGGCTGATGCACGTTCCTTAAAACGTCATGTAAGGTCACACACTGGAGAAAGACCTTATGTATGTCCAGTATGCAATGAAGCCTACATAGATGCCCGTACCTTAAGAAAGCACATGACTAAATTTCACCGGGATTATGTACCTTGTAAAATCATGCTGGAAAAGGACACTCTTCAGTTTCATAATCAGGGGACTCAAGTCGAACATGCCATCAGTATTTTAACATCGGATGTGCCAGAACAAGAAACAGAGGTCTGTACTGAAGAGATCGAGACTGTAGTAATTACTGAAGAAACACTTGACACTGTTGCAGCTACTGAAGAATGTTCAACAGTTTCTACTCTTTCTGACCAAAGTATCATGCAAGTTGTCAATTATGTATTAGCACAACAACAAGGACAGAAAATAACAGAGGTTACAGAAGCTATTCAAACAGTAGAAGTAGAGGTACAGCATGTTTCTGATCAAGACTGAATACAAATATTCATTAATGTAGTACTTTGGCAAAACAGCATGTAATTAACAAAATATTAACTGTCTGGCTGGACTTTTATAGAAATTTCAGGATCCTCTTCTGAGTTTGTGAAAAAACATACATCTGTAATTTAAAAATAAATTCACCGGATAAGTAATGGACTTGCCCTAAGACTACTGCACCAGATGTAAATACTTAGTTAAAAAAACCTTTAAAATAAAATCATTTATGTGATGGTGATAGTTATAATGTACTTTTTTGATGCAGCTATTTTTTTTGTTGAACATTTAATATACCAAAGATTTGTGCCAATCATTTTCAGATTGTAGTTATATGAAGTTCAAGGAAGGGTATGATCTACAAAAATTATGAATGTTAATGGAGATAACTATTGTGGTATAATATATTTATTTAGTCAAAATCTCTGCATAATTTCCTTTAAGTACAAAAACAGTCTGGATGGCATAGACTTCCATAATAGAACTATTTCAAGTCAGGCATTAAACCATAGGCAGTTATGGGACAGAAACTGGGCAGTATCAGCCAAGCATGAAACATCCTGCATTTCCTGTTTTGCTTTATCTATTCTGAAAAATACTTCCAGGATTACATGTTTTGAGATTAGCTAAAGTATTTGTATATATCATGTATAAACTGATAAAAATTGGTTCAGTTTAGGATGAACTAAGTACAAATGCTGTATATAAGAAAAACTGGATTGCTTAAATTTATTTCTGTTCACCGTAAAGGTCCTAAAGTTTTAGCTTTCGTACTGTCCTGATATTTATATAATATTCTGTCTTAAAATTTAAGTAATTATGTGAATTAAAGTTTGTGAAAAGCAAACCAAAAATTACCTATTATAATCAATATACAACTTTGCAAAATAATAATAGCAAACAGTAGTATTGTATACAATATGTAATGTTTTTAATAATTCAGCCCCACTTGCCAATAAAATAGCTTCATGAGCAAAAAAGGGATATGGGCAAGTTCATGTACTCCATGTACCCTTAAAAATATGTACAGGTAATCTTCAATTTACAACAGTTCATTTAATGACCAAAGTTATAATGGCACTGAAAAAAGTGACATGACCATTTCCATACTTAACCATTGCAGCATTTCAGTTCTGGCTCAAGTCATACTGGCAAGATAGAGACGTTAAGTAGAGTCCATTTATTGCTCACTTATCACAGCATCAAAAGACCTACCCATGGTGGCAGTGAATCTCCACCCCAGCCCTCAGTTTTCCCTCAGTCTGAATTCCTTGGTTCCACAAACTAAGTCTTAGCTGACCCACAAGGCAAAGAGGGAAGTAACAGTACCCACAAGTACCAAATCTCCCACAGAAGCTGAGTTCCCAAAAATCAAAGCATGATCCAAAAGTCTGAAGTCAGGGAGCCAATTCCAAAGTCCACAAGTGAAGCCCAAAGTTCAGAGCCAAGAAACGCGATCCAAGGTTCACGAAAGCCAGGAAGGTGCACATCAAAGCAAACAGGTGTTCCTGACAAACATACTTTCTCCAGCATCTGGTTCAATCATCCTTCCCCAGATGTTCCTTGGGAGAAGGGGTGGAGCTGCTTACTCGCAATCAGCCTCACTGGCCTCTGCCTATTCTCACCCACAGATCAGGTGAGGGAGGCAGCTGTTCTTCATCAAAGATGATCTGGAGCCTGTTATCTGCGCTGGCCCTCTGCAGCTGCTCCAGCTCTGTAGACGGTTCTCCAGTTGGCCGTCACCACCCGCTGCTAAGACAATCTTGGGACTGCTTCGTCCTCAGCCCCTGGCTTCTCCACTCATTTGGAGGGGACTGTGCCCTCCCTGTTAGACAGCCCGGTTCCAACTCCTCCTCCGAATCAGGATCCAACGAAGCCATGACAATCCCCATGGTCACATGATCAAAATTCAAATGCTTAGCAACTGACACATAATTATGAAGGTCAGTGTCCCAGTAATGCGATCCCCATTTGCAACTTTCTTACAAGCAAAGTCAATGGGAAAGCCAGATTCACTTAACAACTGCAGTGATTCATTTAGCAACTGAGGCAAGAAAGCTAAAAAATGGGACAAAATTCATTTAACAACTGTCTCGCTTAGCAATGGAAATTTTGGGCTCAACTGTGATCATAAGTCGAGGACAACCTGTATTGTAAAATTGTCATGGAAAGACTTCACCTGAGAACTAGATTTTTTCAATGGAAGGTTTTATGGATGTAAACAATCTGTTTCTCTAGATTTTGTCATGAAAACTTCCTGTGTGTTTTTGACAGTTTAGAAAATTAGTTATTCGTTATTTTTTTAAAAAGCCCTGCATTAATTGAGTTTTTGCCTGCAAAATAATGTGACCAAACCAATATTCTGACAATTCTTATTCAAAGAAAAGCACATCACCTAAAACATTTGTCTTTTTGTATATTTTTTAATTTATGGTATATAATAGAGATAATATGACCGCACTCTGAAAGTCCAAAGGATAGATTTATTAAAACAAGGCACTGTAAACAGTAAAAATTTTAATAGATTGCTTTCATTATAGCTAAGAGTATTAAAGATAAGAGTTTCTATATTATTTTTGTACTATCACTAAATATAATTTGTCATTTAGGACAGAGTAAGGTGCTAGTTGTTCTGATTGTATTTTTATTTATTTGTTTAAGAAAAGTTATATGGCTCCCAACTTTCAGTGACTCCAGGTGGCTTTGCAAAATCAGAATAATGGGCAGATTGCAGGAATTCTAATTTAAATATAGCACCTAAACATTTGTTGTTTCTAATTTAAGGTTTCCCAGCACTCCCTTTAAAATGTGCTAGTAGTACAATAAATTGGTAAAAGTAAGGTAATCTGATAAAAGCTGTATCACTATTTTAAATGATTAGTACAAATGAGTCTTTCAAAAAGGGGATTATTTCTCATTAATATTTCTTCCCAGTATGTGGTAAACTTTGATGGATCCAAATCTTATTTTATATGTGTAGATACCCATCAGATTGTTGCCTTTAACAGTAAGCTAAATTACAGGTAGTCCTTGACTTAGAACCATTCATTTAGTGATTTAGTTCACTTAATGAAGTTACACAGGAGTGAAAAAATGGTCACATAATCAAAATTTGGGTGCTTGGCAACTGGCATGTATATATGATGATTACAGTGTGCCAGGGTCATGTGATCACTTTTTGCGACTTTCTGGCAAATCAATAGGGAAGCCGGATTCACTTAACATCCATGTTACTAACGTAACAACTGCAATGATTCACTTAATCGTGGCAAAAAAAGGTTGTGAAATAGGGCAAAACTCACTTAACAACTGTCTTGCTTAGCAACAGAAATGTTGAGCTCAATTGTGGTTGTAAGTCAAGAACTACCTATATGTAAAGTGCAGAAATAATGAATATTAAGCAAATGAATGAAAGCAGACAATAAGAGATAGGAAATGGAAATTTAAAACTAATTTACATCTTGACCATGCCTCTCCACCCTCTATTCTTGCAAACCACGCTTACATCTACCATTTCTATGACCAGTTCATAATGTCCTTCTCCCTTTAAATTTATCATTCTTTTCTATCAACACCATTCAGCTACAATTTTCTCTGGCTTCCCCTTCATTTCAACCCATTCCTGAACTTCCTAAATGGGTGCCTGGCAATGTAGTCTTTAAATATCCTCTCTTGCATAGAATAGGATGAGAACACGGGACAAAATTGGGTACTGCTTACCAAAATCTGGCTAAAATGTCCTTATCATTAGCAAGGAATGCTGCAAGTGACATAGGTACTACTAAGGGTTCTAACCTACTCCATATTATTATTAAATGCATTTTGTTTTATTTGATTTTAATAAAAATAAGTGGATTGAAATACTATTGTAAAATTGTTAGTTAAGCTAAGCAGAGGTGTGTGAAATTAGTTTCCGGTTCAGTCATGATACAGTAAGGCAATACTGTTACGTTTTCTTTTTAAAGTACTTCTTAGCCCCTATTTATTGTAAGAAAGACAACCAAAGTAACAGAGGGTAGGGATGTGCTTATAAAGTGCCACTTTACACTTACTTGTATGCTTTGCTACCATACAGCGAGTCTGCCATGTACTCTAGATTCAGATGCACTTTCTAGTCCAGCTAACAGATGGCTACAGGGGTTCTTACTACCAGAAATGCAATTTGCTCTCTGAAACACAGAGAAAAAATTTCAGAGCTACAAGAGGAGAAACCATTTATATGGAAATTTTTTTAGGGAAGAATATTGTCAAAAAATACTGTCCAGTGCTACTAACAAAGACCTCTAGTATAAATTGATTATTCATTTGAGCAAATGTCTCAGTTTAGCAGTTTACTATAGCAAAAGTGGTAGATTGCTTTAAACTCTGCATGTGGTCAGATAGTTTGTCTTTAAGATAAATGACTAGAGCAATTATATTGTCTCAGTTTAATTCTTCTTTAGTGATATTGGCATAATTCCAGCAATTTTAGAAAAAAACTGCTCCAAATATGACTAAAGTCTGAATACAACCCATTATACATGCTATATGGTCTATAATATGATAAAACCAGAAGGAAATGAGAGGTTTCTATGGATAAGACAATAGAGGAAGCCAAAAGTTGTTTTAAGATGAATTTGTGTTTTCATAATTCCCTTGTTACAGTTTAGGATACAAACAAATTATTTATAACATATGAACTTAACTGTGTATCTAGTTTTGTGTGGCTAATACAGTTGTCTCAACAATTAGATCATATGCCTAGATATTATGCAACATCCAATGTAACTTCTGGTGTCCAATTTGCATTCCCATATTAAAGTAGCATAAAATACTTGAAATTCTGTAAAGAGCTTATGAACACAACTTAGATTTCACAATCTTGGTTATGTTAGTTCTGAATTGCAGAAGAGATACCCTACACCAGGGATGTCAAACTCAGATCGTCAAGGTGGCATCATGTGACACATCAGGACTTTTTTCCCCTTCACTAAATTGGGCGTGGGCATGGGTGTGGCCAGCACGTGAAGCATCCGGCCCGGGGGCCAGAAGTTTAACAGCTCTGCACTACACTGTTTTGAGTTAGAGCAGAGGTGTCAAACTGAAGGCATGGGGGTCAGATTCCGGGTACTTAGATCTGGCCCGTGGGGCCCCACTGGAAACAGCAAAGGACCATCCCACAGTGCTTCTGCCAGTGAAAATGGGCTCCCAAGCTCCATTTTCAGCTGCCACGGCCTCCTGCAACCCTCTGCCAGTGAAAACAGAGCTCGGGAGGGCCGCACATGGTCCTCCTGAGCTCCTTTTTCACTGGCAGAGGGTTGCAGGAGACCATGGCAGCCGAAAACGGAGCTCAGGAGCCCGTCTTTGCTGGCAGAGCATTCAGGCCACCACCAGCGCCCCCAACAGGACATTGAGCTGGCCACACCCACCCTGGCCACATCAATCCCAGCCCCCCAAGGTCAAAGACAACCCTGATGTGGCCTTCAATGAAATTGAGCTTGACATTCCTGAGTTAGAGGAACGTTCTGAAAACACACATTAAGATTAGCACAGAACAACTCAGTTACAGACTTCAAAGATCCCAAGCAATTGGTTTTGAAAAGGCACTAAATAGATTTCTATTTATGCAATATTTATAGGTTTTGTGCTTTTATGATAAGTAAACGAGAAGATAAATCATAATTTTGTAAAGTCTTGAATTTTCATAAGGAGTAGAACCATTACAGTTGTAAAAAAATTAACTTTTACATTTCTTGTTTATAACAACGAATTGAAAGAAAATATAAATTACAGTCTTTAAATTGAAGACAAAATAATTTGCATACAAATACTTAAAATAGCAAACAAGCTTTGAACTTAAGAGCCCAGATGACTAACTGATAAAAAATTCTAGCTGAACATTGGGTCAAGATCCAATAATATGAGATTTCCACTAAGGTAATTTAAAATGTTTCTCATCTGCTGCCCCAAAGATTTCAAAGAGGTAAGCAAGAAAAAAAAGTTTTTTGCCCTCCCCAGCCCCCAGGAGCACTCTGCAGGCCTCCCAAACCCTTTGTGCACCCCATTTTTGAAAAAAACGGGACGTGCGGAGGGTTTGGGAGGCCTGCAGAGTGCTCCTGGGAGCCAGGGAGGGCAAAAAACTTTTTCTTCTTTGAAATCTTGGTGCATCTTATACATCGGTGCATCTTATAGTCCGAAAAATATGGTATGTAACATTATTTCAGCAATATGAAGCTGCTGGAAATAAAAGTGGAAATTTACATTGATATTTTCCTAATCTTTATGTAATACTTGGTGAAATAGTTGCCTTTTATTATAATTTTTGTTGAAATTCACAAAACAGAATAGTGTTGCTTACTGGAAAGACTATTTCTGGTTTGATATATTGGTAAAGCAGTTAATTTTTTATTTTCACATACAAACAGGAAATTGCCTACTATAGCTTCTCTTAGGAAGCTTCTTTCAGATTTCACTCTTGAACCTTAAAAATTAAACCGCGATTAAATAATAGAATACAAAACTGAGCTATGATCTAAGCATTCATAATCTGTTTTGGTTCAATGTTGAATCCTCCTGATTCCTGTTGTATATGTAACAATCAAGGATATTATCTTTGTTAATTTCACACACCAGACTAAAAAGAATTTAATATTTTGGGAAGTATACTGAGGACAATCTCAACAAACAAACAAAAATCTAAAGAACGGGTAAAAATGAAAAGGACAAAACATTAGCAAGACAACAATGAAAAATATGGATGCTTGTCTTGAATCGACGATTTTTGCTGTGCTGCCTTATCTGGGCAGGTGTCTCATCTGGGAGGGATGAATAAAGAACCCCAGGTGTGTAAACCGGGAGTAAATATTCCCAGCTGGGTCATCCAAGGTGGAAAGGTCATCCCAGCTGCACATCAAAAGCAAGCAATCACCTATGTTGGGCAGCACTGATACAGGAAAGATAATGGAGGGAGATGATTACTGTAATTACAGTGGCAAAGACATTAGTTTATACTGCATGGAAGGAAATGATACAGCTCCTGTATTTTTACCAAGAAAACCACATGAATAGAAAATATAAAATGATTGATGTTATAGTGCCAGAAAATGGGCACGTCAGGATAGATAGCACTCAATATGCTACTGAAGAAGTACTGAGGACCTTTCAGTATCTACAAAAAATCTACAAATAATATCTACAAAGTAAAATTACAAAGAGACATCTAGTTGCTGATGTCATACAGGAAAACCAAAATTTGAATCTGCAAATAAAGAATTACAGTGTGAATATGGAATTAAGAAGCATGAATATAAGAAAGTTCAACGCATCCAATACACGTCACATCAAATCAAGCCTTAATTATGGTCAAAGATAAAGATCTTGTAAAAGATGAACCAACTGCACATTGAAACTTTAAGCACCAGTGAATTGAGATGGCCTGACTGAAAACACTTTCAATCAGAAAATCGAACTTTTACTCAGAACATGAAAAACAAAGAAGAAACAGTATTGCTGTTCTTTTTACTGTCAGGAAGGGTATAGCAACAACAGTCTTTGGCTACATTGGTGCAATCAATGACCAAATAATATCAAACAGATTTTGTGGATAACCCTTTAGTTTTATATTCCAACAACCAATGCAGAAAAAGAGGTTCATGAGTTTTATGATCAGGTTCAATCTAAAATTGGCAGAACATACAAACAAGAAGTGCTAATTGTGATTTGAAACATGTAACCTGGAGGGTGACAAAGTTGGAAAATTAAGGAGGAAACTGTTGATGGATCCTATGGTTTCTAAGACCAAAATAAAACAAGAGAATGACTTACAATCATGGCCACTCCAATTATGCCTTCATACCCAACACCACCTTTGTAACCCAATAACACTTGTAGACATGGATTTCACCAGAAAGGGTACATAGAAAGCAAAGTGACTGTATTATTACTAAAGGAAGGAGGAGGAGCTTACTTATAGCATCAAAGACATGGCCAGGTCCTGACTGTGGAACAAATCATTTAACTACTCATGTGCAAATTCCAAATTATGCTAAGGAAAAGGAGTAGAAAGCCAATCAGTTTCAGCATATATCTACCATTTTCAAGAACATCAAGGATTGCTTTCAACTCCCAAAGCCCAGTGAAAGAGGAACTGTGAAATGAGCTTGAAGGAGTGATTAAGGATGAATGTGAAAAAAGATGGAGAAGCAGATGAAAACAAATTGGATGTTAGAGTAAACTGGTGAAATTGTTAAAACCAGAGCCAGTCTCAGAGAGCTTCAGAGAACTACAGATAATGCTTGACTTACGACCATTTGTTTAATGACATTTCAAAGTTATGATGGCATTGAAAAAGGGACTTTCTCATACTTATAACCATCACAGATTCCCTGAGATCACATGATCAAAATTTGGTTACTTAGCAACTGGCATGTATTTATGATGGCTGCAGCACTTTAGGGCAGTGATGGCTAACCTTTTTGCCATCGCATGCCAAAAGCGGGTAGAGTGTGGTGGGATCACACGCACGCGTGCCCACATCCATAATTTTATGCACCCCACCCTCCTGTGCTCCCCCCGCTTTTGGCACGTGATGGCACGGTGGGCCCGGTAGGCCCGTTTTTTGCTCTCCCCAGGCTCCAGAGCCTTTCTAGGAACCTGGGGAGGGCAAAAACAGCCTCCCCCCTCCCCAGAGGCCCTCCAGAGGCCGGAAACAGTGTGTTTCCTGGTGGGTCCAGAAGGCCCGAAAATCAGCTGGCTGGCGCACGCACACATGCGTGTGAAGCTGAATTTGCGTGCCCACCGATATGGCTCGGCATGCCACCTGTGGCACCCGTGCCATAGGTTCACCATCATGGTTCTAGGGTAATGCTATCATCATTTGTCATCTTCCCAGAGAATTTCCAACTAAGTCAGTGAGGGAAACTGGATTTATTTAACAATGGAATAAAAACATGGAAAAACACAAATCTTGCAAAAGAGATCCATATTCAGAAAGAAGTTCCAGCCTCAAATTGTATGCTGAAGGATACCAATTGGCAGATAGAAACTAGTCGAAGATCAAACAAAGATGGAAGTAGTATACTGAAATACTGTACTGGATGCTGGGAAAACTAGGAGAGAAGGACCAGAAACAAGATGGGTGGCCTCAGTTACACTAGGAATAGGTACGCCGATTGAAGACAGGAAGGAATTGGTTGGGGACAGATTATGATGGAAAAAATCTATGCGATCACTACAAGTAAACACTGACTGGATGACAATCAATTGCTTCCTGTAGGTGATTAATCTACTTCCATTTATAAGTCTATTGAAGATCTTCACAAACTGCTCCCTGAGGACAGAGAAGGCATTTACCACCTCAGCCTATCACTTAATTTTAAAAAGGTCCTCTTTCTCTGGAACTAGCTGTAGATATTTCTGGGTAGAATAAATAATTAAATAATTCTCCTACCAAAGAACCCAGTATTTGATTGCCACAGGGTGTGTATTATTTAGAATAATAATTTCCAAGACTTTCTGGTAAAGCTCTGTAGTGTAATGCAAGACCTTCAACAAGATACTAAAGAACTGGAACATTTGCTTAAGTAGATACGATACTGTAAACATTTGCTTATACAGATAGTCCTCAATTTACAACAGTATTTTTAGTGACCATTCGAAGTTATTATTGCTTTGAAAAAAAGTGATATAACCGTTTTTCACAATTATGACTGTTGCAGCGTCCCTGTAGTCACATGATCAAAATTCAGACACTTGGCAACGGACTTATATTTATGACAATTGCAGTGTCTTGGGTCATGTGATCACCTTTTGCAACCTTCTGACAAGCAAAATGAATGGGAAAGCCAGATTTATTTCACAACTGTGTTACTAACTTCATGGCAGTGATCTGCTTAATAACTGGGGGCGAAAAAGGTCATAAAATGGGGGAAAACTCACTTAACAACTGTCTTACTTAGCAACAAAAATTTGGGGCTCAATTCTGGTCATAAGTTGAGGGTAGGATTCGTAGGATTCTTTCAGGAAGGATCTGTCCCACCTTGATTAAAAGTGGCAGCAATTACATCTTCTTCCATTATTTAGCCTAGGAACCTTTAAAAATATAGATTCTTATTTTATCATGCTGGCTAAGGAGGATCAGAAGGATTTCTAGAAACATATGGAAGATACGTATTATCCTGACCCAAAATGGAGACAGGCATGTAGTTTAAAACAGCTTCTCCATTCTCAAATGATTGAAAAGGAATACAAAAAGAAAAAAGGGGGCAAAACTGAAACAAAAGTCTGGAGCACAGGTGTCAAACTCGATCGTGTCACGTGACGTATTGTGATGCATCACATCATTATTTGCCTTTGCGGAGCTGGATGCATGTGTGATGCATCTGTCCCACAGGTAGCCAGTTTGACAGGCCTCGCTCTGGAGGGGAAAAAAGACTTGAATATTGCTGCCTCTGCAGCTTTCCAAGAAGTATTTTTGGAAAGCAACTGCTTTTTCGAATTAGATGCAATATTGCCCATCAGAATAAGTCTACCAGAAGTAGATACTTCTTCAAGCTGTGCTTGAATTGTGAAAAGACAAAGCTAAATATTCTGGTTCCCTCAGTTTGACTTTGCTCATTAGAACAAAGGTGGAAGCCAACACAAAACATTAACTGGTGTAAGGTCTTTCTTACTTGCCTTTTCCAGGCAGATTGTTCCTGATCCTAGCCCAATATTTCCCTCCAGAAGTTACTTGTGCTTACAGACAGAGAACAAGGATTATACTATGTTTGCACATTGATTGCACCAGGTTTTTTTTTTTTAATGAGCAGTGTTGCAATGAAAGTGTGGGAAAATTTAAGAGGGAAAATTTAAGTGGGAAAAAACAAGTTTTGATTTGTTGAAGTTTTTCATTTCAAAATAAAAAATGCATTTTAACACAATACACACACACAAAATCCAGTGATTGTGTAGACTGCAAAAATCTGGAATTATATATTCATAACAATTTTCAGAAAATGAAACGCTTTTATCTTAATATGGCAGCAAAAATAATAGAATTTGATCAAGAGTACATCAAATATGCATTCACTATATATATATATATATATATATATATCCCTCTCTTCCTCTCCCTCTCCATAAAGCACACTAAAATAGATAATTCTGGATATTATTTCTAGCATCTGCAAAATTATGAAACCTTTCTGTAATGGCTCTTACAGAAGAAAATCTTGTTATTGGAAAAACTTGTGAAGTCTTGCATTATTGTGGTTGCCAATTGAGAAGAAAATAAAGAAATCAGGAAAAAAACTTCTAATTCTACAGTCAAGCATCAGATTGATAATTTAGCTGAGCATATCAAACTCTACTTTAAAGAAAATATCATCTTGTTCTTAGCTGTGATAATTATGAGACATAAAGGAAACTGTCCTCAACTCCTTATCTAGGCATATTAAGTAACTAAAGAGAACATGAAAATAAAATGTTTTTTTTCCACAAATCTTGAAGACATTGCTATAGCTTGCAAAAGATATGATTTTGAATTGTATCAAAATTCTTCAAAGAAAATAACCAAAGTATGAAGAAACTGGAAATTTGTACTGACAGTACACCATAACGCTGAGGATCACAACAAATGACAAAAAAAAAAGAAAATATTTCCAAAATAAAAGCACATGGCTCCTTCAGCACCAAATAGTGGCTTCTAAATTTCCTTCAGGAGTATAAAAAAGGAATCTTGTCTAAAGAGTCCTTGATGCTTTCTGAGCTTGGTTGTTTTCTTGCAAGCATTTTATTACCCAAACTAGGTAATTGTCTATGGAGATACTCAGACATCCAGGTCACGATTGTCCCAAAGGTGCTTTTTCAAAAGGCAGCCGAACTTTGTTTTTCCTTGAAGCTGTTTCGCTTCTCATCCAAGCTTCTTCTGATGAAAAGAGAAAGTTTCAAGAAGAAACGAAGTCCAGCTGCCTTTTGAAAAAGTACTGCTGGACCAAACTAGGTAGCATCATCAATGCTAGTGTCCTTTATCAGAATCTTGCCTTAATTTATTTGATTTATGAAAATTTAGGAGCTGCTCACAGAGTTTTGTTCCGCACTGAGGTTTGCTATTAAAGAGAAATATGCTTAGACAGTCTGTATGATATGAAAGAAGAAGCCACTTTATTTTTGGAATATTGTGGAAAAGATCAAATGATTGAGGCTTACAAAAACCATAGTTTTCAGTTAAAATTGACATATATTGCAATAGAAGCCTCGAACAAAGGAACCTACAGCTTCAAGAAGCAAACGTACTTCATTCCCAATTCACTATGTATGGTGAATCAGGTGTAAGATTTCATACTTATCAACATGGTTTAACAGATCTATGCTGCACTACACTGGATTAGACATGCTACTTTAGCTGGAACTTGTAACAGAATCTTAACCTTTTATTTATACAAGAAATGTATTGTAGGGAAACCATCTCCAAAAACTGAGGAGTCTGCAATTTAAATATTTGTACTGATGCTGTAATAACATTACTGCACGTGTCAAGACTCCATTTCAGGAAAAAAGGCAGGGTTATATTCTCTTCACTGTTTATGCAAGTCATGATTATGGGATTACCAGTTCTAAGGTTCAATACTACTGAAGATTTCTGGATAGAAAAGAAAGTTACAATAAAGTTGTGCATAAATATTGGGTGTCTACTTCGTCTTGATAGTGTGATTTCTAAGATCAGCTGGTGGCAGCCCTCAGTATGACGGAATCTTTCAAGGCAATAACTGATTCAGATTTGGGTGAATCTGACTAACTCTGTTACTGATATGCCATGTTAGACACCACTAAAGAGGCTCGGTGATTGATGATTAAGAGTAATGATTAGGATTAAATATCAAAATATGAAATCCTCAGATTTAGGATAACAGCATATAGTAGTTTTATCGTAACTGCTGTCTTTGTGGTTAGACATATTAGAAATACACTTAACACGTATTTTTCAAAATATAAACTTTAAAATGTTACTATAAGGACCTCTACATATTGAATAACTGAAGGCTGATTGATAAAGGTTCACAGGAGACCATCCTCTATAAACTTGTGAAGTATGTTATGTTGGATTTTTTTTGCAGAGAAATTGATTGGATGGATTTGAAAGACAACCACATGGACAGATTTCTGGGCTCTTTGAATGTAACTCTGTAAGTCTAGAGCTAATTTTTTGAGGATGAACTGAGTTTCAAATGGAGAGATTTATAATTAAATGTAAGTACAGGATCCTAATGGAGCAAGAGTTTTATTAGTGAGGACAAAAGGGAAGATGGTTTTCTATATAATAGTAGTAGTAGAAAGGAATCTCATAAACTCAATACTGTAGCTTTCTTAATTATCAGTGATCACCTGCAAAGGAGAAGTGTTGAAGCTTTATTCCCATTAGGAAGCCTATGGCATAAGGTTGGCAGACGGCGTTTTTGGTACCGAAAGGGGGAAACCAGTTGCTTAATTTAGAGCTGCATCATTTCCATAACTGTCAAATGAAAGCAATGACTGCTGATATGGTCACCACTACTGAGCTCTCTCTAAATTTAGCTCCAGGTTCAATCAGCATATCCTGAAAAACACGATCTCCATGTGACAATATTTTCATGGGAACAGAGACCTAACGGGAACTAAAACAAACCATGCCCTAGTCTCTCAATTACATTTTAAATGGGAGCTATAGAATACAGAATAAGCACATCCAGAAATACAAGAAAACTTTGTTGATCCAAGAAAATCCATTTGACCGTATGTTCATTCATTGTTCCATGCACCAACACACAATGGGGGATGTCTCATTCAATCATTTATCAGTCATGTTATTATTCCTCCCAGTTTCCATAAAGGAAACTTTATTCTTTTTCCCACTGGAGCAATAATAAAATGAAAAGAGCCATGCTATTGCGATCAGGCACTATATTACTACAGAAAAGAAGGACCCAGAAAGACCCTATTTTGAGACTCCTTTCTAGAACCATCTTGATTGAGAAAAGCATCGGTTAACCTTCCAGGCAATCTTTCATATGACCAAATGAAAATGTGGCAGGTCACTTAACTACAATCTACAACTACAAATGGGGTACAGGTAGTCCTCAACTTACGACCACAATTGAGTCCAAAATTTATGTTGCTAACTGAAACATTTGTTAAATGAGTTTTACCTCATTTTATGACCTTTCTTGTCACAACTGTTAAGTGAACCTTTGCAGTTGTTAATTTAGTAATATAGTTAAGTGAGTCTGATTTTCCCATTGACTTTGCTCGTCAGAAGGTTCCAAAAGGGGATCACATGACTTTGGGACACAGCAACAGTCATAAATATGAACCAGCTGCCGAGCATCTGAATTTTGATCATGTGACTACAGGGATACTGCAACGTTGTGTGAAAAATGGTCAAAAGTCCCTTTTTTCAGCACTGTTGTAACTTTGAGCGGTCACTAAACGAATTTTTGTAAGTTGAGGAGTACCTGTATCAGAATGCTGCAGACCAACTTACCCTTAGGGTTAATTGGATGTATAAACTGATCTGTTTTTCTGTTTGTGTAACATTTTAAAATTTACATTAACTCTTCCATAAATCAATGAATATAAAACCTTGGGGTTGAGGGAAGACAGCTCAATGTTAGCAGGAATGTGGGCTGGGCAAGTGACTCAGGAGGGAACGTCCCTGGTGTCTTGGGCTGTAAATGGGATGGGGGAGGGAGAAATATACTTTCAAACTTGCACGATTCTGTTTATGCTATCTTACAATAAAGTAGAATTAGATCATCTGGCTATACCTCCTGCCTGGTCTGCCCCAGAAGGCTGACATAAGTACACCTATTCAATCATTTCCATCTTCTTTCTGATGTCATCTTTAAATACGTTAGAAAATAGGTGAGTGGAGAAAATGTTTACCCAGTTTTTGGATTCGTTCCCTAGCTGGTTACCAATATTGGTAATTAGCTACTTTAAAAAATAAAGAAGGATAAGAGAAATGCAGCAAAATTGAAGACCACAGTCCAGGGATGTCTTTCCTAATCAAAGAATGTGGAAAAGACTTTTTTGTAGAAAAAAACTTCCTTTATTCATAGTTCTTTCTGTCATTTTGAAAGCTGCATCCATTATATTTTGCCATTACTGGTGGTTTTCCAGAACAATGCTTCTAATTTTCTAAGTCTATATAATAGCTACATCTTTGCATTCAGCTGGTGACATCTTAGAAGGATGTTTTTAATTTCCTAAGACTAAACAAAGATACCAACAAACAGGAAGTTGGATATATTCAAGCATACATGGTGTCATTTTCCTAGACCATGGTTTTAATGAAACAGTGACCCTATTGAAGCTTTGTAATGAGCGAAGACCTCCAATCCAACTGGACCTTCTGGCTCCAGACGCTGACCTGCATACAGTACATATTCTGCAAAGGGACATAGCAGACGAGCCTTGGGTCAAGCTATGCTACGCAAATCTCAAAGCTACGTCAACCAGAAATATGGTGTTCTCTTTTTTATTTAAGAAATTAGAAAGTTCTAAAAAAAAATGAAGGAAAGGATATTTTCTTGAAGAAATGAAGTCTAAACAAGAAAAGCTAAAAAGGGGGGGTGGGGTTGCATCTGCTTAAATATGAATGCAAAATAAATCCCAAAAACAAACAACAAAAACAAAGAAGCCCAAACCTGATTCCCTGTCTTCAGAGTAAAGGAGTTCACTTTTGGTACCAAAGTTCTAGCACACTATACGATCAAAATATGTAAGCAAATTGCAAATTTCTGGATGTTAGTAAACAATTGCTAATTTAAATATGTGAAATTTCTATTCCTATAGGATTATTTTAAAAAAGACCCTGGTGTTTAAAACATGATAAAGCATAGTCTCCTTTTGAAAATTCCTTTTTCTTTGATAGCCTATTAATTAAACTACTTCAAACTGACAAACATTGACAAGCATTGGTCAAGGCTCAAGAGTTGAAATGTTAAAAAATACTGATTTACCTTTGTTATGAATGTTTGTTATACTTTCCTAATATGTATATACATGCAAGACCCATTTCTTAAGAGGGAAACAGGCTACAGAGGGATTACACAATGTTCAAGAACAGGATTATACTACTAGTCTACCACAGTCAAAAATCTTAAGATTGAAATGTAGTAAAATTATTTTGCAATAGTTTATTTTACAGAATTATGTGGATTAAAACAGTCTAGCAAGACTTGATGTACTGAACCTCTATAAAAGTAGCCTAAAGGAAAAAACAACAAAAACCTATCACAGAACAGGATCTGGATTTTTTAATACAGCAGCATTTAACTTAAAACTGATTAAAGACAGAGTGATTTTTCTATCTTCATATAAGAATAATTATAAAAAGAAAATTCCTTTAAAATGTACCACTTCCAATGCCTTTATTTTCCATTACCTTGTGAAATTAAATGCATGAAGCTACAAAATTAGCAATTGCTTTGAAATTTGTATACAAAACATAAGTTACCTCTACTTTTAAACTCATTTTTTTGTTGTTGTACCACTACAAACTTTTAAAAGTGGCACCAAAATAGCTGTATACCATTCTAAAAAAGGGCACTATTCCTTTAATATTGTACTCTCCCATTTCCCAACACCCAGATCAAAATAGACAACTAGTCATCCTGTTCACGAACATTTCCAAGATGAGATTTCATATTACGCTCCCATAACTTCTGGTTGTCAGAAAACCCGTGCTTTCCTTTGTTGAAAGAATTTGGTCCTGCTGAAGTTGGAGTATCCCTGTAAACAAACAAAAGCAATTGGTTCACCTTTACTAATTTAGTACTTTAGTTAAAAATATTTAAAGAGGCTTCTATTAGAAAGTGAGAACACCTTATCTATATGCAGCTGGCAACAGTATATTTATAATTCTGAAATCCAACTATTGTACTTGGACAAACCGTTAGAAGATAAACATAATAAAAATATTTTCAACTGCTGAAAGCTAGAAAGGATAAATCACAAACATGGTATGTATAAATTCCAAATTTTAGTCCCTGATTTATTTGGAGATAACTCTAGAAGAGCTACTTAAGGTTAGCTTACATAGCCAATATACTAATATAATGAATATTGTTCTATCATTTTCCAACAATGTTACTATGAAAGACATGTTACCTTCCAATGTTCTTCATACGCATTTTAGCTTCTGGAGGCATCTCTTCAGGTTCACTCTAAGTAAAAAGACAACATGAACACAATTATTTTGTTTATAATATAGATGAGATTGTTTTTGAAGGGCCTATTTGTTATTTTGTGCTGATCTTGAATGTCAGCCACCAGCATATAAATCAATCATACATTTTGTTACATTCAAACTTAATAATTTATTGTTTAAAAAGAGTTTGCTTAAAATCTTTATTAATATTAGAAAGACACAATACAACTCTTGCAGCTAAAACAGCATACTGCCCCTAGTCTACACAACATTTAGAGCTATGTGGCAATTCGGATTCAAAGACAAAAAGATGCTTTTGAGAAGCTGCACTTCTCTAAAAGCCTTTAAACTAAACGTATTTTCCTCAGGATTAGCAACTGTGTGATTGTGTTTATTTACTATATTCCAGTGATGAAATGTAAAATTTGTTACTACCGGTTCTGTGGGCATGGCTTGGTGGGGGTAATGTGACCTGGTGGGCGTGGTGAACTTTTTTTTTTTTTTACTTTTAAAAGCATTTTTTCTATAACCTCTTTGGCTGAAGAGGTTGTAGAAAAATGCTTTTAAAAGCCTCTGATGATCCCAGTTGAGCCGCGCAATCATCAGAGGCTTTTTTTTTTACTTTTAAAAGCATTTTTTCAGCCTAAGAGGTTATAGAAAAAATGTTTTTAAAAATTAAAAAAAAAAGCCTCTGATGATTGCTCAGCTCAGCTGGGCATGGTGGGGCAGGGATTTTTGCTACAGGTTCTCTGAACCACCCGCCACCATCGCTACCAGATCAGGCAATCCGGTCCGAACCGGGAGCATTTCACCCCTGCTATATTCTTATAATTAAATGTATACGTGACTCAACTATTAACTACTCTGAGCAGTTCCCAAATTATAAAAAAACTCAGAAAAATATAATACAATAGTAAAAACAAGGAACATAAGAGGGCAAAACATGGGCAAAAACAAAAAGCAGACCCACACTACCCAGGAGGGCTCTTCAATTACCGTCTCCAAAGCCTAGGTCTTCAAGGTCTTCAAAACAACCAGCAGGGCAAGTATTTAAGGCTATAGATCTGTACTACATTCACATTCCTGCACATTTCTCAGTTACTTACATCGTCATCTTCATTGAATACTGCTGCTACAGAGAGTGTTTTTGGAGCTAAAGTTGGAGTAGGTTCCTTAGGTTTCTGAAAGAGAGCAAAGGAAAAAATTTATTGATGCAAGAAATCAATGCAATGGAAATTAGTAATTAAGAGCATGCTATAAACCTTAAGTAAACTAAATTACTAAACACAAACTGACATTTTACTGGAACTCTAACTTTCCCTACCCCATATTACATGGGAAATTGTTTCTAAAACAAGACACTTCAATTTATATACAACTAAAACTCTTATTCCTGTAAATTTTAACAGGATAAAAATTGTTGCATCATAGGCAACAATTTTTAAACCAAGGTTTATCTCAAATGGACTAACTTACAAAATGTATCCAACATCCAGGACTCATGACTCCCACATAATTTAAATGAAACATTTTATGATATAAATGTTTTGTGACATAATGCAAAATGTCATAAAACATTTCCTGTGCTGAAGTTTGGATGTGCTATACAGTTTAACTTGGGCTATTTTCAAAGACAAATATATATCTAAATGTATCCCAATTTTTCCAGTAAAGACAGTACATTATAAGTTCTGTCACTGATGAAGGGATTGAGGAATCTGGTAAGGAAATATCTCTCAAAAGATGATTCAATGGGCCATGAATTGTCTCCACTGCACTAAATTCAGCTACTGGAAGAAAATAAATAGGAACAAATAAACTCTATATACTTTATGGAACAAATATATTTGTAATTATTTTTCCGGTATTGATTTGCTGCAGCATCAAGATCTATAGATGATGTTTTTCTCCGACTATACTTCACCAGAATGTGCTTATCGGAGAGAGCTTGACTATGGAACCTTTATTGTAAAATGCTTTCCTGAGACAGATTTCCCCTGTGCTTATTTTACTGTTAATTTGGTGGCTTGGCCAAGTAACATTTGCAATTTTCACTTTTTAAAAAACTTTTTAAAGTTTAAATGGTTTCTAACTTCTGTAAATATTTTTATTGACAATATATGTAGGCAAATGTATAGTTTATTATACTTCTAACCCACACAAAAACTCAAATTACTTTTTGCAAGCTTTCCTAGAAAAGGTGACTGCCACTAAAGTGAAAATTATTTCTACAAGGTTTTTGTAATAATAAAAAATAGTAAAGATAATAGGACAGCCTCTTGAGTAAGACTCATTTGCTTTTTTTTTTTCTTCCAGTGAGCACTGACTTCTGGCGAATGCCTAGACAACTCATTGCAGTTTTCTTGGCAATGTTTTTTTGCTATTGCCTTCGTCCAGCTATGAGAGTGTGACTGGCAAAAGGTCGTCTAGCTGACTTCGTGCTTAAGACAGCACTAGAATTCATGGCCTCCTGGTTTCTAGCCTAGTGCCTTAACCAATATACCACACTGGCTCTCTAAGCTACTAATTATATTCTTATAAATGAATTCATGTATCTTTAATTAAGGCTAAAGGATTAAAAATTAGTATTTGTTTTTGTCAGTATATAATATTGCTAAGTTATGCACTCACCACCATACTACAGCAAACACTAGAATAGAAATTATCAATATCTTCACATTCCCAGCAAATTCCATATTCCGTAAATCTTATAATTGTTCATAAAACATAATAAAAACCGTTTATAATGCACAAAGCTCAATTAAGTTGAAATCAACATTTTAAGACTATTTTTAATGTCAGAATAATATTTATCCATTCAAATACTAAACATTACAAATTCAGAACACTTACATTTGCTCCAAGTTTGATGGATATTGCAGGTGGTTTCTTTGAAAGCTGAGAGCCAATGGCAAACCCAAACTTGGACATTTTGGCAGGAGCAGGCTTTGTTGAGAAGTCTTCAGCATCTTCATCAGCTGCACGTTTTTCCACACTACGACTCGAGCTTTCCCCTCCATTACTGGAAGAAACAGTCTTAGTTTTCACAGGTTTTTCTGCCTCTTCTTCAGGTCCTGGTGAAGTCGAAACAACTTACCAAGATGAGCTATTTTTACTGAGTGGACTGATGGGAGCAGCAACCTCATAAAGCACTGTTATTCAGAGGCGACTTTTGCACTTACAGTGTCAGCACCTCCACAACTCTTTATACAGAGCACACTGTAAGGACATAGACATATAGTGAAGGGAGCTCCTATCACTCGGCTAATGCAGAATAAAAATAATTATATATGTAAATATATTTTAAAATTCATGCATCTGCATGACATCCCTACAAAAATTGTGAGAGTTATTTCAAATCAAGACAGAATAACTCCATGGAAATAATTAAAATATATAATTTTTAAAATATAAATTTATGCTGTCTTGAATTACAGAAAGATAAAAAGATAATAAAACTGAAACCACAAATATTTATGCCACAATATAATTCTTAGAACTAGAAATTGTCACAAAACTTATGGTTGGCTTATTGCAGCAAAAAACAAAGTTTTCTGTTGGCTAGGTGAAATTTAGTAATGTGGGGTTTTATTTAGGTAAGTTTTAAACACTGTAGTTGTTGTTGACTGGAGTTTAGGTGATTCCCCAAAATCTAAGCAAAGCTGGAATGGATACTATTAGCATGGAAGGGCACAAGGAAATTCTAGAGTTATAGACTACACTATGAAGCTGAAATAACATTCTGAAGTAAAGAAGTAACAAATTATGTTGATACTGGTGGCAAGAAAACAATATGAATGTATCTGTGAAGGCATGATGAATTAAGTCCATGACAATACATTTCCTTTTTATCAACCAAGAATTTGCCCAAGATTTGCATGCACTCCAAACAAACTAATCATTTTGCTCATCTGGATAACTGCTGCTGGTAAGTTTTGATTTTTTTTTCTGTTTATATTCCCTGAAATATACAGTGCATTTAGAAAGTATTCAGACCCCCTTCCCTTTTGTCAATTTTGTTATGCTGTAGCTGGATTCTACAGTTGTTGAAATTCATTGTTTTCCTCATTAATATATACTGAGTGTCCCATAATGACAAAGTAAAAACAGAATTTTAGAAATATGTGTAAATTTATTAAAAAGAAAAAACTGAAATATCGCATTGGCATAAATATTCAGACTCTTCACTCAGTACTTTATTAAAGCACCTTTGGCAGCAATTTTAGCCTCAAGTAGTTTTGGATGTGACACAACAAGCTTTGCACACCTGGATTGGAGGATTTTCTGCCATTATTCCTTGCAAGTCCTCTCAAGCTCAGTCAGGTTGGACAGCAACTGTCAGTGGACAGCCATTTTCAGGTTCCTCCAGAGATGTTAAATAGGATTGAAATAGGGTTCTGGCTGGGCCACTCTAGGACATTCACAGAATTGTCCCTAAGTCACTTCTGTATTGTCTTAGCTGTGTGGTTAGGATCGTTGTCATATTGGAAAGTGAACCTTCGGCCCCGTCTGAGTCCTGAGCGCTGTGGAATACGTTTTCATTGAGGATATCCATGTACTTTGCTTCATTTAACTTTCCCTCGACCTTGACCAGTTTCCCAGTCCCTGCTTCTGAAAATACGCCCACAGCATGATTCTGACACCACCCTGCTTCACTGTTTGGATGGTATTAGGCAGGTGATGAGAAGTGCCTGATTTCCTCCAGACATAACGTTCAGAATAGAGGCAAAACAGTTAAATTTTGGTTTTTTATCAGACCAGAGAATCTTGTTTCTCACAGTCTGAGAGTCCTTCAAGTGCTTTTTTGCAAACGCCAAACTTTCATGTATTTTCATATGTTTTTCACTGAGGAGAGGCTTCCATTTAGACACTCTGCCATAAAACCCAAATCAGTGGAGGGCTGCAGTGATGGTTGTCATTCTGGAACTATGTCCCATTTCCAAACAGGATCTCTAGAGCTCAGTCAGAGTGACCATCAGGTTTTTGGTTACCTCTCTTACTAAGATCCTTCTCCCGATTGCCCAGACTGACCAGGCAACTAACTCTTCGGAGAGTCCTGTTTGTGCCAAATGTCTTCAATTTGAGAATTATGGAGGCCACTGTGCTCTTAGGAACCTTCAGTACAGCAGAAATTTTATTGTGGCCTTCCCCAGATCTGTGCTTTGCAATAATCCCATCTCTGAGCTCTGCAGACTGTTCCTTTGATCTCTGTTTTTGCTCTGCTACAGTATGCATTGTCAGCTGTGAGGCCTTCTACAGAGAGGTGTGTGCCTTTCCAAATCATGTCCAATCAATTTAATTTACCACAGGTCGACTCCAATCAAGATGTAGCAACAGGTCAGCAATGATCAAAAGAAACTGGAGGATCTGAGCTAAATTTCAAGGGCAAAGGGTTTGAATACTTATGCTAATGTGATTTTTTTTTTTACTAAATTTACAGACATTTCTAAAATTCTGTTTTCACTTTGTCGTTATGGGGTACTGAGTGTAGACTAATGAGAAAAAATGAATTTCAACAACTGTAGAATCAGGCTGCAGCATAATAAAATTGACAAAAGTTAAGGGAGTCTGAATACTTTCTGAATGCACTGTAGCTAATTTGTTACCCTTAGGGATTTGACTTCCGTTGAAACTTCTAGGATATTATATGACCATATGACTAAAGCATAATACTGCTGTTCTGTAGGCTCACTGTTTATCCTTTATTCATCTGAGTTTGTGAACACCTCTCTGTTCTCTTGGGACTACTAATTTGGAATTATGCCTATCAGTTCATCATGCTATGCACTGCTGGGCACTCCAAACAGCATTGATATTTATGCTGGATCTGCAGAAGGTCACAAATTCTTAGCAGTACTAAGTGTACAACTGTTGGGACCCAATTCCAATTAAGCATTTTTGCTGAGTATTTAGTATCATAAGTAGGTCAACATTAAGTAGTCTTGGATGGAGAGCTACAAACTGAATGAAGTTATGATCTGAAAATGTACCTTCTTCTGAATTTCATAAGGACTATATTTCAACCTATCTTGATCCTCTCCTCCATAGAAATCAGGGATTCCTCCTGACTCTTAAGGGACTATAGCTGGAGCTCCTAATAAGGCTATGTACCTCACATAGACCCTTCAGCCTCTTTGTCCCTTTTTGATGTCACTATGATTGTTGTCTATCTTACTCCTATATCTCTTATTTTTAGATCTGTTAGGTATCTTATTCTTCATTTATCACATAAATATGAGGTTCACAAGTCTGCAGAGGGTGCAAAAAGAAGCATTAATCTGATAGGCTTCTGGAATTAAAGTAACTGCCTCTCCTTTCTTATCATCTGACCTGGAGCAACTTCTGTTCTCCATTACTGGTTTAGGATTGTCTAGTGTTGCTGACTATCGCTTTTGAAGGGCCAGGTAGACTGCCTGGGAATGCCATGTTCTGTGTGAGTAGAAAGGACATAATGAGAATTTGTACGTTGTCAAATCCTAGGACCTAAACTAAAGGATACTGGGTTTTGCAGTACATAGAGGAATGGGGTGAGTATTGGTAGAGGAACTAGTTCACAACTCTTGTTCCTCTACCAATACTCACTCCCAGTATCCTTTAGTTTTCCCAGCATCATTTTGTCAACAGAGTAGAGGGAGATCCAACTAGTAATTCTCATTTTAAATTGGACAGATTGGGTGCTGCTATGCTGCTTTTCCAACCTCTTAGACTAGCCCACCTTCTGCTTTTATTCAGGAAAATGTAGATCTTTTCAGTTTCATCATTCTGGTATTTCCAAGTTGATGCAAAAGTCTGCAACAGTGCCACTTGAATAAACATTTGAGGAGTTGACTTTGAGCAGTACTAAGTTGTTATAAAAGCTTGCTCTAGAAACCAAACTAGTTGCACTTATTGTTATTAGCATGAATCTAATTGATTCATCTCTGCATCCCTTAGTGCTACTACAGAATTACAGGATTGAGATAGATCAGTGAAAATGAAACATTATAACACTACATAATCATATGCTCCAGTATATTATTTCCCTAGCATGTTATTTATATCTATGTATCTATTTATTTATATGTTATATGTAGATAACACTTATATGTTATCTACATATAACGTAAGACCAGCAAACATGTTATCTTTACAGATCAGGCATAGTTTTATAGGTGTCATAGTTCAACACATCTTGAATCCTTCAATTCAAAAAGGTTGTTCCTGAAAGGAAATAAATCACTATGCATCATGCATCAGATTTATATATGGTCTAGTATTTATATATGTTATGAGACTAATGCCCATCTAAGCATCCACTGAATTCCCCGTGGGGCCATTTTACAGACCCTTTTATCTCATAATAACTATAAAAGAATGCTGATCACAATTCACAGACTTGCGTTTATTGCTAGAGCGAGTAACTTGCACTAACAACTGCATTCTGAAGTTGCTGGAAAGAGCAATTACCCGCGGCAAGCTTCATCTGCAACCCTCTTGGTACGAGAGTGACGGCCGAAGCTACTTAAGTCTACCAAGGTGCCAAGCTCTCCTGTCTACAGGGGTCTGGCTGTGCGAACCTACAGAAAGCACTGCGGGGCTCTGACGTGGACTAGATCCACACAAATTGCCCGGAGATTAGGACAAGAGCTTCTCTGTGGAAAAGTCCGAGCTCAATTAGAAGCCAAGGAACGGGCATTACGAGAGCCAGGCTTCGCACGGACTTCGAGAAAGGGAAAAAGAAGACAACTATGCCTCGACCTCCAGCCGTAAGAGAAATTCTATGTCTTAAATTAAAACCTTGGCTGGGTGAAAGGAAAAAAAAAACGGTTGCGGAAGAGGAATATGAGCGCAGTATGTTTACCTCCGTCAAGCCGCGGCCGCTTCAGCTTCACATCGCCTCCTTTCTCGTCCGCCATTTTTTTTTCTCCTCCTCCCTCCCTCCCTCCCTGCCCCGCCGCTACTGCGCCGCGAGCATGCGCAGTAGATGAGTCCTCCCAGGATCCATCCGGGAAAGTCAAGAAGTGGGGCTAGAAGGAGCTTCTTTGCCTAACGCGGAGCTGGTTCTTCTTAGGACAGAGGTGAGCAACTGTGGCCCTTTTACAACCTGTGGACTTCAACTCCCAGAATTCTGGGAGTTGAAGTCCACAGGTTGTAAAAGGGCCACAGTTGCCCGTCCCTGTCTTAGGGCTTTCCCCGCTCCTGCTACTTTTTCTTTGGGAAACCCGCAGTTTTCAGTTGTCAAAGGCGGCCGTTAAAGAGCTGCGGCAAACATTTGATTTGGTCCTTTTGATTGGACACGACGACACCGTATAGTTGCTATCATCTCAAGCGCATACAGACCAATCGGTTAAGATTCAAGAAATGTATTATTTGTAATTATCGTCGAAAAAAAACTGTTTCATCATACAAGAAGTTACCGGGAAAAATGTATAGTACTACAAACCTGATATTGCTGATCAGACTATTTAAATATCCCACACACAAAATTCAGGGTCCATGACTCCCATGGAATTGAAACTTGGTAAATGTTATAAAACAGTCTATGACATACAGGTTATAAAACATTCTGACATAAAAAGTCATAAAATATTTCCTGTGATCAACTCCTGATGTTTGAAAATGCTGTATAATTCAACATGGACTATTTTGAAACAAAGGCATCTCTGAACATGCATGCTTTTCTGGTGAAGACAAAACATTAAAAGTTCTGTCATGGATTGAATCTGGGAAGGCGAAGTTGACCCAATCAATCATGGGTTGAGTGTAAAATATCAAATTGCAAGCTATTGAAGTATGAATTATTGGATTTGTAGCACAAAATGAGCAGCTAAAACTATTTTACTTCAGCAAACAATATATCTGGTCAAAAACTATAGGTGGGCACAGGCACAGCTTCCATTGATGTCATAGAAAACTATGTATGCACCAAGACAAATTCCTTGTGTGTCCAATCACACTTGGCCAATAAAGAATTCTATTTCTATTATTTCTATTATTTCTATTATTTCTATTTCTATTCTATGATTCTCTGTGGCCAAGCTTTATTTTCACTTGAGCTCCACTGTATACAGCAGGGGTCTCCAAACTTGGCAACTTTAAGACTTGAGGACTTCAACTCCCAGAATTTGTCAGCCAGCAAAGCTGGCTGAGGAACTCTGGGAGTTGAAGTTCTCAAGTCTTAAAGTTGCCAAGTTTGGAGACTCCTGGTATACAGGTAGTCGACAGTTCATTTAGTGACTTCAAAGTTACAACAAAAACGTGACTTATGACCATTTTTCACACTTATCACCATTACAGCATCCCCATGGTTATGTGATCAAAATTCAGACACTTGGCAACTGATTCATATTTATGACAGCTGCAATGTCCTGGGATCATGTGACCACCTTTTGCGACCTTCTGACAAGCAAAATCCATGGGAAACCAGATTCACTTTACTTTTTTTTTACTTTTATTTAATTTATATACCACCCTACTCCCGAAGGACTTAACATCCATGTGGCAAGAAATGTTGTAAAATGAGGCAAAATTCACTTAACTAATATGCAAGTTAACAAGGACTAAGCTAAATGTTGGAGTTCCTGGACACCTGGCGAAAAATGGGCTACAGAACTCAGCTGCAGAACTACTGGAAGGAAAGGAAAGGAAGGGAAGGAAATACCCATCACAAATATACCATGATTGAAAACAAAGAAATAATGATCTGTTATTACAGATCAAGTGCAACAAGAAGATATTTGAAATGAATGCACCAATTCTAGGAAGAGCAAAATCCAGAATCAGAAATAAAAGAACAGGGGCTAGCAGATCAACGTTACGAAATAATAATTCACAGAAACAGCATTGGAAGAAACTGAAAAAGTCTACACAGGGCAGAGAAATCAAAGCCGTGCCAGAAGTAATTTAGACTGTTGAGGTAAACAAGGGAGAGTTAGTATTAGAGGAATCTAGCAGAGATATAGAATTGTATTCATTTGGAAACCAGGTAACCTCTCCTCTGCCTCAGAAAGAACAAAGCCATCTAACTAAAGTAGAAGATTTTTTTTTAAAAAATAATTGAGCATCTGGAATAGCACAAAAACATCAGAATAAAGTTCCCTGCATTGAGGTTTGTTCCAAAGAAACAGCAAGTACAAGAATTAAAAGATGCCAATACTGCAATATCAAATATAAGCACCAGCTCACTGCAAGAAACAAACCAACTAATGTACACCATAGCTACAGTTATAAATATAAACCTGGGATGCAAGGTCAACAAAGAAGAAAAAAAGCCCAAAGCCACCAAAATGAAAGATCAAACTGGAAAATAAGATCAGCAATTGTTGTTCTTATTAATCAAACTTAACTGCCTATCTCCTAGTAGAGAGGCTCTGGGTGGGATAAAAGCAGTAACATTCCGAGACAATTCAAATATTATAGGTCACTTATTTTAAAATGTATGGGGCTCACTCTACTTCAGGTTGACTCTTGGCTAAATGATGGACATGTTCATGAAATGAATTTGTCACTGAATTCTTCTAGAATTTTTTTTTACTTTCCATTTTCACCTGAGTGTCTGTATTTCTCAATAAATTCCTATTCAACTATTACACATGACCCTTTTTTTTTGGTGATTAGCCCAGGCCAGGTACATAATGCTGAGCACATCAAAATACTAGATATTCAATTTTCAAACTCTGTTCTGCAGAATTCTAGGGTTGGTGAGAAATTGATGGGATTCTGTGGAAAGCAAACAGGTGTTCAGCCAAATGCAGCCACATATTTTTTTTTTCCAAAGGTAACAACAGAAATGGTAAGACAAGCTACCCAACATTTACAAGTACTGTCCCCAAGGAAGTAGTTTATGCTCATCCAAACTTATTGCTTTGCCTCTTGATCAAGGATACTAGGATATATATTTTTAAATTAGGTTTTGTAACTTGAAGTGTGACACACATACGCACCCAACATAGTTGCCAAACAGTGCTAAAATTCAGAACGGGTACCATTCAGCCAGTACTGGGTTTCAAATACTGGTGCTACCGGTTTGCCATTGGCAACGCGCAGGTGCACATGCTTCCTTTGCAAGTGTGCATGCGCAGAGCGTTTTTGATGACGTCTGGGCGGAGCCTCCTGCTGCCATTACTGGTTTGCCCAAACCGGGGTGAACTGAGGGCAACCCACCACTGCATGCAACCATGTTAGGACAGGCAGAACTAGGCAAAGAGGATCTGGCCTCTCTTAAATGTGTTTGCCATTTTATAATAATATATTACTAAAATATGTCAACAGCAGTATATTTAAAGACAAGAAGTTTGCATGGAAAATTATTTTGTGCATGAAACAAATGCAGTTTAGCTCAAAAGTTCAACTGAATCCTTTTGAAGAGTGACAGTTCAGCCAACAGATTGCAGGTCCCAGCAGAGACAAACTCAGAGGTATCACATGGAATAATGGGACAAAGCTTGTGGGGTTTTTTTCCCTACTGCATTTTCTCTGCATGATTTATGCATCATCCACCATCTTCCTAGTTCTGTATAAAAAATGTAAGATAGCATTATTAGAAAATAGCACAACACAATTAACATTAAATAAACTAGTCACATAGGCACAAAGAACAAATAGGCAGAGGTGATATGTAAAATTTGTTACTACCGGTTCTGCGGGCGTGGCTTGGTGGGGGAGTTGTAACTGGGTGGGCATGGCCAACTTTTTTTTTTACTTTTACTTTTACTTTTAAAAGCATTTTTTTCTACCACCTCTTTTAAAAGAAAAAAAAGCCTCCGATGATCAGGCAACTCAGCTGGGATCGTCAGAGCCTTTTAAAAGCATTTTTTCTACAACCTCTTCGGCCAAAA
>WNWU01000016.1:13540032-13633950 GCA_012654045.1 Ptyas mucosa | reverse complement strand
CTTTTTTTTTTTTTACTTTTAAAAGCATTTTTTTGGCCGAAGAAAAATTGGGGGGTGGGTGGGTGGGTAGGGATTTTTGCTACCAGTTCTCCGAACTACCTGCCGTCATCACTACCTGATTGGGTGATCCGGTCCAAACCGGGAGCATTTCACCCCTGCAAATAGGTAATATATAGGGAAACCAGTGTGTGTACAATTTGCATTTCTAACTTAAGATCCTGTATTCCATGTAATGTGAACAATTTAGCCAAACAATACACATCATAAATTTGCTTGTATTACATATGAATAAAAGTTAATTACCATGTTTATAGCATTAGCATATCTTAGCAACAGCTATTAAAAAGCTAAAACAAACATATTCCTGCTTGCCAATCTATTTTCACTGGATAAAAGGAATCAATTTTCCACACTCGGCACCTTTCTCCCAATATGCACTGCCATGGCCATTGCACATGAAACATGGCACATTCTACCAGCCTTTTGCTCTTTCTTCTGATATTCTTCACATCTTCCTTTCCCTTAGCTGCAGTGAGGCACTGTGGTGACCTGTAAATACGAACGTATGTTGGACCAAATATAGATCACCCCAAACTGGTGGTTTTGTGCAGAGATTGGTCCATTCATAGAATGTTTTGCACTTTTCCCTTTTGCACAGACCCTTTTTATCTCTGGTGACTACAGAAACATCGAAAGAAGCTTAACTTTTGGAGATGGGAAGCTGGGACGGAATATTCACAATGTTGCTATATTTTAAACATTGTTAATATTTTTGCACTGTATGCTTGATGTGTTTAAAACTGTGGCAAATCACCTTTTCCTTTTAGATCATTTGATCAAAAGACAAGGAATGTACAATTAAAAAATAATTAGATCAAAAACATTTAAAACATGTTTTAGTAAGTAACCCTTTATATTTAACAAATCTAACTTTTAAAATAATAGCTTAACAATTGAAACAATTGAGTATTATTCAACTTTTTCCCTCTAAAATAAAAAGATCATGCACAGAATTCACTTTTTTTAATAGTTACATTCCTCACATAGTATTAATTCCTGCATAAAATCAGAACATTTACAGTAATTTGAGCTCCTTGTTGTTTAGCAAAATTCAGTATCACCATATATTCCCCTGTATCAAAATTGGGAAACTATGTTTACATAACTTTGTTGTATGAGGCAATGCAATGGGACAGAAAGTGTATACCATATTACATTGGGGTTGGTGACAGACACACGTTAACAATTACTGTTATTGTCTTTAACCTGACAGAACATATTTTTCAGCCCCATTGTGTATTACAGAGGTTTTCTCAGCCATCAGAAGTGATGCTTCCTATATATTTACAGAGTCTCCTGTGGTAAAACTACATGTTTTATCATTATTGGGTTCTTTAGTCTGTAGAAGTTGAACGCTTTCTGAGGACAAATGTTATTTTACATGAAGTTTATATCAGTCATAACTGGATGACTTACACACTACTCTTCCCACAATCCATTCCACAAACGTTTCTTGGAAAGCTCCTCTACCAATAGCTTTTTTTTAAAGTTTTGCTCAGCGACTCTTTTATTCTTTTGTCTATTAATAAAGTGTTGCAAAGATGGATCTAAAAAACCTTCATGCTTTCTTTTTGGAACAAACTCTAGAGCTTCCTTCCAATTTCCAGTATTTTTCAGTGCTAGTAAGATCATTATCATTTGATCCAGAGTAAGAACTTTGGCTCCACTTTTCCAATGAAAGTATCTTTCAAGAGGAAGTTGTGCTGTTGCCAACTTCAAGCGCTTTGCACGAGCAAGAGAGACTCCCTTCCTTATTGTCTTATCAACTAGGGATCCAATTATATAGGTTTTATTATGGTCAAATGTTTCCATTACATTGGGGGAATCAGCAGTTAAGTAGACAATCTGATCCCTTGGAAATAATTCAACATAAGACTTTTCTGTCACTGTCACAAACAAATTGTCCCATGCATCTCCATAACGCTTGAGGAATTCTTTGTGGTATGGACCATCTTCTTTAAAATTACAGTAATATAAATGGAATGGTTCTACAGATTTACGATTGGCTCCTTCACATTCCATCATCTGTTTCACCGTATTCTGCATCTCTCTGTCTGACATATCATTGTAATCCATGTCAAATACCAGAGGCTGGCCAAAACTCATAGCCTGAGCAGCTTTCCAATTGTACGTAACATCCATTGAGGACTCCCAAATGGCCCGAAACAATCTACTTTTTGGTACTAGCTCTTCATTTTCCATTGTTTTTCTAAGTTCCTCCCTTTCTTCCCGTTGTTTTTTCTTTTTTTCTTTTTCGGCATTCTTTCTCATTTCTTTTGAAGCCAAAAAGGCCAAATACTTATTTCTTGAAGAAACAGAAGGATATTCAATCAACCTCTCTAACTGTTCTTCAGTAATATTTTCTGGAGCAGCTTTACCTAAACGCCTAGACATGTCAATGTATTCCTTAATAGCTGCTATATTAGGCTCTTCCTCAGGCGATGCTTTTTCAAATGCTTCTTTTTCCAAGCCGGAAAGCACAACCAATTTCCATTCATCTAGATCTATGTTCTGATCAGCATTTTTTGAAATACTTTTGTTCAAATAAATCATCCTCAATGTTCCACAAGTACTGATTTTGCTGGGCATTGTTAAAAATAATCCATATTTTGTCATTTTCGGTGCAATCAATTTGAAGGCAGATCTTCTAATTAAATTCAATAAATGCATGTTGAAAAAGGTCAGAATTGACAGTTGTGATGTCCAAGAGATACCTACAGTCACACATATATAGAAAAGAGAAGATATTTTAGAAAAACAAACCTGAAATTGTTCATCATAATTATTATAAACATCAGTAATACAAACTAATTTTCTTAATTGCATTTTTATTTTACCAAATTCTTATGATTCTGAATAGATTGCAAAATAATGCAGTCCCAATGATATATAAGGGCTGAAAATAAATGTATTAAGATCAGAGCAAAGGAGATACAAGACATTTTAAACTGAAAAAGTAGCCTTTTTGTGATTTCAATCATATTTTGGAGAAGCTCAGTTCCTACTGACCAAGGCAGTGATGCAAAGTAGACAGAACTGTCAAGCCTACTTTTTAAAAAGTATATATATGTATATTAAGAGTATTTTAAAACTCATGGCATAGTTTTAAAATAATATATATTATGTATGTATGTAAATTAAGAGTATATTAAAGTATATTAAAGTATTTTTGCATTTCTCCTCTCAAAATGGCAAAAATAAAAAGCTACCAATGTGCTTGGAAATGTAGCCAAGGGACTCGGGAGTCATGGAATACTGGAATTCCTGGTTATCTAGTCATTTAAAGAAAAAGACAGACATGAACAATGCAAAAGAGAATAAGAAATAGTATAGGAAGTTTAAAAGCACAGTTAAAGTAGAAAAGGGAAAAATAAAATTTACAATTGATTTAATTGTATATGATGCAGTGAGGGTCATAAAAGACACAAGGTTAAGGAGATATTCTGAATGTGAAACATATTTTAACTCTGCCAAAAAGTTAAGTGAAAATGAATACAGAATGTGGATATGAATGTGGAAGACAAAGGAAAAAATGAAAGAAAGGTAAGTAGAAAGTAAAAGAGAATGACTATTTTATAATAGGACTATTACGCGAAAAAAAGAGTGATCTCACAATAGAATGAATAAAAAGTGCATGTAAGGAAAATTATAAGGAAGCTGCTAGAAACAAAGCCAAAAAACTATGTTAAAGAGTAAGACACAAGTGTATGGAGTTACATTAAAAAGTAGTATTAAAAAGATGCTTAGTAGAATGATGAAAATAAAAGAAGCTGTCAACAAAAAAGGAAATATAAGAATGGTTGCTGCAAAACTATGAAAACTGACTTTGATGTGAATAACATCTTAAGATGTATATGGAGTTTGATTATGGGGTGGCTGCATGAGTTGTTTAATATATAGTGTTTGTTGCAAGAAATGAATATTGAAATAAACTATGTAAATGTATGCTTCACACAACTTTGCTGTATGGCAGTACAAACTGGGAATGTCAGGAGAAATGAAAAAGTAATGAAAAATTAAAGTGAATGAAGAACGAATGGAGGTACTTATACACTGTAAAACACAGAGATACAGATATGGTAAAATGTATTTTATAAAATTATATTACCTTTTATCTTTTAAAATATTTGGTCACTTGATATGTTTGTATAGTAACACACATCTGAAGTTCTAGAGAAGAAAAACAGCTTTTAGAAACTTGAAACTAGTTTCTGCTTGATTTCAGTTAAAGCATTAACATCTCATTTAGATTCTCACATCTTCTAGGCCAGGAGTGTCAAACTGGTGGCCTGCGGGCCAGATGCGTCACATGCAAAACACGCCTACCCCAGGTTTTCTCCATCTGTAAATGGAGAAAATGTCGCAAAACATCATGTGATGGCAACGTGATGCAGTGAGTTTGATACCTGTGTTCTAGGCATTTATTTTGCTAAGGGCAGATATATATAATTGGGTATCATCAGCATAAGATTGATATCTCATCCTATGGCAATAGATGAGCTGTAGGGGCCAGTAGTGGAATCTCTTCCCCAATCACCACCAGCTGGAATCAATCCTGGATAAAGAGTCAAATTAGAACATAAATACTTTTGTTTCCATATGGAAACTGCTTCTGAACTTCGTGCTTGATGTGGAAAAGAATGAAACTTTGGTTTTGGGTTTTACAGATTGACTAATAGACTTTTGTAGAAATGACTGGTTCATACTATTATGGTAAAACAAAAAGTTGTGATTTATTAATGCCTTATTTTATTGCAACAGATGGAGTCGGAAGTCAACGTTTCTGTTTCTTTCTCTACCCTTCCTCACTTTTCTTTTCCCTTCCCCTTCACCATCATTTTATTTGCTTTTGTATTTTATAATACTTTATAATCAAATAAAATGTATTTGACTGAGAAAGAAGCCAATTTAGCACAACATCATGCAGCCCTCCCCAAATTCTCTGAGTCAATCCAGGATACTTGGTCAATGGTATCAAAAGAGAAGTCAAGCAGAGCAAGGATGGATCCACAATTGTCATCTCATCCTTGTCAGAGATCATTCAAAGAGCAAAAATGTTATTTCTGTCTGAAATCCTGACTGAAAAGTAGGCTATATTTTCTATTTTTTCCTTCATTTTGCAGTTTTTATTTTCTTTTTTTTGTATTTTTAATTGTAATGCTTAATAAAAGTATTATTAAAAAAGATGAGGTCACATACAGAAAAAAGGCTTATGCCAGAAAGTTCCTTTCCCAAAATATGGAAGCTATGAAACCGTTGAGAAAACATAATGAAAAACAGACAATGAACTTCTTATTTTCTCCTTACTATGAAGCAAGCCCAAAAAGATTTAATATTTTTTTAGCTATGTGTACAAAAATCTGATTTTAATATTAGAATTGTAATGTATCCTCCTATACACACATGAAATCCACATATTATTTATTACTGAGAAATGGCCACTTCCCAGCAGGTCTATTATAGTAAACCACATTATTTTCAGTGAGATACTGTCCACTTGTCATAAACTCATCTAGTCTGAGCACAACTATTCGTGACTACACCAGCACATAATTCTCTTGGCAATAATATCCGTTTGCTACCTCTTTCTTCAGTGTTTTCACTATTATCTTAGTCTAATCTACCACGCAGATATTTCAGGTGGTTTCTAATCTAAATACTAAAGCTTCACCGCTGTGGTTTCCCGAGATCAGCTAAAGTTGGCTAGCTGTGGCATAAGAAGAAATCACACTGAATTCAGTGGAATTCAGATATACAAACCTAAGTTTCACTGTAAGTATGCCTAATTAGCGTCAGAAATAATACAATACGTTTCTTCGTTCATTCTTTTTTTTTCTATTTTTTTAATTGACAAACGCGGCAACATTAAAACAGCCATTACCTCCTTCCTATATTTAAAATGAGTACCATCTACTGAAGAATTTCAAAGGGGGAGCAGTAATATTAATTTTGCAAAACCAGATCTATTATAGTTGAGAGTCCATTTACTTAGGTGATGAAATGGACTGAATTCATGAGGTCTCACGTTGTTTTAATAAACAATCTTACTTTCTAATATTTCGCATACTTACCAACCCGCACATGCAAGCATGGCTACCCGGCTCCGGAATGGGTCCGTCCCTAAATATATCCCGTCGGAAAGCCTAGAACTAAGACTCTGACTAATGGTTCCGTCAGCGAAAACTAGTTCTGTAGCGGTAGTTGCCATTGATTGGAGAAAGTCCTTGTCATTCACTGGGACTCGTTGACAGTTTCCTCCCCCCCACCCCCAGCAAAAACAAGCTTACGCGCGTGCGTGTTTGCTATCTCGAGGCACTAACTAAGCTATTATCTCGTCAGCCGGTATGAGTTTCTTGCTGCCTCAGTTAAACAGCAAAAAGGAGGTGGATGAAGCGATTAAGACCGTGGCGGAGAAAGTCCTGGTTCTTCGCTTTGGTAGAGATGAAGATCATGTCTGCCTGCAACTGGATAACATTGTAAGCCGGCATTTGCTTTTTATTTATTTGCAATCCCCCGAATCTAAGCGGCGTACATCGCAAAACTGATCCTAAAATGAAGATTATTTGTAGCTCAGTTGTTTTCTTGCAGAATTTTTCAAAAACTAAATTAGCGCTGATGATGTTACCTACTTAGGGTAATGAAACGTCTGCAAGAAAACCAAGCTCGGAGAGCGCCAAACACCCCGATCTTAAAATATTTTCATTTGGTGCCAAAGGAGGTCAGATAGATTGAGCTGCAATATTTCACAGTGAACGAAACTGCCATCTATATTTATCAGACATACATCTGATGCTAGCAGAATCTGCAGCAAGGCCTCTCTTAATAATTTAAATGGATGGATTGTTTAGTAGTATACTTGTTATCCTTGCTATCCAAGTTACAATTATTGCTAGCGTATTTCGAAAAGTACATGTAATTATAATCCAATTTTGATGTCTTTAAAAGCTTTGACTCCTTTCTTCATGCATCCAGTGTATCACATAACTTTGGTTTCTTGACAGCTTGCAAAAACAGCTCATGATTTGAGTAAAATGGCTGCAATTTATTTAGTGAATGTGAGCAAAGTTCCAGTGTACACCCAGTATTTTGATATTAGTTATATTCCATCAACTGTCTTCTTTTTCAATGGGCAACATATAAAAGTGGATTATGGGTAAGTTGGCTTGCATGTAGCCTAAGTGTGATCATGTTTGTTGGTATTGATTTTATTATTCTGTGACTTATTCTGTTCATTATGCAGAGCCATTATATAGATTGATTTTGGCTTGAATTACTGTGATTTAATTAGGTCACAGAATATGCCAAGGCAAAATCAAACAAGAATGCAGGAAGTATTTTCTGTCAGACCTTTTGCCTATTAATTTGGATAGGTAGGATTTGTATGCAGAATATGTAAGAAGTGAGTTGAATGTTACAGAGATGGGTTGGCATGATTTATACCACAAGGCTTATGGGGATGGGAAGTTGGTGAAATGGCTAAATGAAGTTCATTAAGATCGCCAAATATTTAATATTTTTAACCTGTATCATATAGTGATTGTGACAGCTTGTTTAATTAGAAACATACAGTTCAACCGGGGAGTCTAAACTTCTGCGTGCAGGTGTATTCAGCAAACTATGACATAAGACAGTGCATTAATTCAAACACTGACCAATTGTTTATTATATTGATGAATGGTATCAATCCACAAAAAGGTTAAGGAATGAATGCTGAAGACTTTATAGATTTTAAATTCCCAAGTTGTATTTTTGAAAATAAAGTCCTGTTACAAATGATAAAATATATTATCGGGCATAATGAATCTGTATGTAAATAGTTCTATCATAAAACATTGTTGTGGTTAATTTTATATCGTGAAACATATCTTGTAAATTAGGTTTATATCAGAAATAGGTATTGCTTTGGTATTGATTGCTAGCCATGTCTGAATTGAAACTCCTGGTCATAGGTCCTGAAGCTATAGGTTTCATTACCCATTTATGAAGATTCTTGAGAAATACTCTAGACTGGATGAACTTTTAATTTGATCTTGCACAGTTATATAAAACGCTAACAAATATATATGTAAAAGTGAGGAGCTTGGTAGATTCAGATTTTGAACTACTTGTATTTTTGAATTTCAACTTTACATTGTTGTTTAAAATTGGCTTTATATTATTTTTTTCCCCTAAACAGATCTCCAGATCATACCAAATTTGTAGGAAGTTTCAAAACAAAACAAGACTTCATAGATTTGATTGAAGTAATCTATCGTGGAGCAATGCGTGGCAAACTCATTGTACGAAGCCCAATTGATCAGAAGAATATTCCCAAGTATGAACTTCTCTACAAAGACATTTAAATGCCGTTTCTGGAAATAAGTGGAAGTTGGAATGGGCACATCTTAAGATTGATTATGCCATGGCTTATTTGAACACGTGTCCCAACTAACCCAGCAAAAAGAAGTAATCTTAATCTTTGCATGATCATATTGGTCAACATCAAAACAGACAGATTTTCTGTCATTATTTTCCTTAAAGTTATGTATGTCAACAAGTTGCTGACTTTCTATTGTTATTAGTTTATAGCCTACATCTTAACAATTTGTTAAATAAAGGAACCCGCTCTAAATCAAACAAGTAAATGCCTTGAACTATAAACATAAATAACTTTTTCACACAAGATAGAAAAACAAAACCGAATAAATCATTTTATAGACTAACAATAAATAAGTTACAATTAAATCACAACTTAGCATGTGTGAATCATCATTGAAATCACTTGTTTTTCTCTTTTCTTTTTGACCTAGAGATAGTTGTATTTAATTATATTATTTAATAAAATAATGTATGTACCATAATTGCTGTAAATATTTTTGCCTTTGTCCTGCCTGTCCTGATAAGTTTAGCTCTAAAACTATTTTTATCAGCCAGAATTTGGAGCCCATGTGAGAGATGTGATGCTAAAATCTTTTGACTTTTAAAGATGGAATCATGCCATGGATGCAGCTACCAGTAGATAGTCTGCCTCCTGTCCACCCCCAAACTTACTTCCTGAGTTCTTTGGGGGAACTATTTAATGTCTTTTTTCATGGTTTCAAGCAGACTGATTATAGGATGGTTGAGGGAGGAATAGCAGAGTTGTTCCATATTAGGAGCAATGATTCTAGTTGTGACGAATAGAACTGATTGCAAGATAGAGAACAATTTTATCTGGATAATTTAATATTTCTTCTCTGTAGGTGCAGGTCATTTTAGAGCAAAAATAACATTATTTATGATTTGATTATGGTGGATAAAATTGAGACCTGGCTAGGAGAAAAGGTGAACTCTATCTTCTCTTTCTATTGTGAAGTAGATTCTGGAATGTTGGGAGAGCAGATTATAGCTATGTCTCCTAAAAACAAACATTTTTACCAGGATGCCTGGAGAGAACATATATTTATTCTTCCTTCCTTTTCTTCATAACTCCAGGATAGGGTGAGAATTTTATTTATGTATGGTCCCTCAGTAATAGATTTCATAAAATAGTATGACTGATTAGGGAGATGCTAGCTTATCTATTGTGCAATTCCATTTTAAACCATCAATAAGAAAAATGCATAGATCTGTATAGAATCAATCCTTAAAAGCTACCTGAAAAGCCATGCCCTTACTAGCTTCCAAGATTGCTACAAGGAGGGACATATTCAGCTCAGTGGACAAACTATTCCATAAGAATATGGAATAGTTGAGAATACCTGATAGTAGGCCATGCTTCTGCCATAATGACTGATAAGTAAGGATCCTTTGTAGATTCTGATCATCTAGATAAGACAGAATATATTTGGGAAAGACAAGTTCTTAAATATTCAGGGCTTTAAAGCTGGTGACCAGCTCACTGGGAAATGGACTCCAACCAGTGTAACTCTGCAGTATCAAAACCATTGAGCACATAGGTTTATTTGTATCCTGCCTTGGCTGCAAACATGTCCAACACATCTCCTATTTTCCCCACAGCAACTCTGTGGAGTAGGACTGAGAGAGTGATTGACCCAAAGAGTCCTAACTGGCTTTCATGGCTAAGGTGGTACTTGAACTCATGGTTTCCGCTTTCTAGACTGGTGCCTTAACCACTAGACCAAATTGGGTTGCTGCATTTTGGACCACCTGAAACTTCTGGGTAGTGTTCAAGGGCAGCCCCATGTTAATCTAATCAGAAGATGACAAAGGTGTAAGTGATCCTCCTCAGAGTATTATATTCCAGGTAACGTTGCAACTGGTTTATCAGACAAAGGCCCTCCTGGTCATGCTGTGTGTAGAAGCCAACTGTTCAGAAAGATCCCAGGTTGCAAATTTGCATTACAGGAAGCACAGCCCAGTAAAGAGTCAATGATGATACAATTCTGGAATCAGAAGGCTTATGATTGAACCACCATTCTGTAATACAGAATGAAGTTTAAGTGTGTTTTTCTTTGACAGCCTACAGGCACCAACATGGGAAATTTACAGCATCTCCCATTGAGCCTGTGGCAAAGCTGTATAATTGGATATCATCATATTGGTGAAACTTTATCCTGAAGCAACAATTTATCTCTCCAAGAGATTTCATATAGATTCAAATCTTGATGCCAAATCCCACAATATATTTCTGGTGCTGTTTAGTGCATTCCAGGAATTCATAGCAACCAAAACAAATAGTACTATCCTATTTATTCCAGTGCTGAGTCACATTGCTGTTTTCATGCTGGTCTGGCCTTTCGCTCAAAGCACAAGGGTGGTGGCCATTATAGTTTTTATGTTTTAAGTTGCTTATGAAGGTGATTTTGTCAATCACTCTTGGAATAGGGAACTCTTCAGTGAGAGAGACAGGATCACTCCTAAACAGCCTCTTCAAAATTAGCTTATAATATACAAACAACGTAGATAACTAGAACACAGAAGATTCATCATAAACTACTAAGGCATGGCAATCTGGTACTATGCTGCAACTCTGTGTACAACAAATATGCATTTTATCTAATAAAATTTTCCCAGGTAGTTAAAGCCGTTTCAAATTTGCTCTAAGAAGCTATGACTTACTGTGATATTTTTAATGGGATCTTTGCAAAAAGCCTTTGCAGCTGAGAAAACTCAAATTCTAGAGTCAGTTACAAGAATGTGTTGTCAGTAATTTGTAATATTAATATTGGATAAATTTGTGATTTTGGGAGATATGGGAAAGCTACTTGGAATGGTAGTTTACTGCCTATTTGGATTCTTGTTCAATGTGTTCACTGTGGCCTAGCTAACATAATACTCCATTGAGAAAGGACAGAATGCTTTGTTTAGACCTTAATAAATCTATCTCTCTCTTAAATTGTAGGTTAGCCTCCTGTCTTTGGGAAAAGGTATAAATAGGTTGTGGCTAACCAGCTTCAAGAAAGATTGTCTAGATATATTTCAAACTAATCTGAAGACAGCATTAGTCTAATAGATGATTTATCAGTCATTTCTGTAAAACTAATAAGACTATGTTAGTCTGAAGTTTGGTGCTAGGCATTAAAGATGGGTTGGTGATACCCAAATCTTTTTCTCTATTTCAGTCACAAGAAGGGGCAATATTTTTTGAAATGTACGTCCACAAGGGATAATACTGTTAAGCTTGATGCAGGATAATAGAAATATGATTAATAAATAATAATAAATAATAATAATAATAAATAATAATAATAATAATAACATGAAATTAAAATCAGACAAAGTGGCGGTGTTTATTTTCAAGGATCATGATCTAGATCAGGGATGTCAAAGTGGCGGCCTGCGGGCTGGATCCGTCACATGCAGGCCACGCCCACCCCAGCTCCGTGAATGGGAAAACCCATCACAAAACATCACATGACGCCAACGTGATGCAGCAAGTTTGACACCAATGATCTAGATTCTAGAGGACAGGCTATACTTCAGAAAAAAGTAGAACAGTTTGAGAACCCTCCTACATCCTGATCACATTCTGTTTTCTCAGGTTATATTGGATTGCTTTATGGTAACTAGCTTAGAAACTTCTGCATGTTCAAAATGCAGCAAAAGATTGTTCAAGGACTATTTGGAGGGTAGCATTTTGTCTGTTCCTCTGGGAATTGACTGCACTGTCTGCCAGTTCCTAGAGGACATATAAAATGCTGATTATTACCAGTAACCCTAAATCATCTAGACTCAAGTTGTCTGAGTATATGCATGATTCTCACTTCTAAAGTTGCCAGACAATCCATTTTTCAATATATCAGTCATCTGGTGATGATTTGGGATTCAGTCTATTCTGTCATCTCTAGGTTGTAGAATGTATTTTCTGAAGATATTCAGTCTACATTTTTTACAATCCTGCAAAAACGCCTTAAGGGCCCATCTTTTCAACTGAGTTTTCATTCTTTTTAGAAAGTTGAAATGTTTATATAAGATGTATGTATATTTTAATCTGTTACTTTATTTTAATGTTGGTTCATGACTGAAATTGTAATTTAAATCCAACCTGAACCAAAAGAACAGTTTTCAAGTAAAATGGAAATGAAAATGTAGATAATAATCTAGAGAAAAGAGATTTTTAAAAGTAACTTTTAAAAAAGTCTTAATATTAACAGTAAATAAGATCAATCTAATTTGATGTGACTGTCAAATAAATATAATTTTATACAGTAATTTTTGTGAAATGTTCAATATTTCTTTGCTGATTTGAATGTATACTATACATGTACTCTGAGGTTTAAAACATTCAGAATTATGCTAATTTGAAGTACAAATAATTGACTAATATTTCAAACAAGATTTTAAACCTATTTCTGATATGTTTATCCTATTTACATTTTCATTGTTTTGCTGATGGTTCAGATTAAATGAGAGTTTTTAAAAAGAATTTATTTGTAAGGCATTGAAAGAAACAATTGTCACTAAATTACAAATTTATACAAAGTATCCTTTCAACAACTAAAATAAAGCCTGACCATGGAATTCAAAATTGCACCTTACATAACATAATATCCGCTTCAGCCAAGGGGCAAGAAAAGAAATAATATATTAAATAAAATAATTTATCTTAAGAGTGTGCCTAGGCATTCGCATCAAATACCTTTTTTTTTCCTGACAGAAGAAACTGAAAAACATATATTCTTAATTTTTTTTCATGGCATTTTTGCTCCTTGTTGCAATAGGTGATCTACTGAAATTGTCTTTATTACTAGTTTTCAGTGCATTCCTTAGATATTTGAAGATGGACTGCAGGCTAGAGGATGGAGCCATATTGTACTTTTCAGATCCGGTGGAGACTATAGGACAATCCATTTTTACAAGGTAGTCTACTGACCTATCTATAGGCTTACTATTTGATATCCATTCTTGACAGTGCTTCCATATCCATGTTTGTACCTCAGAATTGCCTTGTGTCTGATGTTTCATGTGATGTTTAGAGTCAATAAGTGCAACAGCATACACTTTGTTCATCACTTCCAAAGTTCTTTGCATGAGTAAGTTGATAAAAATCAATCCCCCATAGCCATGGGCAACAAAGGCTACATTTCTAGATGAAGTCTTTGAAATGAAGTGATCCCAAACATAGGTTGTATGTTCTTCGGGGTTACTGCTGTTTCTCTTTGGGACTGCCCATGATAAATTTAGAGGACAAATAGCATCATTCTCTAAAAGGCTTAAACATTCTGGTTCTATTTTCAGATCTACAAAATTGTCATTAGGATTTAAAACAATCACTCCCCAAGAGCACTGTAGAGCCATTGTAATGAAAGGTATCTGAGATCCATGTTGAAGGCCCTCATGTATTATTGACCTCTGTGCCCACTGGCCTGCACGAAATGTTCCTTGATCTTGAAGAAGAACAAGTAAAGTTGAACTATTTGTCAATGCATTCTCACTCATGAAAAAGAAACTATGAATTTTACTGGCTGCCATGCATGTTGGGATGTAAATCTTCTGCAGACTGCAAACTTTTTCCAGGAGCTCATAAACATACTGAGTTATTAACTGTCCAATAATTTGGTAACGTTTATGATTTTCTTTATATGAATTCTGATAATTATAAACAAAAGGTTCATTAGTGTCTACATGCTTAAGTTCACCATTTTTGTTAAAGTCGTATTTAAGTTTTTCTGGGCACTCTGAATTATTTATTAGTTTCCTGAAGCTCACATCTTCAATCATTTGTAGCCACTATAAATAAAGAAATTATGTTAAAACGTATTTTACTTCTTAAAAGTTTTCAAGTTTCTCTAACTGTTTTATAAAAAAACATGTACCTTTATTGAAAACACAATATTGCTTTTCATATATTGTCATAAAGCAGTAAAATTGTATTAGAACTATAACCAGTGGTGGGTTGCCCCCGGTTTGCACCGGTTCTATAGAACTGGTAGTAAAACCGGCAGGAGGCTCTGCCCACCGACCCCGATGTCATCAAAATGCTTCTGTGCTTGCGAGGAAGAGCATGCATGTGCGTGCGGCCCCACTGCAAACCGGTAGTAAAGGTAAGTAGAACCCACCCCTAACTATAACCTCTAGGAATATGATTATGAAACATCTGAAAAGTAATAGTTCAATCATATTGACCCAAGGGGAGGAGTTAAGCAGGAAATTACCTCTTCTCTTCCACTGAAATCAGCATGACTCAGAAATACATATAATATCTTTGGCTAGAGCCTACTGTTTATTTCTGCCCTTTCTACTTCAAGAAACTCAAATAAGAGATACTGTCAGTTGGCCAGACCTAAATGCATTAGGTTTCAGATGTAACATCCTATATTACTAGCGTTATCACACTGAAGATGATACCTTGTTGGGTAATGAAATGCCTGCCAGCAAACAATCAAGTTCAGAGAGTATAATAAATAACCTCTTACTCTAAATTAAAACAAAAACAACATATAAACAGTATACATACTAAACAATCCAAGAAACACTAAAATTATGTAACAAAATAACCTATTTTAAGTTTAAATATAATCCTTAAAAATATACACTATAGAATATCAATACTAACAGAAACACCCAATATTTCTATAGTATAACAAATCTAATTATCAAATATATCAAATTATATTATCAAATATATTTTAGTTGCTAGTCTGCTCTAACACACAATTTGCATAAAATTGAATGTATGTGCAAATCATACTTACACTCATCTTTCATGAATAATGCAAAGACTTCTGGATACTTTCATTTGCTATGCTTCAGGAACCTCTTTAAATAGACCCAGGCAGAGTGATGAGTTGTAGAACTCTGTTGTTTTCCAATACTAGTTTGGCTGTAGTGTCAGAAGCTATTACAGTTTTTTACATTGGTGTTCCTTTTTAAAATCAAAATACATTTTTTAAACCTGTATAATGTGCTTACACTTGAAAATAGTGTTAAACTGAAGTAGACTTAAAATTGTATTGTTAAAATTGTTGTATTGAGACAATTATTTTATCTGCCTCATGTTTAAAATATAATAATTACGCTATAAATTTTTATACCACTCTTAACTGAACTATTGTATTTGCCAGCTTTGTTGAAATACAAAAATGTACTTTAACAATTCATAAAAATATAAACTCTTGCCTACATTTATCTATTATTTTTAATGTATTTTATGTACGGTAGATGTCTGTGGAGATTGTCAGTTACCCAGGTCATGGTTGTCCCAAAGGTGCTTTTTCAAGAGGCAACTGGACTTTCTTGTTTTTCTTTGAATACGTTTGACTTCTCATCAAAGAAGCTTCTTCAGTTCTGACTGGATGGTGGGGAATGAAAGGATTTATATTCCTTGCAGACAGCTGGTCATTTGCATTCTTGAATGAGAAGCCAAACGTCTTCAAAGAAAAACAAGAAAGTTCAATTGCCTCTTGATAAAATATCTTTGGGACAACCATGACCTGAATGACTAAGAATTTCCACAATCATTTAGCTATGCACTTTGGAATGAACACCTGTGTATAGTACGGGAGTATGAATGGATTCCAGAAAAATTGCAGACTCAGGAACCATTTGTGCTTCAGTTTGAGATTGAGACAACACAGACTCAACCCCAACAGCCTGCACCTGTGTTCAACGGTGAAGGGACACAAGTCAGAAAACATCCTCCCCATTGCACTACTCAGGTGACAGACAAACCTCTAAGTGGCCTCAATGACTCTCTGAAAGAATGCAAATGACAAGCCATCTGCAAGGAATATAAATCCTTCCATTCCCCAACATCCAGTCAGAGCTGAAGAAGCTTCTTGGATGAGAAGCGAAACATCTTCAATGGAAAACAAAGCCCAGTTGCCTCTTTAAAAAGCACCTTTGGGATATTTTACATAGAGCATTTCATGGGTACTTCTGAATTAAGGGCTATAAATCTATATGTATCTAAAATATGTATCTAAACACATCTATCTAGGAAAAATATGGATATTTGAAGAATAAATGTGCACAATTTAGATTTGTTTATAATTGCTAAGAATATTATACCTTCCAGGAAAGTGAACAAAGGCAATGGGGGGAAAATCTAGAGCCAGCCATAAGAGACTGCAGAACTAGCTGAAAAGTGCAACCAAATCACTTCAGTGATAATAATTATTAAATCTGGAAAAATACTTACAATAGTGGGGTTTTAAAAGTTTGAGGAAAGTTGATTGTTTTTATGGGTTACTTTATTTTATAATTGCTTTGGCTCACAAAGGGAAGAATGCAAACCCAAAAAGGTCATCATCCATTTACAGGTTTTCCATTTCTAATTCATTTCTTATATTTTTTTTCCTTTCCACTAAAAGTCTTTTAGCAATAATAGATTAGCTAAAGAATAATTTTCCCATTAGTGTTGTACAGTGGCATCTAACTATTGTTATGGAGAAATAATGACTCTCTTCATTACAATTGCCTCAGTACAGCAATAATTGGATAAATTTCTAGTGAGACTAAAGCCCATTTATCAGTAATATCAAAGTCCATCCCTCTAGAAGCACCAGAATTAGAGATTTTAACAGCAGATGTTCTAGATTCATTTCTGGTAAAAGATAGGTTATTTATTGCGAAAGTGCTGTACTGATTGCCTTGATTTGCATTTTTACCAACTCATATTTACAAGAACAGTCTATAAGACAGTGGTTGCTTTTCCTGAAGAAAACCAACATGAATAAAGCACAGTTTAAGGTAAATGGGATACTGGGTTGATACTATATTATTTTTGTTTCTCATAAACATATTTACGGGTACAGTCTCTTATCCATCATTAATCATTGATCATATTTTTCTTTAACTTTCATTTTTATCTGTTTGGGGCTGCTCTTTTACCATTTCCTCTTCCTTGTTTTACTACCACCTTTCCTCTTCTTCTTCCCTTCTCTTCCTTCTTCTGTCCTTTTCTACTTTCTTCATTCCTTCCCTTCTACTTCCCCCACTCCTCTCTTCTTCCTCCCTTTCTAATCCTCTCAAGGTAATAATATTCTCAAAGGAAGAGCAATAGTTAATTCGTAGGCTCAATAATTTTCTAAACTTAACTCAATCTTTTGAAGCACAATTCTATACACACCTCTCTCTGTAAAGAGCACTAAATACAATTTACTCTCAAGTTGACAAGACCTTCACGACCCATTTACAGAACACTTCTACTCCAATTGCAGGTCATACAACGTCGCTTGGATTTTAGACTGGCATTGCAGAGGAGTTTATTTTCCACTCCACAGTTCATGTGGGCTTTTCAGCTATTTTTTTCCCCCAACTTTCTCCGTAACGGTTTTAACCCCACCTTTCAATTCTCCTTAATTGGAATATCATTTTAAAATAAGCCAGGATTGAATTCTCGTTTTGGCGAAGTGCAAAACGACTTACACTACGTACGTAGAGATGGAAGAGAGCGAGCGCGTACGCGAAGAGCTCTGAAACGCAAAACCATCACTGGAGCCCCCGGATGCTCCAGGACCCATCTGGACGAGGCCCGACTGGCCAGCAGCCTCTAGCGACGGCTTTCGACGCCGCGCAACGATTTTTCACGGCCACATTGCTCCGAAGGGCGGCGCCTCTACCGGAAGTGGGCGCGAAAGGCTACGCTAGGCGGCGCAACAATCTGCCGGTGGCGATCCGAATCAACAAAGGCGAGCGCAGTTGGAGGGGTAGCGGGGCTTCATCGGATCAGGTGAGAAGAAAAAAGCAACATCGACGGGCTGGTCGATGGTCGTTCGAGCTATTTCAGGGTGGAACAAGAACCGCGGGCCTTCCTTCGAGAGGAAGGTGGCTTCTGCGGGGGAGCGTTGGAGGAAGCTCCGCGGAGGGCTTTTAAAGCATTTGCCAGGGCAATATGGTGCGCCCTTTAAACGGCGAGGTGGGCAGGCTAATAGCGCCTGTCCCTTGGTGGATAGATGGCAACTACAGTGCAGTTACTGCCGTGTTTTTTTATGGGCACGAATCCTGTTCTGTTCCTTCCGGATCCCAGTTCGGATCTTTGTGCATTTGCTTTTATTCAGAAAGAAACGCACATCCCCGAGGAACACAAGCGTACGGTTTTATTGCATTATAGGTATATGTGGCTGCCGTTAGTCTCGCCCTGTTCGTTTCCTTAGCTTAGGTGATTCAGTTTTTTTTTAAATAAGGGACTCCGTGTCAGTGGCTGCAGTGAACGCAGAATTTTTATCAGGTTCGTTCTTCCGTCAACAGTTGGCGTGAGTTAGACCTTGTATTTTTGATGCGCCCCAACTGGCACTAGATAAAAGGGGTAGATCAAAATAACTGATGTTAACACCCTGGGCCATTAAATGCAGGAACTACACTGGTGGTGCTGTGCAAGTTTCACATCGAGTTAACTAGCAACTGCATGTCTTTTTAATTGCCTGTATAGATGCAAATGTTGTATATTGCAAATATACCTTTGTTACATGCTAAATGTTCCTTTAGCAATGCTTAAGGATAGTAATTGTATTCACCAATATTAATCTTGCGTGTCACTTGCTTTTCCCCCCCCCAAATATTTGTCAATATGAGGGATATTAACTTTTTTTCTCTTTGATTAGGCATGTGCTGACAATGCTACTCTATAGAATATTTTTTTCCATATGATGCTTGAATGTTATCATCTTGCAGAAATTCCACCGAACTAAAAGTAATCTTTTTGTTACAGTATGTCATAAGGAAAGTGTGGGAAGCCCCTCCCCTGAAGAATGAAATATTTTGGGGACTATTAAAAGGGAAGGATAGAATAGTTCCCCTAAAGGAGAAATAGAAAAAAACCCTTAAGGGAGGCAGAAACCAACCCCAGTTTCCCTGCCCCAAACAGAAACTGAGAAGGCCAGTTTATAGAAATGCAGATTCAGAAAGACTGGGTCAGGCAGAAACTTCAGATAAGCAACACACTAAGGAACACAATCAAGCCAAAGTTGACAAAATTAGCTCAGACAAACACTTAGGATTCACATTTCCCCTTTTGCTTATAGAGCACGGGTGTCAAACTTGCTGCATCATGTTGCCATCACATGACTTTTTTCACTTCATGGAGCTGGGGTGGGTGTGGCCTGTGCATGATGCATCTGGCCAAAGGGTTGCCAGTTTGACAACCCTTCTATAGAGCCAGCCATGACCCCTACATGACCTCATAGGAATCCAGAAGGTATAAAACCCACTCACTCTAAACTCCCATTTTGTCAGCTGTCCCAGAATCATATGTAGTTGGTGGTTCTCTTCATCAATAAAGGGAACCTTTCTTTCCAAACTGCCTCCAGCCTCCATTTTATTTCCATTGCCTTTCTCTCGACTTGGAACTGGAACTGGATGTTTCTTCCAATGAAAAGTTTACTACATAATCTCGTATATCTAAGTGAATACTCACTCTGTTGACTATTAGAGCAGGATATAAGCCTGTCTAAATGAATGAATGGCTGTCATCAGCTCTTTTTGGAACCATACATTTAATAAATATATTTAGGGGGAGTTTCTCGGCTCATGGCTTCTGGTGTGCTATATTTCACCTGTCATAATTTAAACTCCAGTTATTCATCAATTATAAAATATCTTAAGAATTAAACCATATGTCAGGAGTGATGTACTATATATTACCATATTAGAGAGAGAAATAGAGAGAGAGAGAGATAGTATATATACTAAAATATATGTACTATATATTTTATCTTCCTACAAGGCGACAACACTTGCATTTCACTTTAACCTATTTTTCAACTGCTGGCCTAAGACACTAGGTTTGCACACTATACTGTGTTTGATTAGGTTTAGCATAACACACAGACAACGAATAAAGAGGTAATTCAGGATGAGTCCTTTCTTAATTCAGTTTAAAATTATGATTTGTAAAAATTTATTTACCATAATCATGGTTCTGTTATTCAAACCAATAGAAAAAAAGGGAAACCTCAACTTTCTTTTACACACACAAACATCCTGAGATATGGAAGGAATGAAATAAGGACATTGAGTAAGTAGTTGAAGTGTTCAATCCTTTCCCGATGCAAGAAAGCTCTCTAAACATTTTTAAATAAAGCATTAATTTAAAAAATATTAAAAGAATAACTAGTGTGGCATCTATAGGTAGCGAGGCTTGACTTAACATCAAGATAGAACCATTTGGACAATAAAAGTACTTCATTCTCTCTTGCTCTTTGTTGTACAGAGCTTAATTTATTATTCATTTTAATTGATGATAATTTGCTTATTAAATCAAATCAGCAAACATAATTTGCATGTATGTATAAGCTAAAGGTAAAAGGAGAGCTTAGTTACTCTTTTTTTCTTCAAATTTGATTCCATCTCAGCTTTAATTCTGTCATATATTCAGACATAGAATATTAATTAAAACTGCTAAGCTTAAGGCATGAATTGAATGGCTTCCTTCCCGCTAGAAAATGCTTTTACAGTGAAAAGAGATGTATAAAGAAGAAGATGTCTTCTCTTTATTTGTCTTTCTGACTCTGGAAACAGTTACTAGAGTTTATTTGCTTAAGTTGTTACTAGTTCTGCTAATCAAAAAACTGCAATGATTTATCTGTACTTAGAGCCAGCTACAATTTCATTTGCCTTTTGTTTAAGCAGAAAAAAAGGTACCTATGAAATAATAACAGTGCTGGATATTGGGTTAAAACAGAGGATCATTATACATCGATAGAACATAGAATCATAGGGCTGAAAGGGACCTCATAGGTCTTCTAGTCCAATGCTCTGCTCATGGCAAGAACCTCATACTATCCGTGTCAAATGATTGTCCAGTCTATTTTTGAAAACCTCCAGTGATGGAGCACCCACAACACTGGGAGGCAAGGTATTCCATTGCTTAACTGTTCTTGCTGTCAGAAAATTTCTCCTTACTTCTAGGTTGGATCTGTCTTTAATAAGCTTCTACCAGGGGTGGGTTCCACTTACCTTTACTACCGGTTCGCAGCAGGAGTGTGCATGTGCGCTCGCTTTGCTTGCACGCTTCTGCGCATGATGACGTGAGTGGGCAGAGCCTCCTGCTTGATTTACTACCGGTTCTATAGAACCAGACCGAACCAGGAGCAACTGGGAGCAACCCACCACTGGCTTCCACCCATACTTCTTCTCCTGCCCTCTGGTGCTACGGAGAGTAAGTCAGTTGTCTCTTCCCTATGACAGCCCGTCATACAGTTATCCAGTTCATACAAGTAGCACTTGAGAGGGATTTATTATGTTTATTTCACAACTAATTGCTGTATAGCATTCCCCAAAATGCCATGTCAATTTCCCACAATTTGTAGCGACCTCAGTGACTAGACATCTTCTAACAAGGACAACAGGAGTTTACCAATAGAGTGTGGCTAATGGAGGGAACAGTGAGGTGGCTGGCTGGTCACGCAAGCTTGAAGCAAAGGAAGAAAAATTGACAGCAAGCAAACCAAAAAGGATGCCAACAGTTTGGCTTCAGTGGTTCTGAAGGGCAATGAAGCAAATAGCAGGTCTCCCCAAGAAAGTCCAAGTCCAAACATGAGTCCCAGGAACATGCATGAACCATGGCACAGGAACAAAGCACCGAGATGAAGCAAAGGAGCAAGGCAAGAAGCTGAAGATGTCACACTTAAAAAACAAAACAATTGTCTCTGACAACCACCCAACTCCCTCTGCCTGCTTAAATCAACCCAACTGGTGCTTCTTAGGAGGGGTAAGGTTGCCTCCTCATGAATAGCCTCTCCAAGCTCTGCCGAGTCTGCTGTGCCTCTCGGTGTTCAGCTCCTCTCATCCGTGGATTGGTCAGGGGAGGAAACTTTTTAATCAGAATTGTTGTGCCTTATCAGCTGGCCTTGTCACAGATCACTGTTCCAAGCTGACTGGCGGCAGTCATGCATCTCCATCTCCTGCTTGTGTGGGCATCTGACTGTCCAGACAGTCACTCGCCCCACTTCCCAATGTTTCCAGGAATGCCTTCCTTCCAGCCACTGAGCTCCAAAACCACCTGATATGCCACATCGCCCCTTTTTGATGACCCCCAACCTGGCTCATCCTCCTCATCAGAATCATTATCTGGCAGACACTTCACACTTTCTCTTTGATAGGCTGGACATTCCTAGCTTATACGATATAGCCTCCAGACCAGGGGTGAAACGTAAAATGTGTTACTACCGGTTCTGTGGGTGTGGCTTGGTGGAGAGGGATAATGTGACTGGCTAGGCATGGCCAACTTTTAAAAAAAAAAAACTTTTCAAAGCATTTTTTCTAATGCTTTGAAAAGCCTCTGGCGATCAGGCAACTCAGCTGGGATCGTCAGAGAGGTATTTTAAAAAATGCTTTGAAAAGCCTCTCTGCTGATTAGGCAACTCAACGTCAGAGAGGTTTTTAAAAAAATGCCTCTCTGCCATCAGGCAACTCAGCTGGGATCGTCAGAGACTTTTCAAAGCATTTTTTTACCACCTCTTCAGCCAAGAGGTTGCAGAAAAAAATGCTTTGAAAAGTCTCTGAGGATCCCAGCTGAGCCGTGTGATCATCAGAGGCTTTTTTTTTAACTTTTAAAAGTATTTTTTCGTCGGAAGAGATTCTAGAAAAAATGCTTTTAAAAGTAAAAAAAAAAGCCTCTGATCATTGTGCCGCTCAATGGAGCATAGTGGGGGGAGGGGGTGTGCAGGATTTTTGCTACCGGTTCTCCGAACCACCCGCCGCCATTGCTACCAGATTGGGCGATCTGGTCTGAACTGGGAGCATTTCACCCCTGCTCCAGACCCTTTATTATCTTTGTTCCTATTCTCTGCACTCTTTCCAACATCTCAACATCTTTTTCTGTATAGTGGTACTCACAACTACACATGGTTGTCTTCTTTCTGAAAAACCATTTGGATGACCAAATTTATAGAATTTGTAAGTCATTTTGTTTTAGTTTCAAACTTTAAAAATTTATAAAACAGATATTATCAGTAGCAAATTTGAAGTCACAAGTTTAAAAACTTTAAAGAGCAGGTAAAATGTGTGATTTACAAAGAATAAGAACCAGTAAAATAGCAGAAATAAGATTGATTAAAGTTATTTATGGCAAGGTTAGAGCCACTTTGGTGTAATGACTAAGATATCAGGCTAGAAACCAGAAGACACTTGAGTTCTGGTCCCCTCTGGACACGGAGCCAGCTGGGTGAGTTTGAGCCAGTCGTTTTGTTTCAGCCATAGGAAGAGGCAATGGCAAACTACCTCTGGAAAATCTTGCCAAGAAAACTGCAGGGGCTTATCCAGGTGAAGAATCAGACACAATTGAATGGAAGGAAAAAAATAGCAAGGATAAGAGTAAATGTTAAAATGTACATAATATGAGACCTAGGAGAATAAAAATGCCTTTGCTTAGCATGGCACCAGAAATATACTGTAATTCACATTTGCCTTACAAGGGACAATGTTGCTGATTTAGATTGTTGATATTATGGCAAGTGATGGTCTGAACTGAACCTAGAAACACGATGAGAACCATTGAAGAAATTTGTTTGTCAGGTGCAATTTAAATAAGTATCTCTATATCTTGACAAACTTATGATCTGCAGTTACTGTGGAGCTATAAACTGTTTTAGAAAAAAATAATCATTAGAGAAGGCTACTAATTCACAAGAGATACACATCCTTTAACATGTGGGAAATAGATAATGTCTCCTACCATTACTGTGTGAATCTTAATTAGTTCTTTTTGGAAGTGCTAATTATGACACAATACATAAAGGTGTTGTTTTCTGTCTGTCTTATGCAGCCGTAACTATGGAAGGATCTGGAAAATCATCTTCATACCCACAAAATGTAAGTTTTCATTGAGTTTGGCAATATGGTACATCATATTTTCCGTAGGATGGAAAATAAATGCACGTAAAATAAATAACAATCGGTGAATTATTTACTACATAATAATGCAAGGAGAATACTAATGTCGCTGTTTAAGGCAAATTAAAATTCTATATATAATGAATATTCTGAAATGTGTACTGACTTTTTAAACGATATATTACTGTATATGTAATTCTTTGCAGCAAGTTTGTCCTTTAATCTTTTTTCTTATGATGTTGCATTTTTATTCTTTTGATCTACAACTGTGAATGCAATTTTTTATCAGTATCGAATACCAAAGAAAGGATCAAACACACAGCCAGATGATGAGCATATTCAATCTCCATTGTCAAGATTTGAAGTAATTCACCAATGGCAAAATTCATTTCAAGCGGTAAATAATAGCCTTTTCCTTTTCCACTGCTTTGGAGAATTTAAGTACTACTCTTGGATAAGTTTATTAGCTATATTCTTCAAATTAGATATTCTATAATGACTTAAAGGTATAATTGTATAAGTCTATAATTGTGTGTAATATTTGGTATTCAAGAAGAGACCAGTTATTCAAGAGAATAACTTGAGGTGTTGGAAGCACTTATACATCCAAATGTTGTAAACTTGGAAAAATTGTAACATATAAAGATATTCTGAATGAGAAAGGGGAACTTTAAACTAAACAGGAACTACAAAACCAAGGGATGGACCTAGCATGGTGGCCACACCTGCAAATACAAATATGAGATATGAGAAAGAGGCAAAGACATATGGTTTCTATAAAAAGCCAACAATACTTGATCGGATACTATTAGCAATGGAAAGGAATAACTTGAGGTGCTTATTTTCAGATAAACCTGGAACTTAAATTCATTGTTTTAGAACTGATCTGAATTTCATAGTTCCAGAATAGCATATCCAAGTAAATGCCCTTCAATCCTCATAATTGCCATAATAGCCAGTGTGAACATTCACAGGAAGCAGGTTGTCAATCCTTCAGCTTTTATTCTTTAGGCATATAATAGAACAAATTCTGTTTTGTCTCTCTGCCGTTTAACATCTACATGAGCTGGTTGATTTGATCAAGTGTTTTCAGCCGTGCCTGATCAGTGTAGAGATGATCCTTAGTTAAAAATTACTTATTTAAAGACTGTTTGAATTTGTGACAGAGCTGAATGAGTTGTACTTATGATCAGTCCTTGAAGTTCCAGGTGCCGCAGTGCCTTCATGGTCACATGATCACAATCCAGGCTTTCAGCAATGGGTCTGGATTTTCCACCATTCCAATAGTTACATATTGCAATTTGTGACCTTCCCTGCCAACTTCCTATGAGCAAAATCAAAGTGGAAGCCGGCAGAAAACTGGAAGTCATGGTCATGTGAGGTACTTACTTAATGGACCACATGATCCCACAAACGGGGACTGCTAGAATTGCTGTTGCTAAGCAGTGTGGTACTGTGATTTCACACTTTATAACTGCATCACTTAGTGATGGAAATTCCAGTTCCAGTTATTGTCATTAAGCAAGGAATACCTGTACTTATTAAACTCACCATCTGTTCATTCAACTGATACCAAGAAAGTTAAGAAAATCCTGAATCCCAATGCAGACAAAATTTAGGCCCTAATCCATTGAATGGTGTACCATTCCTGGAGAGATTAAATAAAATGTTAACATGTCCTCTTGTCTTAACTGATGTAGGGTACAACCTATAAGTGAAATGCACTAAATATCAATGCTTCTCTATGCCCCACTGCAGGACGCTCAACAACCTACTTTGATCACGCCCGTATGCATTTTACTTGTGTTGTGCATAGCTTTTCATTAGGTCTGAATATCTGCTCATTATATTAAGATGGATTTGGAGAGAATTCTGCTAAGAGTGACAGATGTATCCATTTTGGTTTTGATTGACTGTGATACCTTAAGTACTCTGTTAGAAGAGGAATATCTATATTTAATTTGACAACTTTGGCTATCTCTACTGATAGAGCATGAGAATTAGTACCGTATTTTTTGGACTATGAGACGCACTGGAGTATAAGACGCACCTAACCTTTTGAGTGAGGAAAACAAGAAAAAAACTCTGCTTATTCCCATTTGCCGCCACCTGTTTGCTGCCATTGTGGCCCATTCGGAGTGGCCCCTTCACCACTGCTGCGGCCCATTCGCTATGGCCTGTTTACCTCTACCGCAACCTCTGCGGCACGTTTGCTGTGGCACATTTGCCACCAGCACGGCCCATTCGGGGAGGCACGTTTGCCGTGGCCTGTTTGCCATAGCCCATTCACCGCAGTACGTTTGCCGCTGCCTGTTCAGCACAGCCTGTTCACCGTCGTGGCGGCCCATTCACTGTGGCCCATTTGCCACATCCTGTTCACCGCCAGTGCGGCCTGTTCGCCGCAACCCATTTGCTGCTGGTGTAGCCCATTTCACCGCTGTCTATTTGCCGCCGGCGCAGCCCATTCGGCACCACCCATTTGCCACCACCAATCCCCGCCACCTGGAACCGGCTGAAAATGCAACATGTGGAGGCCAAAAATGCGATGTGCGGTGGCCAAAAACAGTTGAAGGATGGGGGCCAGCGGGTAGGTGGGGCTTTGGCAACATTCAGTGTATAAGACACATCACAATTTTCACCCACTTTTAGGGGGGGAAGTACCTCTTATACTCCAAAAAGTATGCTAATTCGCCAGTTTTATTTTTGATAATTGGATTTCTTTAATTGTAATCAAAATTCCATTGGCTTAAATTGAGATTAGGTAGATTCACTTAGAGCAAGTTGTTAATTATTAGAGAATTTCTTGATTAAAAGTGAATAAGGGCATATTGTTAGGCAAAAAAAGCTTCCGCTGAACTTGTACCTTGCTTGTTGATGGATATTTACTTTGCATTTGAATGTGATTCTACTACCATAATTCGAACTTCCTGATTTAATGTGGGAATGAAAATATGAAATTCAGTTCTCCAGGGTTTATAGTCTGTCAACCAATCAATTAGAATATAGCTGAAAGGAACCTTGGAGGTGTTTTAGTCCAACCCCCGCTCAAGCAGGAGACCCTATACCATTTCAGTGATGAAGCACCCACAACTTCTGAAGGCAAGCTGTTCCATTGGTTAATTGTCCTCACTGTTAAGAAGTTTCTGATTCATTCCTTGATTAGTTTCCAGCCATTGGAAATGGAAATTATACTTGTACAATCAAATGATTAGTCAGCTCCGTGTTTATTAGACAAAAATGTTGTATATCAATTTATCTTACATGTTTGGTGATTTTTCAAAATGTATCTTGTGCTCAGTTTTCCTAAAACATTTTTACATTATTTTGAAACATTCTCTCTTACCATCCCTATTTCAGTGGGCATCAGAATCAAGGAATAAAAGAATTCAGTCAAACTGGAAGAAGAAAAGCATTGGTGATGAAAGATCAGTATTGGGGTGAGCAAATGATTTTTCATAAATCCATGTCATAATCTGTTACTATACATTCTCGTGGATAAATCCATCTGCAGATAATCTGATCCTCAAATTTTTAATGAAACTACTATGAAAAATGTTCTACCGCTGATAAGCCCAGCCAGACCTTGAAATTTTCATGTGTTTTAATTTTCACAGTTGGCTTATCCATGAGTTAGTTTAGTCCTTGCGGTGAGCCAGCTACCTGTGGATGAGTTTATTCACAAGTACATAGAGGTACTTTAAAAATGTATTACCATATATACTCACGCATACGCCCGTTTGAGGATAAGCCAAAACCGATTTTGCAGGTGTATTTTACAACCTAAGATTCTCAGCTTGTCCTCCAGTATGTATATTACTTCCAGTGGATAAGGCCTATGAGGTATTGATGCCTTGTTTGTAATATAATAGATATATTGTAAAAAAGTGACTGTCACTGACAAAAATGGACTTAACATCTTTGTTTTCTCTCACATTAAAAAAAAAAAGGTTGGGTAAACAATGTCTGATGTGACATGTATGCATCATCTGGAAAAATATTTTTTCTCTGAGCAGATTAATATTGAAGTATACTGTAAAACTATAGTTTTATTGGGTTAAAATATGTATCAGATTGCAACTTGAATCGGCTGTATATATGTCTATTTAGGCAACTGTTCTATTAGTTTACCTGCTTTCTACTAAATTTGTATTACCGTGAAATCTAACCTTGTGGTGAGTTAGGCAGCAAACAAATTTAATTAATTAACTTTGTTAATTAATAAATAAATAAATCATTTTGTTTTTATCTATACTGAAGTGAGGTACAACAGTACCAAAACAGATACTGAAATCAGTAATTAACAAGGCAGTATATTAAAATCATATGTGTTTAGCACCTGCCAGTTTGGAGGTGATATCAATTTTACAATGTTTTCAGACAGTTCCATATGAGTTTAGATTACAACCTCCTGTCAGTGGAGATTTTCTGAAACTTTTGAAGAAAAGATATGCAAATACTAGAAGAAGGAGGTCTTTCTAGTTCCAAAACTTTTAAACTTTTTTTTTCTCCTTTTAGTAAGCCAGGCAAGCTGTTCCTCATTTCTGATCTAATATCTACAAGAATAAGTAAACTACGCCCTTCCGCTTTGTTAACAATACAGTATTTCTAAACATTGGCTTCTTTGAAATGGAGCTCAATTCCCATAACTCCCAAAATGCTGGCTGGGGAATTCTGGGAGTTAAAGTCTGCATATTTTAAAGTTGCCATAGTTGCAAAATACTGATTTAAACTGGAAGCCTCCAGCAGTGAATGAGAAAAAGTGAGAGGGAAAGAGAGAGCCTCAAAGAAGGAAAGGAATCTTTTCCTTCTCTTATCCTTTGGAAAAATGAGCAATCTGGTTTTGCAAGTATTATTAATACTATTTATTGCAAAAAATAACAGAAAATTAAAACCACAGCAGGGTTAACATATTATTGAAAGTCCTAAGAGAATTAAAACATTTTTCTGGGACTAATAAAATATTAAGGACATGCCAGGTACACATTATTGGGGAGAGAATTGCAACGTTGGGGCACTATGATTGAAAAAGCACTCTTGAGTAATCTCAGTAAGAGAGATCCTATGGAGCAGATCCTTGAAAGGCTACATACAGTGTGGGTCAGAACATGGGAAGAAGCATTTGTTCATATATGGGGGTCCCAAGCCATGAAGAGTTTTATAGGTTAAAACTAGCACTTTGAATTGGAACCAAATGTAATTTGGAGCCAGTAAAGATCATAACAAACTGTTAGGTGTTCTTATCACCCAATTTCAGGCAATACTCTTGATGCAACATTTTGTACTATTTGAAATGTTTAAACTCTTAAACGTCTTGCAGTAATCTAAAGAGGTTACGAGGGCATGGACAACGAAAACAAGGCTGCAGAGTTCACTTTTGTATTTAAAGACAAGAATAGTTTCAGAATCAGTCTTGAGCTGTGAAATTGATCCTGGGGGGAGGGGGGTAGAAGTTCCATCCAGAACACTCACCTGGACAGATAAATGAACCATTAGTAGCATCTCTGCCTCAGCTAATGTCGGCTTAGATTTGTTAAACATCATCCATTTGTTAAACATAGAGCCGAGGTGGCACAGTGGTTAGAGTGCCGTACTGCAGACTACTTCAGCTGACTGTTAGCTGCAGTTCAGCAGTTCAAATCTCACCGGCTCAAGGTTGACTTGGCCTTCCATCCTTCTGAGATGGGTAAAATGAGGACCCAGATTGTTGGGGGAAATATGCTGACTCTGTAAACCGCTTAGAGAGGGCTGTAAGAGCACTAGGAAGCGGTATATAAGTCTAAGTGCTATTGCTATTCGGCCCATTATGATGAACAGGGAGTTTAGCAATTCTACTGTTTCATCTGAATTTCATGAAAAAGAAATATTGAGTTAGCATACCAGTAGACTTTGTTCTAAATCTCCAATTTTATCTCAATCAGGAACTTTTCAGTTATATGCAATATCTTCTGTCACATTTCCATTAACTTTTAGAGGAACCTGGGAACTGCATTCTAGGCTTTGAGGGACATATGTGGCCATGTGATTCAAGTTATCCACCCTTTCATTAAGCTTTGCACAGAGATACTAATGATATTTTTATTTTATACTTTTCAGTTACTGTTGTAGATAATAAGACCAGTATTAGTATTTCATTCTTGGTTGGATGATGTCTCTGCTGACAAAGGAAATATTATATAGCTGGTTTTAATGGAATTACACAAAGCAATCAAAAGAGGTAACTTGCAATGTGCAGGAGCATATATGAAAATACTTCTTCAGATTCTTAAAGCAGAAACTTTTTGCAAGGTTCAACTGCTTACAACTGCTTTGGAAGCTGCACCCATCTATATCTATAGAGTGCATTCAAAGCTACTCTCTGAATTTTTGCAGAGCCCTAACAATAATCAAGGCCTTTGGAAATCTGATTTCTTAATTTTTTCCCATGATGTAGTTTTTCAATTCAGCCTTCTGGCAAGATGGACTTCACAGAATGACAAACTAGAAAATACTTGGGACTAGCAGCTCTTTACTGTAATACCAATAATTGTATGTCCTAGTACAGTATTAATCCATTGAAAAAAATATGTAGTGCACAAAGCATCTTTCTAAATTATTATTAATGTTGATGAATCTTTTTTCAGGCTTACACATCTATTTCAAAAAGTACTTTTAAGAGTCTTTGCTGTGTCTTTTATCCCCAGCTGCTTTGCTTTCCTTTTGCCCAAATGTGTAGAATATATAAACCAAAATTTGATTTTATTATATCTACTCTAAGTGTTCTCTATTTGCTGATTTGATTTTAGTGGAACTATATCCTATAACTAAAATCTGTAGGACTTGTTAGTATGCTTTGATCACAAAGATCATAGATATGTCTAGTTACTGGCTTGGGCTTTGTTACATGTAAAATTCATAACTTCTAGAGTTTGAAATTTATTTCTGGATTACAATTCTAAATTGCATGCATGTCAGTTCAGTACTACTAAACAGCCCTAATTAACCAATTGAATTTCTGAATTTAATTGAAAAAGACCAAGAGTGAAGACTAAGCTAATGTCAGAACTGAACCAAGAAGATACATCTGTAATTAAGTGGAAATTCTGATTCAAATTTTGGATAGTTCCTTCTCTTTGCAGTATTAGTTACTGGATTTTCATTGTTATTCTGTGACCATTTCTATATTGACAACTTGTAGAGTTAGATCATGGATATTCCTACAGTAATTTCAGAATCTTTCAAACAAGACATCCAATTCTGCCATTTAGGCACAATGACAATGGCTGCATACTATCACAAAATATGTTTCTAATGCAAACCTTGGTAAAGATTTCAGTCATTACTGATGCGAAGACAAAGAAGACTACAATGGACAAGCAGAAAATGTAGAAGCAATTTCCTTCTGTGGAGTAGAATAAATATCCTTAGCTGAAATCATTTGGATTATGAAGGACACTTGGTTGAATTCGTGTATCCTAATTCAACTTCCTTATTTGCTATCATTATTATTACATGTATGGCAGGCAACCCAAAGTTATCTTGACGAATGTCCTGAAGACGGAATTAGGAAGAAAATATATAAAGACGCAGTTTGTAACTGATGCTAATTTATCTCATGCTATCAAGTTGCAGTCAAATCAACAAACCTCATCATCTGTTGACACTCTAGAGATATGGCACATATTAAATCCTCTTCACCAATCCCTCTTTTTATCAGAAAGGTATGTCTTATTAAGTCTGTCTTAGACATAACACAACATGTTATTAAAATAATTGTATGCAATTGTGTCTCATGAATAAGCATTCCACAGTACATTTTATTCTCTTTTAATACCTTCACTAAAGCTTCCTGAGGCATCCATGTAATTTCCATTTAGAATTGTTTCATTTGATAGGGAATTTGTAAAGTTACATCTCTTTGACAGTTCATATCTGGGAAGAATTGATTTAAGCTTAACATCTGGAAGACAGTTCAGTTTCTTTTCCCTCTTCCCCCCTCCACAACTGTTTTTCCTTTAACCTTTTTCTTGAGTGTTCATTAAACTAGTTCTTCAATTCTATTTCCAAAGAAGACATTAAGAATAGCAGCATGCTTCTTCCTTTGACATTACATAGAACTTTAGATCCCTTGACGTTACATAGAACTTTAGCATCCAAGCAGAAGACTTTTTTAAAAAAAAAACATTGAAAATGCAGAATGTTTGCAAATACCTTTTTGGCGATCAACAGATGTCTTAGTGCACATTGGCATTGTGCAACAGATCCCTTTAATACACCAAACCTTCCCTTCCATTTTCTCCTTCCCATGGTAATTTTACCATAATATATGATTCTAAACTGAACAGTCAAATTTGAAAACATGTTCTTCTTTAGGAATAGTTTCCTACATACAGAGTTCAGAAAGAAATAAGTATGTGTTTGTATGTGTGTATTATTGCAAATATTTCTTGTAATTCAAAAGACTAGTCAATAGCTTACTAAATTGATTTAATTAGGATTTTTCTCCTGACCTTTTATATTCATTTGAGAGTAAGGTTTGTGATGAACATTTTTCTCTGTTCAAAGTTGATTTTCTGATTTTATTTACTGCATTGCAATGCATGCTTATTTTTTTTTTATGATGCTGATACCAGTGTCAACAAAAAGTCAATGAAATCATCAATAGCATTTTTAAATGATCATATCTGAATTTTCCTTTGGGAATACTTCACTTACTTTCTGTTATCTCTTTTCATTCATATTTGAACATTTGGGGGCGGGGACTATGATAAATGAAAATTTGAGATTATTTCGACAGTTACAATATCATTTCATCATTTCGATGCATTGAAGATTATTAATTATTATATGTATAGCAGGCAACCTAAAGTTATCTTGACGAATATTCTGAGGACAAAAACAGGAAGACAATACATGCAAAAGCAACTTTTAACTGATGCTAAATTATCTGATGCTAACAAGCTGCAATCAGATGAACAACCCTCCTTATCTATTTCCAGCCTAAAATCATGTCAAACAATAAGTCCTCAACAAAGCTGTATTTGGCCTAAAAGGTATGTCATTCAAAACAGTATTTTAATGATTTTTTTCACTAAAAATAGAGTTTAAAACTAATGCATATAGGAGTATATATTTGAAGCTACAGTTAAACAACAAAACACAAATTATGCATGAGTTCATCTGGAACAACTTCATGCATGCTTTATGTATTAATTTATATGTAGAAAATATTTTTAGTTATATTGCACCCTTCATATCTGCTTATGAGGACATCTGTACGCTCATTGAGCTCTTTTTGCAATTGATTTGATTTTAAAGGGTGCATTTGCTCTGTGGATGACATAGGAAATCATTGGAAAAGATAAACAATTTATATAGACTGAAAGTTCCATTATAATATATTCTACTGGGAGGACTTCCATGTTAAAAAAACCTAATTTTCTTAATAGATTCATGTTTTAACATTGAAATACATTGGAAATCTTCAAACTTTATTAAAAAAATAAGGCCTGAATTCAAAACATTTTTGGAGATAAAGAACAAGTAGCTTATTTTAATATATTAAGACTATAGAATTTGAATTGTCGTTTTTTTTCTGTATAACTTCTTTGTATTTTTCATCTTATAAAAGATATATTTTAATGAGGGTTCTAAATACTGATGGATTACAATTGTTGAAGTGTTTTCAAGTAGTTTTAAACTATTATCTGAGTAATATATACTTGTTTTAGGATTTGAACTAAATGGAATTATTTTTAATTGTACCACTATCTTAAAAATGTCTTATTTTTCTTAGGATTAATTTTTTTTTATTTTGAATATAAACAAGCCTATTCAATGTATACTTCAGTTTTCATAGTTTTTCAGTGTCTCATGTGCTTCTGACAAAATGTAATTAACAAAACAATATCGAACTGGTAAAGTCAGTTTTAATAAGTTTATGTAAGGCTATTCCTTTTTCTAATGTTATTTTGTTTCTACAGAATTATTGTAATAACTTTATTCTCTCATTATAAGAAATAGCTCTTGTGAGTTATGTCGCTAACCCATTTCCTTAAAAGTACCTATACTATGATGCGGATAATAATTATTTATAAAAATGTAATCAGTTATGGCATTCTATTATTTAATTAGTTTTTAGGCCTAGCTTTGTGTGGCATAGAATAAGTAATATGTTCCAATATACCCGAGCAATTACATTTTTTATAGTTCAAAACTTCTGAACTTTTTACAAAAGTAATTCCATATAAAGTAGATTATGGTAACATGACTGGAAATAAATGAAGATGCAATCTGATATGTTCTGTATGGAGCTTTTTCCATTTAGAGGAGATGATGGTGATGGTGATGATGATGATGATAGGCTTTCTTCAGGTTGTTAGTCCCAGGAAATTGAACAGTTTCCTTTATTTCCAAGTATCAGTAGTAAAGTAAAATAAATAAATCAGTAGTAAAGTAAAATAAATTGTTCCTCAACAAATTCATTTTTTCACTTCTAGTTTTCTGAATGGAGGGCTTGGTAGTATCAACATCATCATAATCACCATTGCCACAAGGGCCTTCAATCCTGTTAACTATTTGTAGTCTTGAACAACTGAGATCCTGGTTTACCATTTCAGTGAGAGTTTGATTTGTGGATTTTTATATCAGTAAAGAAAGTGTGTATTTTTTAAAATCAAATTTTGATCGATACTCTAATTATATAATCTTGTAATTATAAGAGTCTATAATCCTGTGGGTCTGGGACAATTTAGAAATGGAAATTCAACTTTGGATTCTATCCATACATGTCAACCAGGCTCCAAGTTTTCTCATTTGAACACTGAGAAAACTTTATTTCAGAAAATCTCTTAAAGTGGGCATGACAGGGTGATCCCAGGTCCTGCATTTCCTGCTACTGTGTCAGCCTACAAATATGCCATCCTCACTACCTATGAGTTATCTAACACTGATACCTATATAAAGTTGATTTCCAAATACTGTGAGCAATAAGGAAGATTTTTAAAAAGCCATAAAAAATAAACACAGTATTCAGTGCTCTGATCATCTACAGCCAATAGAGCTGTAAGGTTTTATCAAAGAGGATTGTTTTCCCTGGATATTGAATTATTACTATTGGCAGTTTTATTTAGATCTGGTTTGAGAAATATATATTAACTTAGCAAAACTCTTTATCTGTTACATACATATGGTATTTGGCTCAAAAGTGAAGTAGGATTAAGCAGGACCTGGCTAGTATATGAATAAGTGTTTATTGTTATAGATTTGATCTATAGACAAGATTGGAAAGCAAAAATCAACCCAAAGAAACAAGGGCAATCTATCTTAATACTGTTGTAAATAAAACTTCAGGGATATGACCTGACAATCACTAGGGATTGACCCAATTTCAGGAGTTGAGCTATACTTTTTTTTGGGGGGGGGGGGTGTTTACTTGTTTTTTGTTTTGTTTTTAAATAGAAGGTTAATTAATAATTTTGTTTCTTCCCAGATATGAAAATTATCCAAAAAGATCACATGAAAAGAAACAATCTAAAGATACAGAACTTAGTAATGCTTTGCAGACTTTAAGAAAATGTGATGTATTGCTAGAAGGTTTGTAAATAATATTTTTTAATCCATTGTAATATTTAGATAAAACATAAAGTTGGCCAGGATAGAGTTCTCTCTGATCTAAAGTCAGCACAGTCTCTGTGTTTTTGTATTATTGCAGTGTGTTTTATACAGATTGTTTTATCATAAAATACAAATAAGTGTTAGTTTCATTGATAATTTCATCCACAAGATCATTTACATGGAATATCATAACTCAGAGATATATGCGCTACTTGCATTATAGTTCTATATGAAAGTTTTTGAAGTAATTATTTAAAAATTATGCTGCCCCAAATTCTATGATCTTTGTAATACTCACAAAGATCATAATGTCAGACATCAAAACTACCTTCATTTTTAATATAGTTTAGGATGAAACAGAATGGATATTTTCTTCATTTTCTAATAATTGGAATGATAAATAATTAAAAATATATCAAATAAGTAGATTAAACACACACACAGACACACACACAATATGAGCGAATATAGGACAGGCTTGAAATTATTAGTAATATGTAGAGGCATCAGACAACTTCAGTAAACTATTGATAAAAATTTTGCAACCTTCTTAGAGGAATCTGAAAATTGGTCACAAAGAAGGATATTTGTAATGTGTCATATTTGGAATGAAATTATTTCCCGTTGTAGTGGTTGTGCATCTAGAACTATCAAAACTAATTGTTTCAGATTGTTAAGATTTTAAAATGTTATCTTTCATATATTCTTCCAACCGTTAATGTAGAGATTGCCAAACTTGCTATTTTAGACTTCATATACCATCAGCCTAGCAGTTGAGGATTGTAGTTTTGCCAAGACATCCAGCAGCCGTTGTTTTCCTGCTATAGCCGTATAAGCTTTCAGTTTCTCTTTGCATACCATGACTAGCATGTACAAAGAGGAGAAACAGAGGTAGAGTGGTTGTTTTCTGGAATTAAATGGGCTTGAATAGAAGTATGAATAAAAATGTATTTCCATTTGACTCTTCAATATTTCATTATTTTAAATAAAGACTGCAGCATCAATAATAAAGGTCGACACAAGGCAGCAAAAAGACAAGAGGACTTCAAAAATGTTTCTCCTTCTTTGAGGAAGTCAAGCTGTCAGAATAATGAAAGCAGAAAAAGAAGAGGTGTTTTCCGTAGCCACTGGAATGAAGCTTCTCCCAAAAAATCACTACTGGCAAGTATATATACATATTTGAGGCCAGTAAACTGGGTCTGGGAGGGGCAGGGTATACATTTATATTTATAAACATACACTGCCAATTTATTATTTATGAGTCTTTGTAAGTCTTTGTACTTTCTGTTAGTATATCATTCTTAATTGTTCACCTGAGGAAAGAAAGAGAAAGCAGACACAGACTACTAATCATGTGATCGGTGACAATACTCATATGATTCACAACAGCAAACATTTTCTGTTAAGTATGAGAGAGAACATAACAGTGATCTACAGACCTCCCAAAACAGGCATTTAAAGTCTGAATGAAATGACTCAGCCTTCCATCCTTCCGAGGTCAATAAAATGAGGAGCCAGATTGTTGGGAGCAATATGCTGACTTTGTAAACTGCTTAGAGAGGTCTATAAAGCACTGTGAAGTGGTATATAAGTTGAAGTGCTATTGCTATTGCTATTCTAAGGCTTGAAAGAACCTTCAATTCTTAATATTGTTACAGAAAGAACACAAGACAGAATCAGTTCAATCACCTGGCGACCAAGATTCAAGTAAGAACCACCAGAATCTTACACCCAGTCTACAGGAAGAAAATATTCAGAAGCCTTTGGAATCAGATTTTAATGAAACATTAAATATCACTGATCTAGGCACTACTGGATGCTGTCCAAGCAAAAATAATTCAAACTCTTCTCCCGATAGAAAGCTATATTCTTTCACCAATGAGGATAAATCTATTTTGTGTGTAGTCAGCTCTTCTGTGATGGAGGAAGCGAATACAACTTCACCTCTGAAAAATCCACTGAATAAAACTGAAGTGAATAAGGAGACTGCTGAGTCATCAGAGCCAAGTATGTATTTTATAACTTTTTAAAACTTGGATTGGGTAGACACAAATGAGTTCAAACAAATAAGCTATACTAATTTAATCAATAATAGCATGGGTCCCCCACCTCTAGTCTGTCGACATGGGCCATGGCATGCCAGAAACCGGGCCGTGCAAACAAGCGAAGCCCCATCCACAGGTTGCAGGCAGCACACGAAAACACCCTTCCTCCGGTCTGTGGAAAAGCCTCTCTCCATGGAACTAGTCCCTAGTGCCCAAAAGGTTGGGGGCCCCTGAGTTAATAGGAACATTCAAGCTTTCCATCATATTTATGTTGCTTTTATTTTATTTCAGTCATCCTTTCTAGTGATGAAGAAGAACTTTCGGAGCTACAGGATCCTGAGACATATTTCCAGGCTGAGAAAGTGGAGAAGAGTGATAAAGAACAGGAAAATGTTCTACATTTATCAGAAGATCCGTCACAGTATGAGACTAAAAGCAAAGCAAAAGAAGTAATAAATGTTTGCTCTAGTATATATATGTTAGAATTCACACCTTGGCATTATGCAGAAATAATAACCTTACATATTTATTCTCTCATCAATCAATCAATTAATACTGCGTGTGACCAGCCATACACTAAATAAATAAATCAATCTCATCAATCATATAGATACCAAAAAACAATTGTAATCACATTTACACAGTCTATTTTTAATATGTATGGGTTTGAGAGAGACACTCAGAGAGGTATTAAATGCTTAGTGATTGTATAAAGGGCTTCTTCGTATGATTCTTGTATATCAGGTATTCAGTACATGAATAAAATACATTATCTTTTGCCTCTCTTTATGGTTGCTAGTAAAAATTCTGAAATCATAATAAACATTTGGAATTTGGAGAAACTATTTTAGAATAGCTAGCTGAATGGTTTGTTAGAATGGTTAATTAATTTGTCCATTTTTTTTCATAGGTATCAGATGATCCACTTATTCTTCATCCCTCTGCAGAGCACAGCATCATCAATGAACATGTTCCCCTTGCCTTAGATATAAAGTTTGAAAGGCTGTATTTTGGAAAATATAAAAGCGCAGCAGCAGGGTGTGCTAGAGTAAGTTTATGTTATTAATTGAAGCCAGGCATCTTCCTCTGCAGAAATCTACTTTTAAAACTGAATTGTAAAAAAATCTAAATAAATTTGTGATTGTAACATTGGAAGAATAGTTTGGCTCTGCAGAGATTCAGATCAAAACAGGCAGCAATTCACAATGAACATAGGGGTGCACAGAGCCATTAAATCTGATAATATGTTTTCAAGGACTGTGCATCATCAGCAGAGAGCAGTCCAACAGGTGCTAAGTGTGTGCCTACACTTGCTCATAATTAGTTTGGCCTTTGAATCTAAATTTCCTCTGCACAATCCTAAAGAGTAGAGAATGATTAACCTTTTTTTGTTTTAGGGTCATAATCTTGCTCGTAACTCCAAATTACTGAAATAACTGACACGTAGGCACAGTTAAAGTATGCAAGATTTTGGCATGGGTTTGTTGTGTGCATTGGTTGTACAGCTGAATGTTCAAGGAATTGTTAAAGTAAAAGAAATAGTTTGGAAGAATTGGTGAACATGAAAGAATGGTATCAATTATTAATTTTGGAATGGGTTTCCTTCAGAAATCCCATCCTCCTAATGTGTTCTTTGATTAACTGAGAATAGATAATGCACTTTCAAACAAAGGCTCCATCTTTCCTTTTGCTCTAGAGAACTAGAAAAAGAAAATAATAAACTTCAGATATAGTCTCCAAAGAAGTATTAATATTTTAAAAAGTAATGTGTGAACAGTTTGAAAACTGTTACTATTTTTAAAAAAACTTTATATTGTATCTATTGAACCTTTCTATTATACATAATATTGTTATCAGTTTGAATGAATGTTTCAATTTGTTCCTCATAACTGTTACCCCTTTAACAATTGTGTTATTCAACAGTTTTATTAAATTTTACAATTGAGGGATGCCTTGAGACTGACATGAATTTAAACAAAGAATGCAAGTTGTCATAAAAATCTTAGGTGTATTTAGCATTTTAAACTTTTAAAACTGCAATAGAACTTTCTGGAAAGACATTAAATAGTTAAAGTATTGTTTGAAATATTGTGATCTATTTTCTTATCATACAAATTCTAATCTAAGACTATATTTCTAATACCTTGTACTAAGAAAGTCTAATTTTCTATTTCTTTTTAATTCGAAGTTTACCATCAATTGCTTTACAATCCCATTTGAAGGTAAGATTCTATATTGCTTTCTTGTATTTCCTACCTAAGCAAAGTGATTGACTAAACTTTACAAGAACCTTACTCAAATGTGACTTCATAACTAAATTAGTACTCACTTAATTTCTTTCTTTTTGGTATTATTCTCCTATACAATAAAAAGAGCTGTTTATCAGTTCTAAAAATGTAATATATGTACCTTTTCATTGAAATCATGGTTCTGATCCCTATTATCAGAATAATTCTAAATATTACACTACTAAAGTAACAGATAACCTGAGATTTTTAAAAACCTTCTGACATACTGACCAAGTATGAAGCAGAAGAATTATTATTTTCCCAATACTGTTTTCATTTTAAAACAATTATAAACATGATTGTCAAAAAGTGAGCTAAGCATAAATAATGAGCACAAGTACTGTATATACTCGAGTATAAGCCGACCTGAATATAAGCCGAGACCCCCCAATTTTACCACAAAAAACTGGGAAAACTTATTGATTCAAGTATAAGCTGGGGGTGGGAAATGCAGCGGCCACTGGTAAATTTCAAAATAAAAAAAGACTGGTCAAAAGTGCAAGGATCTGTCAGAAATCACTTTTTTCATCCCTCTGGGTAGTCCTTTTGTGCATATGGACTACTCAGAGGGCTGAAAAAGTAATTTTTGACTGGTCCTCGCACTTATGACCAGTCCTCGAACTTACAACTGTCCTCACATTTTACGTTTTTGCCCTATCTTATCACCACGGTGAAGAGAAGCAGCTGTGAAATGAGTGACATGGTTGTTAAGAATGCTACAATGGGCATAAATGATGACCAGTCATAAGTGCGAAGACCGGTCAAAAGTGCAAGGACCTGTCAGAAATCACTTTTTTCAGCCCTCTGGGTAGTCCTTTTGTGCATATGCACTACTCAGAGGGCTGAAAAAGTAATTTTTGACTGGTCCTCGCACTTGTGACCAGTCCTCGAACTTACGACTGTCCTCACATTTTACATTTTTGCCCTATCTTATCACCATTTCTCTCTCCCCCTCTCTTTCTCATTCTTTCTCTCTCCCCCTCTTTCTCACTCTCTCTCCTCCACTCTCTCTCTCATTCTCTTTCTTGCCCTTCCTCAAAGAGAGAGGTGGTAGGTTTGAGGAGAAAGATTGCTGTACAATAAGATGAAAGGGAAGAAAACCAACCCCAAACAAATATAAAGATATTAAGATAAAGAATGAATTGATAAACTTTAAAGAATAAAAGAGAACAAATATGAATAAATAGCAATAATTAGAAACACACATACAAACATACAATGTATTTTCTTTGAACAGAGTATTTGGCCGGTTCACAAATTTAAACAGTGTTCAATCATTTCACTTAAATTTACAATTTCTATATTTCCTTTTTGCCATATTTATTCCTCATCTATTTTTTTAAAAAACCAATATTACCCTTCATCCTCATCTCTAATCTTAATCAAATTCATTTTTTCACTTCTATCCTATATTATATCCCTTCCCAATGTCATCTATTTCTATATCCATCCTCACATTGGTTAATTATTTAATATTACAGTTGTTCAATACAAATTCAACATTTTAATATAAATCAATTAGTTATATAACTATCTTTTTTGTATATTAATCAATATGAATATGAATATTCCAATTATTTCCATGCAATCCAATTTCTTACAAATCAATTACCGGTAATTATATTTACCAATAATAATAAACCAAATAATTTCCCCCATATATTCTTCCAAACCACAACTTAACCATTTCTGCTTTCAACACAATATACAATTAATAGTAACTCAATTATTACAATTCCCTAGTTAAATAGAGCTTTTTCTTTTGTGTTTTAAAATCTTTAACTCTCCTCTTTTGCCATTTGCCATGAATTTCCCATTGTTTGCACCTACTTTTTTTGATGAGGAAAAAGAAATCTGCCTTTCCAACATTGCAAGAAAAAGAAAAAGAAATCTCTCTCTGCCTCATTTTGTCACGTTGCAGCAAAGACCCTGCTTTAGTTTCAGTTTCGCTTTTTTAGCATAGCTGGGATGGGGAGGGAAAATGCTCCAGCAATTTACCTCTTTGCAGCTAGCTAGCAACAGAGCCCCGGTAAAACAGCTGAGAGCAAATCAGCTGAGAGTCGGGAGGCTCTTCAAATCAACTTATGGTAATTAACCTATACTGACGCTGAAAGGGGCTGTTTTTTCTATTTTTGCAGACAGGGGTCTACTCATTTGTTTTCTTTTAAAAAGGCATTTTTTTCATGACTCGAATATAAGCTGAGGGGGGCTTTTTCAGCCTAAAAAACGTGCTGAAAAACCCGGCTTATATTCGAGTATATACGGTATATCTTTCAGAGACACAACAACTCATTGTATCTGTCAAATCTAAAGTCTGCCTCTGCCCCTTTTTAGACAACACTGTTTTGAGACTGTTAGTGGCAGAAAGGTTACCACTGCATATTTTCCATAGGTCCAGAGCAGATCTGCTATCTCATTGATGTGTATTAAATTATTTTCTCTACAGTTGCATTGAACAAGAAAATTGTACTCTCAATAGATTCTCTGCACTTAAAAAGATTTGGACTTTGGACAAATAAAGATTCATCCGATTTTGGAAATAGTGCTATCATTTTTCTTTGGCTCTCATTAGATTATACGGAACAAGTTGACAATCAACTAGGAAGTATTATATTAAATAAGCAAGGTATGTGTAGATATGGGCTTCTATATAAATGTGATTAATAAAATAAATATGGCTTGGAAATTCTAAGGAATGCAGTTGCTTGAGAGAGTGGGTGTGATTTATTTATTATTTCTTTTATAATTACTGCATTGTCTTTTCTGTTCTGATTGCCCAGAATCACTTTGAAGATGGGCAATGTCTAATTGAATGCATTAAATTTAATTTATAAAAATAGTTGCATTCCTGATCCTTCTGGATACTGCTCTGTCACAAGAGCCACTTCCGATCAATTCTGAATACTGCTGATTAGCATTTTACATACATTTGTAGTCTTGAATTTTTGGTTTTCATGCAGCTTTGGAAGATGTAAATATCTTAACTCCATGGTATATAGAACCTGTAAACCAGAAATTCAAGAAAATATAGGGAAATCATAAAACAAGTGCAATCTGTGTTGTCATTTATCTTAACTAGATTCAGGCATAATCAACGAATCCTCCTTGTGGATTTCTGGGTAGCAAAAATGTGGGTACAAACCTATAACAGAAAATACCAGTTATTCTGATTTATGCAGCTTTTTAAAATGATTTTTTTTTAACCAGCTGGTGCTATTGTGATTTTCATCACAATAGCACCAGCTATTTTGATTTTTTTTATATATTTCTGTACATTTTTAACATTGCAATCTAAATTGTTAATTCAGTTTCTAAAGTTAGAATTAATTGGTGGTGGTGGTGGTGGTAATTTTGTGGTCGCAACATTTTTGTTTTCATTATTTCTTACAGTTAAAGGAAGCAAATTCATTTTTATTCAGCTATCTCAGATGCTCACAGAAAAGGAGCAGGTTATGCTGAATAGGATAATTGCAGAAATAAGTACAAAGATTCATTCTGCAGATCTTACCAACTTTTTACCTTGGCAACAAGCCATTGACGAAATCTCATGTGAAGAAAATTCTTTCATGCACTATTGCTATGAAACATTTCAGAAGCACTTAGAAAAGAACAGAAATTCAGTTTCAGCAGAGCAAGCCCTGGAGGTAAATACATTGCTCCAAAACAAATAATTTGTAGAATTTTAATTCCTCTGTAAATTTTAAAGCAAAACAATTAATTTTTTCCCCGAAGCTCATAAAATTAGAGGTGCCTAAACCAATATAGAATATTGCAATATTTATTATTGCTACAGTACTTTCATAATTTTGCTACGGTATTTTATATAATTTCAACATGGAAGCATAAGTGCAGAATAAAAATATATTTTCTTGTCAGAATTTATTCTAAATTAAGCTGTTTCCTCCTACTTGCAATACTTAAATTGACACATCCCTGATGGGATGAAAATTTATAAAAGAAAGTTTAAATGATCTATCAGGATCTAAGAACAGCTGAATGGTAAACATGATTTTGTCATATTTTATTGCTGTCCAGATTATAGGTTTAGTGAGGAACATGAAATGGCTTTTAATTCTGAAAGCAATACTATGCTTTTTTGCTTTTTTTTTTGCAGCCAATTTAAATGTTTGGATATTGCCCTTCCATCATACACTTAATCTGCTCTAATACAGAACGTTCTTTTTGCCAGGAATGTAAATCAAATCTCAACAAGCCCAATTATACCTTGCTTCAGAAACAACATAGTGGACAATACTCCTTTTCTATTTCTTCTGGGAAAGGAAATGAGTGGAAGGAGTTGCAGGAGACTGGACCTGTGACGAAGTATGTATGACAGTTTTATGTAACAGTGAAACAACCAGCTAATGATACAGGCCTTTACTTACTGTACTAACAACTTTACTTTTTATATAGTAAATTGATAATTGAATAAAGCAAGACGTGCAAAAATAAAATTACAGTTTAAAATGTGTTATTTCATTCTTAGGTATCTACCTTTTAAACCTGTAAAGCTTTATTGTTCAAAGAAGTCAAAGTAGGAATAAATTTTGGTCCATTTATCTCAATTTGTTTCAATTTGTAGTATCTAAGAACATACTACATTCATACGGCACTTATGTTCTGGCTACCATCCTTCACAATAGGATCATTTTGCTTCTGTTGTTTAACATTTTATTCTCAATAATATTTCAGCCAAAATAGACGCTTATATACAAAGTAGGAAAAAATGAAGTTATTCTTGCAAAATCAGGATTTATCAGTATTCCATCCATTGCAGCCTTTTCCCTGAAATGGCTTGTCAAGATCAAATGATCATCCAGAATAGTGCAATATGTCATTGGGATAAGCCATTAGCAGCAATTTGAGATATTCTGTACTTAGCATGTATCATTTACTGCCTCTCCTTCCTCAAAGTGGAAGTGCCTCATCAGGCAATTCAGTATCAGATGAGCTTTCTACAACCTGAGGAAGGGATATGAGCAATTTTTACTTATATAAATAAAAGCCATCAATTCTGCTTCAGAAATCTTAGGCATTACAGTATTTTCTAACTTATTGAGCTTTAAATTATCTTCTGAAGAGTTTTTCTCAATCAGGGGAAGGAGAACAACTGACCTCAGTTCCACATCCACATCGACATTCATTCAACATATTTGCTAGGCAATAACTTTGTTATCTAGATATGTGATTAGACAGCAGAACTGGGCCAGGACTAGAAATTTAGAGTCAGTCTTAAATAATTGTGTATATTGCTTAATGTAGTCATATTCCTTCCTGAAATACGATCTCACATTTAATGGAAAAGTCTTAACACCAATTGGAATTAAAATGTTTAATAAGCATACCTTTTTAAAGTTTCACTGTGTTTCCTATTTTTCAGTAATTACATATGTATAAACACTTCTTTCAAATCAAAGCTTTTTTAAAAAAACCTAGATAGAATAAAAATTTGGATTTTATATTTATAAAAATAAACTACGTTTATAGCAAGAAATAAATATCAAATTGTTCAGTCCTAACAGTAGTAGTAATTTCACAATAATTATTTCATTTTGTTTTTGTTTCTCAGCTTGATTGTTTATCCTCCTTCACCTGCAAAAGGAGGGCTTGGTGTCACAAAAGAGGATTTGGAGTGTTTAGAATATGGAGAATTCCTTAATGATGTGATCATTGATTTTTATCTTAAGTAAGTAAAATTGATGATATGTTCCTTTGCAGTTGACAGAGTTATTGCTTGATAGGAGACAATTTGGAAGGCTGAAAGAAGTTTCCCCTTCCTCTATATCAACCTATAAATGATTTTTCTGTATTTGTAGTGATTAAATATCAGCTTGTTGGAAATTAAATTATTTAAGGTCACTCCTAATTATTTAAGAGTGTCAAAAACATGACTTTCAAATGTTTAATGTAAAAGAAATCAGTTGTATAAATAGCCAGTCACTTTATTGCTTTTGATATTTTCTCCAGACAAATTGAAGAACAAAAATCAGGAGAATTACATTTTTCTAAAATGCATATAAATGAGTAACAGAAAACATTTTCATGTAAGAAATAGAACAAAAAATTTTTTTGTCTGTTTGATAGATATCTGCAATTAGAAAAGGCTCCCAAGGAACTTGCAGATCGGTCACACATATTTAGCAGTTTCTTCTACAAGTGCTTGACCAGGACGGAGAAGAACTCAGAAGAAAATCCAAAACTGTCGTAAGCTGATTTTAAATAAGTAACATTTGCATTTCTTAAAACAAAGGAAATAGAACTATTTTAAAGAATTATTCCTTGTCTAATGCTATGGATCTTGATAAAAATGTGGCACTTTTCCCTAGTAAGGATTAGTTGATTTACCAGTGCATTTTTTTTAGAGTTAGGCTTGAACAGCTACAGCTAATCTCTTGCATTCTAAGTATGATCAAAAAATTTTGTAAACATTTGGTAAGGAACTGTAATCCAGGAAGCTATATTAGTATCACAAGATTGCAATAATTTTTGAGAGTGCATTTTAATAAAAATTTTGTAAATATATATATGTAAACAAAACCTATAATATTTCTCAAAAACCTTAAGTTAATTGGTTTTTCTTGTTGATTTTAATTTAATTTTAATTTAATTTAATTTAATTTAATTTTTAATTTTATTTATATTTATATGCCGCCCTTCTCCGGAGACTCAGGGCGGCTTACAATGCGTTAAGCAATATGCTCTTTCTATCATGATACTTTTTCCTAATACAGTTCCTTTACATTTTAGAATAATAATAGTAGTAACTATTGTTATTTATTATTCCCACCATTCTCAGATGACATGCACAGCCAAGGATAAGAGCAAACATAATCAAAACATCTGGAACGTATCAGTGCAGAAGAGATAACCTTTTAATAAATGGCCAAGTACTCATTTAAATTACTGAGGTCTCTCTGTGAAGCTTAACAAGATTCTAGGTCTCAATTTCTTACATGCATAGCACAGAATGAAGAAGGGAGCTATATAGTTCCATTGATCACTCTTGTCAGTTCAGATTCCTTCCATACAGAAGGAGATAGGATCTTGAATAATTGTACTGATGGGCATTACTATATAATAATTGCAGGGATGGGCCAACTAATCTTGGCCAGCTGATTCACAAAAAGTGAATTTGCCTATTGTCAGGTAAAGACTAATATAAAGTAGTTTATAGGTTCTTTCCAGATAAGAAAATCAATATTTATTTTTTATTCTGACAAACAGTATTAATTATTATTTTATATTCACACAGAATAGCACAAAGAAGACACCGAAGAGTAAAAAGGTGGACTCGATATATAAACATTTTTAACAAAGATTACATTTTTGTACCCGTAAATGAAGAGTAAGTTTGATATATACTTTGGGACACAATGTTTTCTGCTTTAATATCCACCTCTGTGTCAGCTAATGTTCAGTGTGACTGTTTTGGTATATGTAGAGTTTAGATGTTCTTGAAAAGGGCATGAAGTCATCTTTAATAAATGCAAGAAATAAAATTAGAAATTTATATGAAACTTATAGTTTGTAATTTAGATGCTATCTAAAGAAATAAAGATTAATAGGGAAAAATGGCATAGTAATTATTTTATATCAGATAAACACCTGGCTTAGTGGAAATAAAAATAAAAGCGAAAGGTATTCATAGTTCAAAAAATTTTGTTCGTTCCTCTTAGAGAAGCAGATATGATTTTCCTCTGCCTTTCCTTGTCCAGGTCTCATTGGTATATTGCAGTAATTTGCTTCCCTTGGTTAGAAAAAGTTATATATAAGGATTGTGAAAGTCAACATTTGCCACAATCTGACTTCCAGCAATTTCCACATCAGTCAGAAAGTAACAGTGGAACCATTAGAAAAGAAAGTGTTTTGGTCTTTAGTGATATCTGGTGTGATACTGAAGAGCAAGATATAAAGAGCAATCTGCATCATGAAGGTAATGATTTAAGAATATGTACTGGATTTTGGAGATCAATGAATGAATGCTGTTCTTATATATCTTTCTGGTATGCTTTTCTCTCTATGGCCTGCTTAACTGGCTATAAGGTTTAGTGCATGTTTGCTATCTCATTATAATCCAAACATACATATCCTTACATCACCAGGGCCAGTGTACCCCATAATCAATGATTCTGTCCAAGTGCTATCTGTAGGGGTATCTGGAGTAAGTATAGGCAACTTTTTGGTAACCCCAGGCCTTATTTCACCTTTTTATATGATTTATTTCCAAACTCTGAAAGCATGCTGTGTGTGTGTGTGTGTAGTTGAACCATATTGAAAAGACTATAGATAAAATCAATAAAATATATAAATATCCATTTTCAATACAAAGCCATCTTCCATCCTTAATATTATTTTTCTTTAAACCTATTTTGTTTTATCTTAGATATTCAACCAGGCACCATAGCTTCAGAATTCAGTTCCAAAGTTTCCAAAGTAAGTATTTTGATTGCATTCATACGATTGTATCGTATAGGTTTTGCGTTGGAAGTCGATTTAAGACATCAGGCTAGAAATCAAGAGACCATCAGTTTCAGTTCCACCATAGGCACAAAGCCATCTGGGCAGATTTAAGCCAGTCACTTTTTCTTAATCCTAGGAAGAGTCAATGGAAAATCATTTCTGAAAAACCTTGCCAAGAAAATTGTAGGGACTTTCCTAGAGAGCCTCAAGAATCGGACACGATTAAAGGAAAGAAAGAAAATCATACATTCTAGGCTTTTCTTCATAGTTTTGTAATGTAACTATAATAATGGAAAGTACATTTTTTTACTTGTAATTATTTTTTTTAAATGTTATAGTCCATTAAAGCAAAAGGAATTTCTTGCTATTAAAACAGTATATCACAAAGTCATAAAAAGTTGCATATTTGCCAATCCTGGGTGAATAATAAGAAAGTTGAATATATTGGTAAACTAATTTTGAATTGAATGACAAAATCTACAACAAATATGTACCATCTAAGATTGGTGTCAGTCTTGTTTACCATTATATGGGAATCCTTTGAATAAAAAGTTACACATACTGAGGCAGGAGCTAAAATGGTACCATCTACATTCTTGTTAGCCAAGGTTTGTAAATAAGTTATAAAAGCAAAATCTCAGAATATCAATTATATATTAATTAACTGACATTTAAATTTAGTTTTAAGCATTTGGCCAAGTTGCTGTACTGTTCATTGTATAAATCCAGGTTTATTTAACATTTTATAAGATGGTTTATCCTTTCTGGTTTGCTTTTTCTGATAATATTGTGAATGTTTTTCAGAAATTCTCAGACACTTTAAAAATCAAGAAAATCTGTAAAAGGTAGGCAAGTCCATTTATTTTCAGTCTTTAAATATATATATATATAAACATATGCATATATGCACACATATACATACATATATTCTGTGTGTTTACAAGGCAGAGAACAGACCTAATACTGCTTTCACCTCCTGTTTTTCTCACACTAAAACCTTGTAAGGTGAGTTGGACTGAGACAGATTGAGTAACCCAAAGTCACCCAGCCGGCTTTCATGCCTAAAATGCGACTATAATTCAGTCTATGGTTATTATCCTGGTGGCTTAACCACTAGAATAAATTATACTTTTATGTATAATTTAGCTATTATCCTGTCTCCACAGTCATAAATTAAGTACAAACTTACTTCATTGAATTTTACCCTGAAATGCTCAAAATCAAGACAGATGTTTTGTATAATCTATTTTTTCCCCTTTTATATAGGCCATGCATCCTTATCTTAGATTCTCTGAAGGCAAGTTCAGTACAAAATACTGTTCAGGTCCTGAGAGAGTGAGTATTCTTGCATTTCAATTCTGTTTTTTACATTTCATAATATATATAAATCAGAAGATACATATATCAAACTTAAATATCAGATTTTTTTGGTTTCTATACAGTTTAAAATTCAGTGAGGCAATCAGTGTCACTGCCAGATTTCTGTCACATCCTATATTTATTTTGCTAAATCTGTAAACATCTATATTTAATATCAATGAAATGTAACATAAAATAAAAATAAAAAGGCAATATAGGGGCATAGTTGTATCCACACATATATGCTATTCCTGTTTGAAGTATGTAAAATACAGAAAAGAAGTAATAAATCTAAGAAATTCAAGACATGAGACAATTAAAGAAAGAAATATATGTACATCTATTTTATCTAGAATAGTAAATTAAATAGTACATCTATGCACTACCCTAACTTTCAAACCATCCTTGCTTCCACAATGCCCATTCATGTCTTCCACTGTTTATAAATGGCTTTCTGTTGCTTCTCACCACTCTGAGGATCTTGCCAACGCTATCTAATTCTTCATCTTCATCTTATTTCCTATCAACGCATTCACTGCCTTCATACAATTCAATTCTCGTTCAGTGACCTTCTGAGACTAAATTAACATACTTCATTCATATAAGTTTCTTCCTTGTGTAGTCAATGCAAATTCATTGAGCAGTCGTTTATTCTTGGGCCTATCTCTTATTTAACAACATATGATTTTCCATTCCAACCATTTAGTTCACCTAATTTAATTTATACCAGAATTCAGTATAAAGGTATTTATACCTTTTTGGCTTTGCGGACTGGCGGGAGGGGAAGAGGGGGGATGTTTTCTGTGTGCATAGTGGGCAATTGTGCCTGCCGTTCACACAAATGGAGTGCACGCACATGTACTCCCTTGCTGCTGGAGCGCGTGAGGACATCTGTGAATGCGCACGCTCACCCGCTACTTTGCGGCCCAGTTGCAAAAGGCTCAAGGCCCAGTAATGGGCTGCAGTCCAGGGGTTGGGGACCCCTGATTTATACAACTTTCACTTCCATGTAATTAGAGTATCAAGACTTCATACCAAGCCTAAACTATTTCCGCTTCACATTCCCAATAAGGTTCAAGGAGTTTATGTAGTGTAAATTGCGCAGAGACTTAGGAAACAATAAATATACAGTATATACCCTTTAACTATTCTAATTTCCAAGGTAAAATTCTGAGCACCTTCTTCCTGCCTTTCCAAGCCAGCTGCTAGTTTCCTGTTTGATGCATTGCTTAGATCCATAATGCCTCATATAGTCTTTCTAATATTGATGAAATATAATTCAAGCATCCTCATGTCCTGAACCAGCTGATATCTAGGAGGAGGCAGGAGTAATGTCTGTATTTGCCACCCTGAGTTACTTATAAAAATAATAAAGGTGGAATGTAAATGAAATTAAATAAATGCATGTCACAATAAGCATTTCTTATACATTTAGCCATAAATACATTAAACTGGTGAAGTGTCATGATACCTCCTTAACTTACTTTCTGCTAAGTGATGAACAATTTACTAAGCATTCCATTTATTCTCATGCATATTATACTTCCATCAGGTAACTCTTTTATTGCATTCAGCAATCAGCTTTACATTCATATTCTCACAAATAATTCCATAATAAGAGCCTAGCTGCTTTTCCTAAATTTCAGCTAAATAACAGATCAGTGACCAGCTGAAAAGCAAAATCTGATTTGCACACACTCTCCTTGTCCGCTGCAGATTCTGGGTGCCATAATAGCATTGTTCCATTTGTCACATACCAAACAATGAGTACCTAAATCTAACCCTAACAACCACTGGTGGGATTCAAGTAATTTAACAACCAGTTCTCTGCCCTAATGATTTCTTCCAACAACCGGTTTGCCGAACTGCTCAGAAAGTTAACAACCGGTTCTCCCGAAGTGGTGCGAACTGGCTGAATCCCACCACTGCTAACAACTGATAAATGTTTCCATTGTTTCCATTTTGGCTAAACCGTGTTCAAGATTGTGAAAGAAGGTACACACGAAGGGCAGAGCTGGGATGATAAACTAGAGCGAAATGGCAGTTTCCCAAGAAGGAGGTAGCACATTCCCAAAAGGGAAGGGGGACAAGAGGCAGCTCAGCCCAAATCTGGATAGAAGATAGAAGAAGAAAGTGAAGATAGTTACTCAATAGAATTTCCCAGAATATATCTATAGGCTGGAAGCAGTAAGGGTTTAGTCTGCCAAGATTCTTTTGCTACATGTAAGCAAATAAAGAACTGAACTGTGGTTGAATTGTTCAACATCGTTCTTGGACTTAGCTTGACCAAGAGCAAAAATTGGGATTCAGCTGAACCTCAGTTACTCTCACCTTGCTAGAAACATACTTTATCTTCTTTATACACATCAGTTTTCTCTGTCAGAGGCCTAACTGTATACATCTATGCAGTATACAAATCAAGTCAAAAGCAGCCGAAATATTTGAGGGCAGAAGTGTAGAAAACTTCCTCTTCACATAATACTACACCAAGTGTACAATAATCACTTTAATAGTGATTATTAGTTTTCATATATCCACAGAGGGTTGGTTTGAATTCAAACCATGTAAATCAATATTTGTTATTGAGACTTAAATAAACAGCAATTAATTTTTCAAGTTATCGCATTGGAAAGCAGATCACGTAGTTTGAACCCATCTTAATATATTTCTCTTTTTCAATTTCAGATATCTAGAAGCAGAATGGGAAGCTAAACGCAAAACTTGTCGTGAGTTCAGCAAATCGACTATGGTAGATTTTTGTCCAAGAGTCCCCAAACAAAATAATAATAGTGATTGTGGAATATACTTATTGCAGTATGTGGAAACTTTTTTTCAGGTACAAATAATTTCAATGCACTTTGTACTTGTCCTTTTATTTTTTTCTGGATAAATCCTGAGATTGTTTCCAATGCATGGCTGATGACTAGAATCATTCTACATCAGCCTTTCTCAATCAAGCCCCCATCAATATGTGTGGATTTCAATTCCAAGAACTCCCCAATAACAACAAGACTGGCTGGAAAATTCGGGGAAGTGATGTTCACACGTCTTGAGAGTGTCCAAGTTGAGGTAGTAAATGCTCTTTCAGATCTTCAATTTCATGAAAAGGCTTTTAACAAACGAATAGTTCTGGGGTTTATCAATATGGATACAACATATTATCCTCTGATCTTCCAATGCAGATCCAACATTTATTTATTTATTTAGCTAGCTTACTTCATTAGTTAGTTATTTTTGTGCCTTTGAACAAGGCTCAGTGTTGACTCCTGCAGTGTTCTTGGTGTTTTTTCAGATGTGGTTTACCAATATTTTCTTCCTAGAGTTGAGAAAAAATGGCTGGCCCAAGGTTAACAGCTGGCTTTGTGCCTATCTCCTGGTTTCTAGCCTGAATAGAATTTATGTTTGGACTTGTGCTTATTTTTTTAGCTGTAACTCTTTGATAGGGTGTTATTATATGAATTATTTATTTTATTAACACTAATAACAAAAAATATTTCTAGCAAGATAAACAATACTTTTTAAAAAAAATTACTTACACAGAATTCTTTTTCTTTAAATCATCAGAATCCTATCGTTAACTTTGAGCTTCCGGTACACTTGGAGCAATGGTTCCCTCCTTACCTGGTGAGAAGAAAGCGAGAACAGATTAGAGACTTGATCTTGCAACTACATTTTCAACAGCAGAGTGGCAGCAAAAGCTAGCAGATTTTTCTTCTGGATCTTGAAAATAAAAAGCATAGATCCAGAAATATGAAAAATCTAATCTGCAATGTTTGTTCTTTTAATGTTTTCAAGAACTGCATTTCTGTATTTATTTTACATTATAGTTACATTTGAACTATATTTGCAGAAAATGACAGCATATAAATTATAATTATGTAATTTAAAGTAAATGTCATTACATTGCCTAATTTTGTTTCAATGGGAAAAACAGAAGCAAAATTACAAACAGCAAAAATGAAAGAATACTTTAATCCTAAGAAATGTAAATAATTTCATATCAAAAGCTAGAAAGTAAGCCTTCACAAAATGGATACATTTTAAAATATATTTAATATTTTTGAAAATAGCACTTCAATATTTAAACTGAATATATATATATCTATAGCTGCTTTTGAATATACTAGATATGGTATTGATCCATTGGATTTTGGCTATATTTTGGGTTTTCTTATTCATATGCACAATCACTTTCTACATTGTATTTTTAAAATGCCGGAACACAATGTAAAGTCATGCTTCAAAGTTATTATAAAATGGAAGTGTCATTTGTTTTCCCTGTTAACTTGGTTACATAATCCAGATTCAAACCTAATCTGCTTCTGTTGCTCAGAAATTGCATATGAATACTATGTATTTGATAAGACACTTAACGCAAGACTATATGGTTTTCACTGTACTGGGTACAGCTGGAGCTTATATCTGGCAAGCTATCACTCTGGTGGGAATTTTATTAATATTTCAATTATTTATTTTGGAGGTGGAGTCAGTGGAAGTTTGTCTAATAGGCACTTGAATTGAAATCCTATACTAACAGCTAAGAGTAAGTCCCATTAAATTCTATCACCAAGTAAACTACTGTTATAATTTTTAAAAGTGACATAAAACAAACTTTTCTTAGCCAAAAGAAATATGATTTTGAAAATACATATAGAAAAATTGAATATATATGATTCACCCAAGTATTTGCATTTGAGATTGAAGCTGTTACTAGAAGAATTTTTACTGGACTAAAGAACTCTAAAGAATAAGGGAGCTGTTAAATGTTAAAGAAGGAATTTTACTATTGAATAAATTATTATTTTATTACGGTGTTTCATGAGTTCTTTTTCTTAATAAAAGTCTCAGCATTACTCTGCTGAAATAAAGTTTGACTTGACAATTGTTTGCAACAGATCAGTGCTTTCTTTGGAAGATGCTGGAATCCTTGTAATCAAGAATTATTTTAAATATTCAATTCAAATGAATTTTTTCTTACATGAAATAAATATTGTACAGAGAAGAAACAAATGCTACTTGTAACTAATATATTTTAACTACATATTTTTTGTGATTGTAATCGCATCAAAATATATATAATATTTTACCTGGATATATACTTTTTTTTGCATATCAGTTATCTCTGTGTAGGAAAAATGATACAGTCATGTGAAAAAGAAAGTACACTCTTTTTGAGCAGTATTTCCCAATCTTTCCATAACGTTTTAAGGCAATACAGTCCTTCATTAAAATGATTTTTGTTTTGCTTTACAAAGTAAAGCATGCTACCTCCACAGTGTAAAACACATTGAGATAAATCTAATTCATCTCATCAAAGATAAGTAGACCCAAATCAATGTTCCTGTAATGACTCCCCCAGTTGTTTCCCCAGATGCCTCTCTAGATATCAGTTTGGAGAAGGATGAGCCAGTCCCTGAAACGTCAGGAGGGAAATTGGTCAATGGCTCCAAGGCAGGGACTGTGAGTAAGTGAAGGGGAGTGATCGAATGAAGAGAAACTGGATGAGTAGCCAGTAGATAGTGATTTGGCTGAAGCACAGCTACAACAGGACAGCCCTGAGGTTTCAGGCAGGAAAACACACAGCAGCAACCAGTCAATGATGAGGAAGAGGAACTGCCTTCTGCACCTCAACTGAGAATACAATAGGCAGAGAAAAGGCGAAGGTCAGCTTGAGTACTTGTGAGAAGGCAACTTTGTCCCTCTTGATGGGCTGCACCAGAAGGTAACTATTTAGCCAGCAGACAGCTAGCAATGATGCTGGGAACAATGTGTTCATTTCCTAGCTGTGTGTTTCTTGGATGTTGCGATTTCTGCCTTGCTTTGCATTGACACCATGCTTTGACTTTGGATCATGCCTGGTGAACGCTGGACTTTTCTTGCTTCATGAACCTTCTTGTATTGTGGATTTAATTTTGCCCAGTGAATTTATCTTGTTTGGGAAACTTTCAAGTGCCTTGTGGACTCATTAGCCATTATTATGTGTACTAGCATTGGTCTGTTTTGGCTGGATGTAATTGTGACAGTTCTAGATTTTTGTTGCTGGGGAATATTAATAAACCCACTAAATCACATGTAGGTGTGAGTGAGCAGGATAGCATAATTCTCAACCTTTACTTAAACTGATTACTCAATAATCAAAAGTTTTTGAAGATCAAACTTAAAATACAGATTGACAACCAGATACCTCTAGCAACATGTTATATATTTGTCTCAGATGTCCATGATGTTCCAACATTGTATTTGAAAAATAAAATGCCCCAAATATTGTAATATGGAAATTTTGGCTTTTTAAAGATATATTTTCACTTTGTCAATCTTGCTGGAGACCATCAATTAGCCCATATTCTGGTGATCACAAACCAGAAATCATGAAGTTGGATAGATAACCTGTGCCTGGTACAATTTTTTTTTTTTGTAAAAAGTTTTTATTGGTTAAAAATATACAATATTATAGTTTACAATATGTTGAGTTTTCAATATCTTTATAAAAAGATATTTCAATTATTATTCTCTTTTTTTGAGTTCTCACACAACAGACATTATTATGTTAAATCAAAACAAACAACCAGGTTATATAAAAGTTATATGAAGAAAAAAAGCAAATAGCCAAAGTGTTATACAAAGTACAATAAAAAGAGAGAGAGAAAAAAGATGTCAAATAAAAAACATTAAATAATGGATTCCCCTCCTTTCTTCATTTCCTGGTTCTAGCTCTTAAAACCATGGTCTGGCCTCCCCCCTCCTCCAGGGCCGCCACAGCTCCGTCCGCCCCCGCTCCTTGATCATCTGATACTTCCCCCTCTTCGGCTCCTGTATCTTCTCCATCTAGGAAGGATTTATGTTGGTCAAAAAAAGCCTTAGCTTCCACTACGTTATTAATTTTCTTCTTACTGTCCTCCCAAAAAATCATCAGGCCCTCCGGAATCAACCACCTAAAACCTACTCCCTTAAGGTACAGCTTGTTTGATAAAAAATAATATTTTCTCCTTAATTCTCGTACCTGTCTGGGAATCTGCTTTAGGATGGTGACCTCCTTGCCCCTGTACACCAGCGCCCCCAGTCTTTGTTTTCTCAATATCTCATCTCTCAGTTCCCTTCTTACAAATTTAATATGAACCTCTCTTGGTAAACTATGTAAAATTGCAAATTGTGAGTTTACTCTATACACCAAATCCACATCTCTTCCAATGGACTCCAAATCTCTTTCTAAAAATTCACCCAACATTTTAACCATCACTTCTCTCAAATTTTCTTGGTCAAGTTGTTCCACGTTTTGAAACCTGAGAAAATAAGACATCTTATCCAATTGTAAAGTTAACATTGCGTTTCCTCTCCCTTCCACCCTCTGGAGTGCCCGTACCTCCCCCTCCAGACCCATCTTCTTCTTATTTTGCTCTGCCAGCTGTTGAACATCATTTAAATCTTTTTTCATAAGTGTCATTTCAGATTTAATTTCAGATAATCCTTTTTGCAAATCATCCAACTTGTCCAACTTCTGATCCAATTTCGCCAGTCTTTCCAAAAATTTTTCCATGTCAGCTGCTGTTGATTTATGACCCTTAGCCATCTTGCAGTAATAGAAGATGAAAAATCCCAAAAGGCAAACCTCCAGGAAAGAAAGAGGGATTGACAGTCAATGTAATTTTTCAAATATCCACCAGTGGGCACTCACAGGAGCAACGAGTCCGGAGTATAGAGTAGGTCAAACAGGAAGCCTTAGAGGAGAATGTTGTCTTCAATCATAAATAAAGAAGCAGGAAGTCGGACCGCCGCCATGGCTCACCACCGGGAAGAGAGGCCACCAGACCTCTCCAACAAATTCTGATACAGCCATCCTCAGAAGAAAAGTCAACAAAGTAAGGGGTTTCCTTCCATTTCTTTCCCCCTACTTGTCAGCCACGGCACCTTTCCAGCTACAAGGGGGGGAGAACTCCAACCCCCCCTCTCACCTCCAGGATGCCTGCTCAACTCTCCGGTCGATCAGCTCAGTCCGCTGTGCCTTATGGATAAACGCCGGTCCCCTTAGGCGCTGTGGCACCTCCGTGGCCTCAGAAAAGGCCACCGATCGCCTCCCACCCCCTCTGGAGCCTCGGGCGCGCCAGCATCGGCCTCCTGGCCCCTGGATGTGAGGCAGGGGACCCCTGGCGAGCCGCCCTCAAACGGCAAATGCCCCAAAAATTGGGGCGTTTGGCCCAAAGGGCCTCCAGATGGGGGGGATCAGACACTGGGGCCAGAGCTAGCCCGATCAGTGTCTGTCGCCCGCGGGACCGGAACCGGAAGTCCCTGGTACAATTTGAATAACTGTCTTATGTTTCTTAATCTGCATAAAGCTTGTTACTTCTTTGAAATTGCTTCTTTAAAGTAATTTTGAATTATGTTTTTTTAAGTCATAGATTCTTTGCATAATGCACAAATGATTTTAGATGGAGAACTCACAGCCTTTTTATTCCATCCAATTTTTTCTTCATGTGTCAACCAGGACAAAGGAAAAACTCTTTTGCTTGTGGTGGGTTGCATTGTGCCCATGATAATTAAACTACTTCAACACACATTTTCTTTTTAATGAATCCAGACAGAAGTATATATATTTGACTATAGAACCTGATCCTACTTATCTCTTCATCTTTCATTGGATTGAATCAGGGCAAAGGGGAACAATCAGGCTATTTCACAGAGCAAAGATTTACACATTTCTATTATCTACCCTCATTGATAGTAGCTGTCCAAATAGTTTTACTTGGTGAACCTCATGATTTAATTGTGTTTGGCACTTTTTGTATTCCTCAAACATTCCAGCTTTCTAAAGGTTGTAAGCTGATGATTAGCTTACACAAACTGTGGTTTAAGCTGCTTTGTGGTCAGTACTCTCAAATTCGGTGCACAAAACAGCCTGCTCTTTGTTAGTCTTCTATCCAATAGCTTTCAGTACACCACAGTAGCAAACTCTACTATCATGGCTCATTATGGAAGGAAAGAGTCTGACTTGATAGAAGAGAAATGCTTTCCAGCCCTTTCTTTCCCCACCCTATTTGCATGACTCCATCTGTTTTACTGATAGAGATATGCAGGTAAAAGTAGGAATTTATATTGGTACGTACTGTATATCTGTGTGTACATATGTATGTGTATATAGGTAGATATAGAAAGTATACGTAACTGGGTAGGTAGATAAGTAGAGATATGTATATGTCCATTTGTGTATGTAAGTGTTTATGTTCATGTGTGTATGTATGAAACTTGTGGGAGTGGTGACTAGAATCTGAAGCTGCTGAAGGACACATATTTCTCATGAAAAGGCTTTTTCCTCTGAGCTGAATAGTTACAGCCAGAAGGACTGGAGCAGATACATGTATATATCGAGAGCTGGAAGAGACCCAACTGTGTTCGGATGGAAAAGACCTGAGGTAAACTATCAACAGGAATACTTCAAAGAGGTTCATCAATGTACTTGACTTGGAAGACCAGAAATAATTTAGCAAGCAAAACCTAGGAAGTGCTCCTGGAGCTGGATATGGGGCAGTGTTTGAGGCCACTGAAAAAGCCATGTAGAAGACCATGCAAGAAGCATCTGGCCTACCAAAAGGCCCTGTGGGTGAGGTCTACCAGAAAGGTTGAGACAGCTTCCTGCAGATGATGATAGGATGCCAGTCAGCTCTTGTGGGACATTGATGTAATATGTCCCAGAATAAAGTTGCAGTAGATATTTAGATATATTTAGCCTTTAATCACTACTTATCCAGTACTGTTATTCTGTCATTTTTATTAATTGATTGATTTGATTGTATAACAATCCATCTCACATTCATGACTTTGGGCAGCTAGTTAAAACAACCACACCAAAGAAAAAACAAAACACAAAGATCAATAAAACTCCATTAAAACCAGATTAAAACATAATAAGCAGGCAAATGCAAGTCACATGTTTATTATGTATCATTTATGATACTTTATTCCTTATTCCAGTTATGCGAAACACCTCTGGTTAACTAAAGAGTAAAGTTTTGGAACCAATTTTATGTACTATATGAACACTTCTATGTACTTTACTTTATGAATACAGAAAGGATTAGCCTCTTTGGGGAAATATTTTTCAGTTCCTTCTTCTAGTCAGAAATCCTAGGATTACCTTATCAACTCACATCCAGATATTAACTAGGTCTGAAACTTTAGCTTTTTGGGATCAAGGTCAAAGATGACATTAATATGAACTGGTCTTTCAGGTATATCAATTTTAGAATTATTATTTTCATGTATATGTCATTGTGTATGTATAAAAGCCCATAGTTTTTTGTTTATTTTCTTTGTAAATGGGATAGCAATACCATTATACAAATATAAAACTATAAATAAGTATGTTATTCAACAATATTCTTCTTGGTCTATTTCCTCAATATCTCCATGCTTTAACCTTGTCTGGACAATAATAGTGATAAATTAAATCATGCATGTGTTGTTGTTACCACCCAGAGTTGCAGCAAAATCACCCAAGGATGAAAATCTCTTATGTTAACATAAGATATTGCTTAAATACTACTTTTTACCCAAGACGTTAATTAAAATTGTATTTTGTTAAGTGAGAATGGTGCTGTCCTTGTATGGAATGCCAGTTAAGGGCATGATAAGCTCCAGTAAAGCTGGCTCAGCTGACCAGCTTAATTTTTAAAAAAAACTGTCTGCACTGGAATGACTAATATCAAGAAGCTTCTCCTTTAGCACTTCTGTAACTCCCAAAATGAAAAATGAAATAATTTATTTTAGAGAAAATAATTTTAGATATTTTGTTGGGCTTTTGTTAAAGAAACTATAGTAATATTTTTTTAATGATCAGAAGGAATAACATACAACACCAGTGCTTTTCCTGGAACAGAATCTTACTGGATGCTTAATACGTTCAGGATTGCTGGTCCGGTGGAAAAGGGACTTGATTATTTCCTTTTTCACTTTAAATATAAAACAGAATAAAAGATAAATAAATATGTGTGACTTTTCTTGGAAAATATATTTAGGAATATGCATATTTGTTTTGGCTAAAAGGGATTTTCCAACATTTGCAGGTAAGAAAGTATACCTAATAATTCATGTATTTGTGTGTGTTAATATTCATTTATAAACCATTTTATTAGTTAAACAGTTATGCCATACGCTTGTATTTAATGCAAATTCATTTAATCAGAATGAGAGGGAATAGCTTATATTTATATGGAGCTAGAATCAGTCTTTCTGTACTGGAATCCAATGTGATTATCTGCAATTCTTAAAATTGACAGGAGAAATTAATTGTAGGCTACAATGTCCCTATCTCTAACATAAGAATAAGCAGGCTCAGGTTTGCTTTTACTGAAATACGTATATCATGAGAATAAATACTAAGCATATGTCTGTTTTATATTTACAGAGTAGACTCAGTAGTAGCTTTTCTCAGAAAACAACTACTCTCTTAATATTGTTCGTATTTGACCTCAAGCCTGTAGCAAGTATATCATGTTGTAACTCTTCTTGCTATGGTTATATTTATTTTTTATTTCAAATAACATTTTTAAACATTGCTAATACGTTATCATTCAAATAGTCAGTGAATTGTTCAGCTTTATCATTTTTCTCCTTGTTAGTTTTTACAGTATACAAATGGAAAATATGTGAACTAAGTCTGATTAGTTTCCATATTAAAAAATATAAAGCAGGAGCAAATCTCATCTCCATCTTTAAAATGTAGCCATCCTCAAGGGATTTAGATTAGCACATTCATATTAGATGGTGCTTGAAAGTCTTATGCTGTTTGTCAAAGTTAGGATGATACAAATAGAAAATGTTTAAGAAGTGAGTCACTATAAGCCCTCTGAACTTGTAGGAAAATTCTGTAAGATGTGTGCAGAACACATATGAGAAACTCTATGTAGTCTCTGTATATGAGAAAGGATTATTCAGACTATAGAAGAGTCTCATCACCTTGTCCTATGTAGAAATATGTTTTAACAATAGTGTGGTTTCTTGGCATCTCTGGAAACAGAAATGCTAGCTCTTCTTATTCTTCAATTGTAAAACAAGTTTAATTTTCTTATTTTGGAGCACAAAATCTATATAATAAGCATGTTTTCCTTTGAAAACTTGATTATTATTTACCTTAATCGCACAAATAAAAAAGCCCCATGATGACTTTTTTTTAATAAAAAAAGATTTATATTTAAGACTTATTTGCAATACTATAACAACAAAGAAAGTATAATTATCTACTGGGAAAGGTATTATAATTATTATGATGCACTGTTTTTTATTAGAGTGATACCCTGCCATTTTTGTTCAGGAACTGAAGGCAGTGTACATAAGACTTGCTTTCCTTATTTTTCTTCATATCAACAACTCTGTGAGTTGGGTTGGATTGAAAGAGAATGACTGGCCCAAAGTCACCTAGTGACCTTTGGTGACTAATGGTGGACTAGGATATTGATCTCCTTAGCATCAGTTCAACATTTTATCTCCTACACTGCTTAGTTAACATCCATATTACTAGACGAATGTAAGAAAAGTAGACTGGAAACACCTGAAAGATTATATTTCTTAATGAAGCTTATAAAATAATGTAGTACTAAAGCATTATATTCATAGCTCATTAAAGATATTTCTTTGTAATGAAACCTATTTACCAACAGAGGACACAGCACTTAAGGATATTTCTTTGGATCTTTCATCTGATACCTGGCAAACAAATAGAAATCATTCTCAGTTTTTGGATTCCAAGCCTCTTCTTGACTTCAAGGAATCACAGAAGTTCAGCAGGCATTTATTTCGAATGAAGAGATCCATTTTCTTTCCTACTGGAATTAAAGTATGCCCAGAAGAGTCTGTTGAACAGGCTACTGCCAATCATCTTAAATATTTCAAACTTAGAGGTAAGTGAGCAGTCCAAGGCAACTGCTGTTTCTTGAGAGAGTCAACATTTAGATTTATGTGAATGTTAGAAACCCTCAGAAAAGCAACCCCTTTGGGCATATTGCCACCCCCCCCCTCCTGTCTTCCTGTTACTCATCAAGTAGTTGTAGCAATGAAGGATGTAGGCTGAGCAGAGATAACTGCAACAGAAGTAACAATTACAGAAAATAATAGGACAATCAAGGACAGCTGTCTATTAGGGATATTTGCTTTGCTTCACTTGTTTATTACTTTAAATCATGAATTTCCTACAATAACTTAAGACGATATGCATAGTACTCCTACAGCCCTGTCTGATATGCTAACTAAATTATTGGCTTAAAGCTTCAAAGCTGCATGGATACCAGAACCTAGATTTTCCCATCTTAATCCAGTATTTTAATTATTATTATACTACTTTTTCACTAAATATTAGCAAAGCAAATTCTCTTCTCACTGTATTAGAACTTGTACTTAGGTTATTTGTTTTACCTCAAAGAATAATCACTAATATATGGGAGATGGAAGAAGGCAATGTAAATTTTGCTGGGAGAAGTTATATTGCCTCTCAGTGCAGGCAAGCTTAAAAATTATGTGGTATATGAAAAAATATGTCAGTTCAGTCAGAGTAGGGATTTGAGGGAAACACATATATATATAAGTATTATTTACTTGACTATGTGGATATTACAAATGAGAATAACGTAAGGCTTGTACTGCTCCAAATTCAATTCCACAAAGACAAAAATTTTCCAGACATCATGAGTTTATGCAGGATCAGAAAAAGGCATGCTTGCCATAAGAAGTTGCAGAGAGGTAGCTTCAAAACATCTTCTTTGGAATCAGATCTGATGCATTACATTTTCCTACAATGGGCAGCATAATATCTCTAGACTTCTAAATATAGTCGTTAAAGATACTTATGATTCTGAGATAAAGAAGAAAATGCTTCATTCCTTCTCTTCCTTTTATGTCCATTTGCATTATATATTTTTCCTGTGAAATTTATATAATTTGACCATAGTTTCCAAGTCTCAACATCCAAAAGATTGGTTCGATTCGTAACAACTTGTATAGCTCTTTTTCACAAAATGCTCTCTTTAACTCTATGGATAGAGTTCACTGCTTCTCTCTAAATTTCTTGATTCTTAATTAATCAATTAATTATATCTGCCATGCTCTCTTTAAGAATTGCAAGCTTAATAAAAGGGATTTGTGGGTGCTATATTTAGGACATTTAAATGCTGTCTTAAAATAAATTAGAAACCAGAACATGGTCCATTCCTGCAAAGGGTTGAAGTGGTAGATGTAGTGCTGTACATGTTGATTGAAGTTAGGTAATATTTTAACATCACATTTGATGTTAAAGGGTTTACACAAATTAACACCACAGAAACCTAAACAAAGATCTCCTACATACTACCAATTTACCATTCACCAATATCGTATCTTCCCATTAAATGTCCTCTTTCTCCAGATTATGTTTCATCTCTTCTGTTTCATTTGAGTAATCTGCCATTTCTGCAACATACATTCTCACATACTCATGTCTCTTTCTTTCTCGTGTTGTCATCTCTTCATTTCTTTCTTCAACTCCAAATAGCAGTTTACTACATAAGTAAATCTATACTAATAATTCATTTTTCTACTGTCCCTATTTATTATCCATTTGATGTGGTCCTGCCTTTTGCAGAACTGCTCCATTCTGCTTAGGAAGGCCTACAACAGATGGTTGTTTGATCCCCTGATAAGGACTGTCACACCCAAAGGCCTCTGTGAGGAAGGACAAGGATTCTCTAGCCCAGATGGTCAAAGTAGCTTTGAACTGGCATGACATTTCTCTTTTTCTCCTCCTAGGCTACCTACCAACAGGAGAATGAATTGATATCTAGAAAAAGGTTGACCTTTCTTGATTAAAAGTACTCCTTTAGCTATACACTTAGTAATAATATTGCTAGTGGTATAAAATTCTCTGAGAGAGAGGCTTCTTTGAGGCAGTAATTCATTATTTTTTTCATAGTGAGTAACAAACTGTTGGACATTTGGGAGTTGAGTTTTAAAGATTTAGTTTTCCTGAGCCAATATACTGTACATGGTTCAATGTTTAAGAAACACAAATGGGATTATAATTGGATTAAATTGAAGAACTGCTCATTTACATAAATGACCAAGCAAGCTTTCCAACCTCCAAGTAAATAAGCAGAGCTAGTCAGGTGCTGATCCCCAGCAAATCCCTTTCTGTAGAATGACAAGTAATAGACTAAAGCATCTTACTGTATGTAATGATAAAAAGGCATTGGACAATAATAGAAATGTTAACTGGTACTTCCTGAAAAGACTAAAGCTTTTTGTGAGGAAGACTCGTTATGTAGAGAGCCTAATGAGGATTTAAACTATATGTTAGACTGTTTATTTAAAAGTTTAAATGGATCATACAATTCCCAAAGAGAACTGCTCTCACACTGAATTCTCCTAAGACACAAATTAATTTTAATGTTATTGTTGTAAACCCCCTAGATCAGGGGTGTCAAACTTGATTTCATTGAGGGTTGTGTTTGACCTCAGGGAACCAGGGTGGGCATGGCCAGGATGGGCATAGCCAGCTTGATGTCATTCATGTTGGGAGCGCCTTTGGTGGCCCAAGCGCTCTGCCAGCAAAAACAGGTTCCTGAGCTCTGTTTCTGACTGCAGTGGCCTCCTGCAACTCTCTGCTAGCAAAAACAGAGCTCAGGAGGGCCACACACAGCTCTCGCGAGCTCCATTTTCAGCTGCGATGGCCTCCTGGAACCCTCTGGCAGAGAAAACGGAGCTCAGGAGGGTCGCACAAGGCCTTCCTGAGCTCCATTTTTGCTGGCAGAGGCACTGTGGGCCAGTCCTTCACTGTTTCTAGGGCGGCCATATGGGCCAGATCTAAGCACCCACCGGGTGGGATCCAGCCCCTGGGCCTTGAGTTTGACACCCCTGCCCTAGAGTACCCCCATGGCTAGATAGGCAGCACATAAATTTAACAAACAAATGAATAATGATGGAGGCTACTCTTATGGGGCTGAAGTCATACTGAATGTTATTGTCAAGTGTCAGTGATACAAACCAACCAGCCTTTGCCAATTTGATCATCTAATTTGTAAAAATTAGGAATACTGTAAATTGTGAAATGTAAATCTGGAAGATAATAATTGTAGAAGGCTGCAATGGGTAAACGCTTTATAGAACATTGTGAGTTCCTCAGGTATTATTTTTAGATTATTTATGTTTGTAATTATTCATTGAGTTTTTATTCTTTTTTAGGAATCATCTATATGAGATGGGTGGACATTTGAAACAAATAAACAAACAATCCAATTATGCAATATTCTGGAGAATTACACAACAAGTTTCAAGTGTTAGCATTTGAAAAATTCATGGTGATTAATTGTTTAGGAATTCTGATTTCTAGGATAGACCAGATTTATCTTACTATTCATTCTGTTCAGATACATTTGCTACATGGGCTCAAACAATTTGTTGTAGAAAAAAAATGTCTACTTGGAGTAGACTGTAATATAATTTTCTATGTTTTAAACTTATTTAACACATTTTTAAAGCTATTTTATCATTTGGAAAGAGGAAGGAAAATGTGGTGTATGTAATTATACAAAAAAGGAGGTTTTCCTAAATGGAATGTTTAACACAATGTTAACACAAAGCCTTGGATTATTTCTAAAAATGTATTTCAGACAAAAATCTAACAAAAACAATTGACAATGAACTATGTTCTCCAGCTAATTGAAGAAAATAATGTTCTTATCAGGCCTTTTATCTCTGCGTTCAACTTTAGTTGAAGAAAGCCTCAATATACTCTTGGTATCACTTCTGTGAGATTCTTCTGAACAAGATCATTGCCTAGATTTTGTCAAATTTTGACAAAATTACCTCGTGATACATCCACAAAGACACTAATAGAACAATTAACTATACACTCAATAAACTTAGTGCAATTTAAGCCACATTTGGATTAACAATTGCCACATAGAATAATTTGAAACAATTGAAAATAATTAGTTATTTTTTTATTTCTGTATTTCTCTTTTCTTACTATTCTTTTAGCCTTTTCTTTAGAAAATTGTACCTACTTTCAACATTCTTCTGTCAGTTTTTTAACTTTTAATCTTGATAGCTTTTTATATAATATTAACATTATTTGTCTCTGCATTTCTTCTGATATACATTCTCAGAAACTCTATAATCACAAAGAGTTGTGCCTTTTTTCACTCTTAAGCCTTTCTTTTCACTGGCATGCGATGACCATCCAGATTTTTGTAGACCAGATAGCCCTCTACCATATGAACAGTAATAGCTATTTCATGGTCTCTAGTAGATGTCTAGAAATTTTGTACATTCTAACATTCAGTTGAATATAGTATCTCTTTTTCAATTCTAATCTAGCAGGATTGTTCGCATGCAGTAGCAGCAACAGTGTCTAGCAATGTGTTTGTGCATCTCTCTCTTTATGTCCTAATACAACAAGATAGTTGCTAGCTACATAATAGTGATACTTGTACTTTTACAGTAATGGATGTTTCTTTTTTTCTTTCTTTTTTTAAAGTCTGCCAAGAAGCTATTTGGGAAGCCTTTAAAATTTTCCTGGACAGACTCCCAGGACAAGAAGAATACCAAAAGTGGCTAAATGAATGTGAAGCAGGAACTGTGAATATATTAGAAATGGGCACCAATTTTAGTCAATCTGAAGAGTATCAAAGCCTCATAGCAAAGGTAAGAGATACAGAGTTTAAGAGAATATCAGTTGGACATAGTTTCAATTACAGTAAAGATAAGACTATTGCTATATGATAGGGAAAAGATGTGCATTTTTGAAACTGCCTTTTCAATTATCCTGTTATTTTATTCTATTTCTTATTCATTATTTTATTAAACCAGTACTGTTTACTATCTCATACTGGACATGATAAAAATAATTTCAGAGTTCTCAGGCTCTGGGAAATTAGCCCCTGACATCTAATGCGAAATATCTCTTTAAAATTTTCTTTTTCATTTTTATATTTGTAGTATTTATTTGATGTGCCTTAAATTACTTTGGATGTCATCTTGCAAATATTAAATAACAAATGTTGGGAAATAAATTGTAAAGAAAGAAAGTTTTAAATATATTTCAGCTTTGATCACAAGAAAGCTGAGAAATCTTTATTAAGTTTTATTATAGTCATTAACCAACACAAAGCAAATATAACTAAACACAGAGAACGTTTTTAGTGCTTTCTGAGCTTGGTTGTTTGTTTGCAGATATTTCATTACCCAATAAGGGAACGTCATCAGTGTGAGTGAGTGTGGGGTGTGCTCACTATTTATTTACAATAGCACTACTGTATATAAATAGAGAGCAAACCTATACTCAATCACAGTGATAATGTTACCTAACTGGGTAATGAAATATCAGCAAGCAATCAAATTCAGAGAGCACCAGCATAAATGTGTATATTCTCTTCTATTGGTATAAATTCAGAGGCTAGGCAAGTAGCATATATGTATAGTTTGATATTAAACTGAATATCAAGGGAGATACAAAGAACATTAGGAATAGAGAAAGATAAGACTAATGAATTAGAATAATAATAATAATAATAAAAAGTCATAATGAAACTATAACTTTAAGGTAAATGCCACCAAATAAAACATCTAAATAAAGCTATTAAATAAAATCAGTTAAAAAGAATGTCAGAATTTTAATTATGAATAAAATTTTGAAAAAACCAGCAAGATAATAAGTACAGTAACTAACAAGATAAGTATGAAACAAAGCCTACATTTCACTTAAAAGAACAATAGGAATTTTTTTTTTTAAATGTAATGCTAAGAATAAATCATATCTGTTAACCATACTCAACCAGATTAAGCTACATCAGGGATGTCAAACTCGTTGACACATGACGTATTGCAACTTTCCCTCCCTTTGGTAAAATGGGTGTAGGGGTGGCCAGCGCATGATGCATCCGGCCCGCGGGCCATGAGTTTGACACCCCTGACCTACATGTTTACCTTTTGTCTTATTTTATATGCTGGTCTACAAAACCTAGCTACATAATTTGTAATCTCAGGATTAATGTTAGAAAGCAGAAATTGCACATATTTTGTATTAGTAAATCCTCTTATGCTAATTAAAGCACTGCATGTTTCTATATAGTAATTGTGCTAGCTAGAGGCTAAAAAATGCTGCAGGCATATATTGACCACCCCTAGAGTAGAATAACTGCTACGCTGTTACTCACATTTTGTCTTAACAGCTAGAATGAATTTTTTGATTCCATCAGTTGGAGGACCATGCCCAGGTATTTAAAGCATAATACTTGCTTAATAACATTGAATAGAATAGAATAGATGTTTTTATTGGCCAAGTGCGATTGGACACACAAGGAATTTGTCTTGGTGCATATGCTCTCTATCATATGCTGTTGATAAACCAAGGCAAACCTTTGGGTCAACTTAGTTTATGACAAATCAGGTTTATAAGCAGATCTAATTGATTGACTATGTACCTTCCGGTCAGTGTCTATTCAAACAGATAGATTTTTCTTCATAATGATCTGTCCCTACCCAAGTCCTTTGAGTTTTCCAATATGTCTACCTGTTACCATTAGAACTGAGCCTATCTACTTTGCGACTAGCTATTTGAATATTTTAAAAAAGCTACAGTACCAAGTGCTTGTCTGCAGTGTATTTCTTGGCTGCTTACTTCTTTCCAGTGGATGATTGAGCCTAAAAGGCAGAAACTATCTAACACTTCAATGTTTTCATTTCATAAGGCTGGCTATTGTACCTGCTATCATTATTTTGGTCTTTGTATTTACTGGTAATCTTTGTCCCATTTTTTTTCCACCATGCTCCTAGATTTTTATTACTGGCACATGCAGACCCTTTGCGTTTTTGCTATCAGAAAAATACCATTATCATAGAGCAGGTTATTGATGTTTCCTCCTCTACCCTGTTTCCCCGACAATAAGACATCCCTGATAATAAGCCCATTTGGGCTTTTAAGTGCATGCGCTAAAATAAGCTCCCCCCCAAAAAAATAAGTCATTTTTTCTAACTCCTTTGTGGCAAGGAAATGTACAAAAAGTGGAACTCAATAAACTAATTACTCTTACCATAAGCTGTATGATATCAAATGAAATTGACTACCTTGTAAAATGATGTTAAATATATACCTATGTAAACTTTTCCCCCCAAATGTTGTACAAACCTAAAAACCTAATTAAGGAATTAGTTATTTTAAGCAACTTCATATAACTATGTAGAAAAATTTATAATAACCTTCTGTGAAGGCTGCAGTGATAGCTACAAGTAAAATTTTTAAATGAAAAGTTGGAAAAATTTAATGTCTTTGCTAAGGCACATATAATGACTGTATAATATATGCTTCTAGTAGCATATATTATCTGACTTTTAAAAAATAAAGACAGTCTTTAATAAAGGCTTCTAAATTAGTTTTGATATTATATTTTAATGAAATCAGAAAAAATAAACCATTTAAAGTGTCATTTGAAGTTTTTGTTCAGAAGCATATGAGAGAATTTAATCAACATTTACCTATTTAATGAAGCCAACTACTTTAGTTTTTTTTAAAAAAACATCCACCCACACATTTTAAAGAAACACAAAGATATGACATACTGCAAATATTATAAATTACAATCCATTTCTGCAATCTGAATTTGTTAAGGTGGAATGGTTCCAATATATCAGAACCATAACAGGCTGTTGAAGTTAATGTTATATTTTTCTGCCATAATAGACTAAATTTGTGTTTAGTCTTACAGTCTTACTATGCAGTAGTAAAACTTTCAAGCCCAGAATAGAGTATCAATATTGCTTTGAGTTATTTTGTGGTCTCTGTAAAAATCATCTGCTCAAATCCTAAAACCAGACATCAGGAGTGAGTGCCTAATCCCACGGTATCCAAGGTGACATCATACTTATGTTTACCATCTAACCCAAACACTTCCAGTAAGTGTTATTTTAAACCTGCTGGTTTTTATCGGACCAGCTGCCTAAGTGATTTAGAGTGAGAGATGTGTCCTGGGCTAACTGAGTTTTCCCCCACCCTGCCCACTCTTTTCAAGTTTACACCTTGTAATCCAATATTTCTCAATCTTGGCCAATTTAAGAGGTGAAGACTTCAACATGGCTGTTTGAGTAATTAAGACGACACCTCTTAAAGTTGTCAAGAGAAACACTGTTATAATCCAAAGACGTCCAGGCCATAGTGGATATAGATAATCACTGCTGCAAAACCAGTGGATATATAATATTTGGTGAATATGAATTCATAAGTTAGCTTACAAAATGATAAAACACAGAATTGTATTGTGATAATCACCTGAACTAATTTATGAACAAATAATTTCAGCTGAATATTTGGGAACACTTCTAAGTTTATACGTTTTACATATTTGTTTACTTAAAATGTGCAATAAATATACAATGTGTTTGACATTGACTGCAATTTTTGGGATGTTTGTATACTATCCCTTAAATGTGCACTTACATCCCATTGTCTGAATCTACCAGTAATATAAGGGTTTCTGTACCTGGAAGAAAGATTTGTAAGCCATTCAGAATCACCTAGAGTGAAGAGGGAGGCCATATAAATTTTCTATATAAATAAATATTCTGGTCAGTGACTAATGTTGAGTCCTCACACTTATGACGAAGTCCTCGCACTTACGATGCGCGGCCGTGATTGGCTAAGATGCACCCTCCAGCCGGCGGGGGAAATGTTCAATTCCTATTGGTTGTTGGTTTGACAGCTATAGTATAAATAGCTGTCAACCACCTAGCTCTTTGCTCTGTTTCTCTCAACCAGTTCTGTTAGCAATAAATGTTCCTGTTTGACTTACCAAGCCTCGCCTCAGTTATTGACCACTGGTTGCTATACAGAGCACTGGCGACGAAGGTGGGATTCTGAGGACAGAGGCTGGTGGTCAACAGCTGAGGTCACTAGCGCTAAGCCAAAGCACTCAGCTAAGTCACTACACGACGAGATGTCGTGTGAGAGAAAACCTCGTCAGAAACAGATCCCATCCGTCTAAGGATGGCACCTCCAACATTCGCCCCATTCAACCAGGCTACCGAAACCTGGAAATCATATGAGGCCCGGTTCAAATGTTTCTTGGAGGCGAATGACTACACGGGGCTGTCCAGCAACAGGAAAAGGGCACACTTCTTGAATGCCTGTGGTCCTGAGATGTTCTCTGTCACCATGGCCCTGCTAGCCCCAGTTCCAGTACAATCGGTGCCCTGGGAGATTCTGAAGGAAAAACTAAAAAACCACTACGAGCCTACTCCCTCGCGCATCACCCGCAGGTACGCTTTCAGGCAAATTTCGCAAGCGGAGGGAGAGCCCATTAACCATTACATTGCCTCCCTCAGAACTGCTGCTCTAAATTGCGAATTTACTGACCTAGAAGACTCCCTGCTGGAGCAATTCGTGTGTGGTGTGAGGGACCTGAAGGTGCAGCATCATTTACTTGAGAGAAAAGAAATCATCCTCGCAACTGCCATTGAAGAGGCACAGGCTTGAGAGCTATCAAGCAAATCCACTGTAGAAATCCGAAAATAGCAAACCAGCCCTCCTGTCCACAAGCCCAGCACCGTTCACTCAGAAGAACTAGATCCTGAGGCAGCTGAAGAAGAGGACGACAAAGTTAGCCGCCTCAAAACTGTCAAAGGACAGGGAAAAAACCCAAACAAAGGCTTCACTGGGTCTCCCTGTCAAGGGTGCAGAGAATTGCACCCTCGAGCGGCTTGTCGCTTTAAGACTGCCATTTGCCGTAATTGTGGGAAAAAGGGACACCTGGCATGAGTCTGCCGGGCCAACCTCCCTGGCACACCATTTAAGTCCTCTGGCAGACCATTCCAGAGAGGGCTGAAGACGGGCGGCGACTGTTTTGCCATTTCTAGGGCCAACAACGCCCCTGCGAGGTCGGCCCATCCAGCCAAACAAGCAGCAACCAAGAAAATTTTCCTCACGGTAACCATTGAGGGAAATCCTTGCCGGATGGAGCTGGACACAGGGTCTTCCAAATCCCTAATCTCCTGGGCCACCTTGAACTGCTTGCTCCAAGAATGCGCAAAAGTGATCTCCTGTCAAGCCGAGTCTACCTCAGAGACTACCAAGGCAAGACATCCCTATCCTGGGGGGCGCCAGTCTCTTAGTGGAACACAGAACTTTCACTGGCAAGCTACCTCTAATCATCGTGAGAGACCCTCTGCCCAGCCTACTTGGACTGGACTGGTTTAGCGCTCTGGGGCTTGGCATCACTGGCATCCACTCCACATCCGTCAATGACTTTGAAGACATCCTGGCAGAATTTGCTGACGTTTTTGACGACCATCTAGGTAAATATAAGGGTTCACCTATCACCCTCAATCTAGATCCAAAAATTGCCCCTATCAGGCTTAAGCCTCGTCGAGTGCCTTTTGCACTCAAACCCCTCGTTGACAAGGAGCTAGACAAGCTCATTGCCCAGGGCATCCTAGAGCCCACAGACCATGCCCCTTGGGAGACCCCTATAGTCATACCCCTCAAATCTGACGGGTCAATCTGCATCTGCGCGGACTATAAAAATACCATCAATAAGGCGCTCCAATCCAACCCATATCCTGTGCCCGTTGTGCAACATTTGTTGCACTCCTTGGGCAAGGGCTCCATTTTTGCCAAACTGGACATGGTGCAAGCTTACCAACAGCTCCCCGTTGATTCGGCCACAGCTTCTGCCCAAACAATTGTCACACACCGGAGAGCTTTCCTTTGCCACCGTCTCCAGTTTGGCGTAAGCGTCACCCCGGGCATTTTTCAGGGCATTATGGAGCGCCTACTTCAGGGGCTACCAGGGGTCATCCCATATTTCGATGACGTCATCATCTCAACTTCTAGCCCAGCAGACCTCAAGGGAAAGCTAAGGACTGTCCTGCGCCGTTTTCAAACGGCTGGCCTAAGGCTCAAGAAAGAGAAGTGCAGGATTGGGGTGCCCCAGGTAGAGTTTCTAGGCTATCGAATAGATGCCTCAGGCATACACCCCACACCATCTAAAACAGCTGCCATTTGGCGGGCTCCCACCCCTACTAACAAAACTGACCTGCAAGCCTTTCTTGGCCTCCTAAACTTCTACAGCTCATTCCTCCCCCACAAGGCCACTGTAGCTGAACCCCTTCACCACCTCTTAGACAAAAACACCCCTTGGCGTTGGGGCCAAAGAGAAGCCACTTCCTTCTCTGCTGTCAAAGCTCTTTTGACGTCTGAGGCAGTCCTCGCCCAATACACGGACAGCTCCCCTTAATCTTAGTCGCTGACGCTTCCCCCTTTGGTATTGGGGCTGTCCTTAGCCACATTCTCCCTGATGGCACCGAAGCCCCTATTGCCTTCTACTCCCACATACTCTCCTCCACAGAGCGTAACTACGGACAGATTGACAAAGAAGCGCTGGCTGCCGTGGCTGCCGTCAAACGCTTCCATGAATACTTATATGGCCGTCCGTTCACTCTTGTGACAGACCACAAACCCCTCCTAGGCATACTTGCTGGCAACATTGCAACACCCCAGGTTCTTTCCCCCCGCATGTCACGCTGGGTTGAATTCCTGGCTGCCTATTCTAACACCCTCCTTCACCGCCCTGGCAAGCACCTTGCCCATGCAGATGCTCTCAGCCGCTGTCCCCTTCCCATCGCTGTATATGACCCCTCTCCTGTCTCTCCGGTTCTGCTCATTGACTCCTGGCACCTGCCACTCACCGCTGCTGACGTCGCAGCACACTCTGCCAAGGACCCTACCATCCGCAGAGTTTTGGACTGGGTGCGCAGGGGATGGCCTTCTGGGACTGTAGGTCCCGAGTTCAAACCCTACCACATCAGGCAGCACGAACTATCTGTGCTGCGAGGGTGCCTGCTATGGGGCGATAGAGTCGTAGTGCCCGCCCAACTTCAACAGCCAGTCCTAGAAGCCTTGCACGAAGGACACCCGGGCATAGGGAAGATGAAGTCCCTAGGATGTAGCTACGTCTGGTGGCCAAACTTTGACCACGCAGCCGCCCAGTGGGTTGCAGGGTGCCAACCCTGCCAACTCTCTAGACCAGTTGCCCCCGCTGCCCCAGTTAGGGAGTGGGAAATGCCCAAGTCGCCCTGGTCAAGAATCCACGTGGATTTTGCCGGGCCATTCCATGGGCAAACATTTCTAGTGGTGGTAGACGCCTATTCTAAGTGGGTAGAGGTCGTCAGCATGGCATCAACCACATCTGCCGCACTCATCACAGCCCTACAAAAACTGTTTGCCTCCCATGGGCTGCCCGATGTCATTGTCTCGGACAATGGCCCCCAGCTATCCTCCACAGCCTTCCAAGTGTACTTGGCAAGCTACGGGATTCGCCATGCCAGGGTGGCACCTTTTTGCCCTGCCAGTAATGGACTGGTAGAGAGAGCTGTGAGGTCTGCCAAAGAGACCCTGTCACGTTACAACCATGGGAGTTGGCAAGAGAAACTGTCCCGCTACCTGTTGGCACAACATGTAACTCCGTGCCCCTCGACCAACAGGAGTCCCGCGGAACTTCTGATGGGCCGGCGCCTCCACACTGACCTCAACTGCCTTCACCCATCCTATGCCCCCGAAAAGCCCCCAGACTCTACTGGCAGGCACCGCAGCTTCATCGTGGGCGACCCTGTCTATGCCCAGAACTTCGGGGGTGAGCCAAGGTGGGTTTCCAGGACTGTTGAACAAATCACTGGACCCTACTCTTACCAGGTCCGGCTGCCCGATGGCCAGCTATGGCATCGCCATATCAACCAGCTGCGAGCTCGCTTAACGCCCGGGCCAGATTCCCCAGCCGACCTGGAAAACAGCGCAACAAGTCCAGCCCCAGACTACTCATCTGTCTTCCCTGACTCAAACCCGCCTCCGGAACCTGACTTACCGTTCCAGCCGCCTGCCGAGGAAGTCGACGTCAGGATACCGGACGAGTCGCAGGGAGTTCCGCAGATTCCAGAGACGCCCTCAGCTCCTGCTGCCGCCGAACCCAAACTGCGCAGATCAACCCGGCCGCGCAGGCGCCCTACCTACCTGGCAGACTATGCCTGCTCCGTCCAAGGGGGAAGGGGTGTTGAGTCCTCGCACTTACGATGAAGTCCTCGCACTTACGACGCGTGGCCGTGATTGGCTAAGATGCACCCTCCGGCCGGTGGGAGAATGTTCAATTCCTATTGGTTGTTGGTTTGACAGCTATAGTATAAATAGCTGTCAACCACCTAGCTCTTTGTTCTGTTTCTCTCAACCAGTTCTGTTAGCAATAAATGTTCCTGTTTGACTTACCAAGCCTCGCCTCAGTTATTGACCACCGGTTGCTATACAGAGCAACTAATATTTTGGCAGATTTGGAGGTTTGTTATTTTCCCTATTCAGATCCTTTCTAACTGGTTTTTCAATTGTGCAATCATTCAGACGCTATTACTCATTTGCTGCATAAAATGCCTGTTAGGTGCAACCTCAATTGCAATATTTGAAAATTCAAACTGTTGTTATTTGTCTCTTGAAAATACATTGATTTCCCCCATTAATTTTCCGTTATTGGTTATAAATTCTGCTCCTACCAGTAAAAATAAAAATAAAAATGGCACTTTCCCATAAGTGTGTAAATTGGTAGTCCTGCACTCTTAGCTTATTTGCTCATGGATGCATCATTTTGTTTCTCCCAATGAATTTCTTTCTTTAGGTAGATAATCCATTTATAAGTATGCCTGATAGATAATAACATTATAAATAGTCTATAAAATACTCAGAACAATGCATTGTAGTATATCTAACTAGTGCTTAGTCTAAGATACTATCTTCCCAACATGAATGTGAATGTTACTTTATGATTTCTTATTGAGTGCTTATGTCTAATATCTTTATTAGTTTGATTTTTCTATTTTGAATGCTTGGGACACATAATACTAGCAAGCAGAAATAACTCTTAATCTTATCCAAGAATACTAAATATTTCAAATTTCCCTCCTTTTCTAATTTGCCTTAGAACTCATAATACCTATTCAGAGTGTCCAGTGCTTATTTTTCAACAACTGGAATCAAGAAAGATGGCTTGCCTAATGATTGTCTGCCTTAACACTAATAATATATATGGATTTTCCTTTAATTAAATGTACAAATTAATCTGAATTGACACACTGTATATTCAGATATATTTGCTTTATATTCCAGTTTAGCCAAGCAACTAAGTCAATTATCAACATAGGAAAAATATAAAATGAAAGCAATTCGTTTTCAAATAAACACATTATAGTATACTGTATGTACCTTGCATAATTAGAAAATAAACTTCTGTCTGAAACGTTTTAACTTTTTTTACTTTGTGAAATTTTAACTTTGTTTGAATCTTAGTGACCGGACATCTGTGAATGAGGGGGCATGTCAACGCAAGTCAAGAGCTTGCCATGATAATGCAATTGAAGCCCCACCCCTTTTTATATGTTGGAGTTAGACCTTTCATCTAAACTCTTACATAGTTTTATTCCCCAATAATGTGGCTATTAAATGTAAGCATCTATTTAATTGATGTATTTAGTTCCATAAACATATATGCCTTCAACTTACTGGGGCCTTTCCTTTGAATGTTTTTATGAATAAATAAGAATGAACAGGTTTGGCTATTTGGAATGCGTGGGACACATAATAAAAGCACATATATGAAACATAAAATATAACATAAATGTACAAAATGCAGTTCCACATTTAAAATATGGTTTTCTATTTTTCTAGAAATTGTCCTATACTAAAGAAACAATGGATGGGTGAGTATCTACTAGTATATTGTTCTATATTTTACAGTATAGGTTGTCCTCAAATTACAATTACAGTTGAGAACCACAATTTCCATTGCTAAGCAAAGCAGTTGTTAAATAAGTTGTTCCAGATTTTATGAACTTTTTTGCTGTGTTAAGTGACTTACTGCTGTTGTTAAGTGAATCATGTGGTCATTAAGCAAATCCAATTTTCTCCATTGATTTTCTTGAGGGAAGTCACCTGGGAAGGTCACAACCGGTGATGACATGTCCTTGGGATGTTGCAACCACTGGAAATACATGCTGGTTGTCAAGTGCCTGAATTTTGAACATGTGACCATGGGGATGCTGCAACAGTCATAAATGCAAGGACCAGTTGCAAGTCCCTTTTTTCAGTGCTGTTGTAACTTTGAACAGTTACTAAACATATGGTTGTAAATTGAGGATTACCTCTATGCTCAGAAGTAAGAAACCTTGCTCTAGGAGTCTCTGGAGGCTGGGGAAAGCAAAAAATGTCATTTCCTGTCCTACTGGGAGTTGAGAAATGGGTCGTTTCAGGCCTCTGGAGGGCCTCCGGAGGAGTGGGGAAGGCTGTTTTCGCCCTCCCCAGATGCATAGAGAGGATCTGGATCCAGGTGAGAAAGAAAAACGGGCCTTCCCCCCACCTCCAGGCCCTTCAGAGGCAGGAAACAGCCTGTTTCCTTACTTCTGGTGGGCACAGAAGGCCTGAAAATTAGCTGGTCGGTGCGCACATGTGCGCCAGAGCTGACATACCCCCGATATGGCTACGTGTGCCACCTGTGGCACGTGTACCATAGGTTTGCCATCACGGGTCTAGGGAAAACAACCTTGTAATAAATACAAATAACCACAATTTTATCTTTTCCAAGTTTTTGAGATAGAAATTTGCAGCATTTATTACACTTTTAAACATCTTTTAACAAATCCACCAAAAGCCAAAATAAAAGACCTAACAATTATATTGTTTTTTAGTAAATTATGTTTCTTTTGTAATTTTTATACGGTAGTATCAATAACTTAAGGAAAACCCATTTTGGCCCATATTTATAATGCCAATCAAATATTTCTATATGCTTTCAATGCTAAAAAATGCAATAGAGGTTCTACTATATTTAGAACAAAGCACTTGCCATGTGATCACAGATATCACATAATAACTAACTAACTGAACCCATAATATTATATAATTGTAAAATCACAATTCTGCAGTGTTTTAAGTCTAGATCATAAAAAGTGGAGCTAATTGTGGCCTGTCTCTTAAGTATAAGATCATTTCAAAGGCTTGTTGAAAATGATCACTGTTCATATGCCATTTTATTATAGTTATCAAATGTACAATGATATTATTGAAAATAAGTAAAATTAACTCCTTACATTCATTTGGAACTCATAACTGTGAAAGGGACACCCTTGATGTATTACCATCAACAAAATTCTAATCACTGATTTTTCTTTTAGTTTTCTGTTTTTTATTTTTTTTTATTTTTTATTAAAAAGTTTTACAAATTACAAAAATGATTTCCCCCCATCCCTCCCCCCTCCCTCCCTTCCCAACCCTCCCCCTCCCCCCCCTGACTTCCCAGGATTAACTCAGGGTATTACAAATACAAACACCAAACTAAAATTAACTAACAATATAATAACAAATCATTAACCTTGATCTTTAACTCCTAATAGTGAAACAACAATATTCTAATTAATATAACAATTTCTACAAAATATTTCATTCGTAAGCTAATTGAAATTTCTTGTTACAATATTTGTTCTGAATATAATCTATCCAACTTTTCCACTCCTTTATATATCTTTCATTTGAATAGTCTTTGAGATATGCGGAAATCTTCGCCATTTCTACCAAATGCACTACTTTTAATGTCCATTCTTGAATTGTAGGTACATCTTGTTTCTTCCAATATTGTGCCACCAGTAGTCTTGCCGCTGTTATTAGATTTAAAATCAACTTTATTTCAATTCCTGTACAGTCTGTTATAATACCTAACAAAAAAACTGTGGCGTAAATTTAATCTTTTTCTTTAATATATTTTGAATTACCAACCAAATTTTTATCCAGAATGCCTTAATTTTATTACAAGTCCACCATATATGATAGTAAGTGGCATCCTGACTTCCACATCTCCAACATTTGGGCTGAATGTTTGGGTACATACAAGCTAATTTTTTGGGATCTAAATGCCATCTATAAAACATTTTATAAAAATTTTCTCTCAAATTTTGAGCCTGTGTAAATTTTACATTTCTAACCCATATAATTTCCCATGTGTCCAACGTTATTGTTTCCCCTATATTTTGAGCCCACTTTATCATACAATCCTTAACTAATTCTGTCTCAGAATCTATTTCCAATAATACATTATATAACCTTTTTATATGCATTTGGCTCTGATCTCTTATCTGCTTAATCAAATTCTCTTCATGTTGCAAAATACCCTTCTTTTGGTCCTCTTTCCATCTGGCCTGTAGCTGGCCACATTGAAACCAGGTTTTAATTATTCCTTGTTCTTTTAATTGTTGAATAGTTTTTAATTGATACCCATATCCTTCCTTATCCAAAAGTTGCTCATAAGAAGTCCCATCTTGCTTTTGTTCTATATTTATATTTTCAGTTGTGTGTCTAGGTATCGCCCAAATCGGAATTTTATCATTTAATTTATAACTATACTTTTTCCATACACGTAACAAAGAACTTCTCAATATATGGCTTTTAAATGTATTATCTACCTTTTTATCATACAGTAAATATGCATGCCAGCCAAAAACCAGACCATACCCTTCCACATTCAATATCCTGTCCTCTGTTGAATTAATCCAATCACTAACTAGTGATAGTACAGCTGCCTCATAATATAGCCCTAAATTGGGCATTTTCAGTCCTCCTCTTTCTCGAGAATCTTGCATTATTCTCTGTTTAACTCGAGGTTTTTTCCCTGCCCAAACAAACGTATTTAAACCCTTTTGCCATTCTTTAATTAATTTATCAGTTTTAAGTATTGGTATTGTTTGAAAAAGGAACAAAAACCTCTGTAAAAGATTCATTTTTATGGCAGCTATCCTTCCTAGCAATGACAACTGTAACTTTCGCCAATTCTGAATCTCCAATTGCATCTTTTGCCACAATAATTCATAATTGTGATGGTATAAGGTTTCTGTTTTTTATTGTAATTCTTTCAAGTGTTTTCATTTCTTCCATCTCATCTTACTCAGTAAAATCCATTGAGAAATAAAAAAAATATTTTCAGTCTTTATTAGCAGCTTTTGGAATTTCCTGCTTTAGTTTATATATACATACATATATAAATGGCTTTTGCAAGTAAAGAAAGAGGAAAGATTTGTAAAATATACTTTGTATATTAGTGACCAAGGATGGCCTAAACTTAAATTAATGAGAAAAATATTGTTCAATCACAATTTTGAGAATGTGCAGGCCTATAATATAAACTACGTGCAAAATAACAATTGTAATCTAACTGAAGTTTAAATATGACAAATTTCACATTTCAAAACCAAATATTTGCAAAATAATTTCAGTTTTACTCTAGCATTTATTGTTTTAAAACCAATTTGCTATTGCTTGGCATCATTTACTTAAGAATTCTGCAGTGTTTTAAGTCTTGATTATAAAAATTGGAGCTAATTGTGGCCTGTCTCTTAAGTATAAGATCATTTCAAAGATTGGTTAAAAATGATCACTGTTCACATGCCACAAACAATTTCAAGTAATTTCAGAAGAGGTTTTTATAATATAAAGTTTTTTGAAGCAGGAAATATATATCCCCCAGTACTGAAATTGAATGCTACCTTCCCAAGAAATAGAAGAATGTCAAAGGTTCTTTCCAAATTGAGACCTACTGAGAAATACTGAACTGGAATAATAATTAGGCAACTCAGAATTTATTTATATATCAAGATACTGTACTATTTTCTATTAAACATGACAGGAAAAGCTGTTCTTTTTTTCCAAAAAACAATTATAAAATTTAAACAGTAAAAGAAAATAATATATGTTATGCCACTTGTTCCCATTTCTACATCCTTTTTTCTCATTTAGATATATGGGATTGCAGTTTATTTACACTGAACCAAAATTGTTTCATACTATTTACATACACATAGTAAAAAATGAAGATATATATAGCTACTATGTCAACTACTCTTTTAACGCACAGGTTAAAACAATGTTGGTGAATCTTTTCAGCACCGCCAGGAACCAGGAAAGCAGCCGCCCGGTGCGCTTGTGCACGCCGTAAAGATGATCTTCTGGTTTCCGGCACATGCATGTGCACCAGGCACCTAGTCTTCTGGTTTCTGGTGCACATGTGCTCTCAAAAACCAGTTGGCTGGTGCGCACGCACACTGGGAAGCTGCTTTTCTGGCTCCCACGCATGTGAAGATCAGCTGGCTGGCACATTGGAACCCAGAAGAGAAAAGAAGACAGCTTGCGTGCCCAGAGATATGGCTCTGTGTGCCACTTCTGGCACGCATGCCATAGGTTCTCCATCATGGGACTGAAACATGCCTTCGTAAAGACTTCATAAAGAATAGTGCTGTAGCAGCTACTGTATATATAAGAGTGATTGGCCAACAGACATGACATTATGTGTTAATGCCAAACTAACCATTATAATTCTTAAAGCCTTGAATTACCTTTAGAATGTCATGTATTTATTTGTTTCAGAGAAAATGCCTTTGATAATACAGGAACTTTTCAGTTCATTTCACATTCATTTTAAAAACTGACTTTGTTTTTCTTGAACAAAATGAACTGGGATAGTAAGTATGGAAATTACTAAAAAGAAAACCAATATACAAAAGAAATGTAAAATGGCAGGTTTTCTGTATAGGTTCTTCTTCCTCCAGTGATTTGAGTTCCTTCCTCTTCAGTCAAAGAACATATTCCAAACTAAGGTTTACAGTATCTCTATTTGTCACACCTGACCTGTCAATTATGATGAATATTAGAGCTTTATTTTATTCCACTTGTTTGCTTAGACTTACATTTTGACTGAATTAATTAATCTTAGTCTCCTGAAACTTTTTTCTCCTCTGAAATCACTGGCTTTCACAGATGTAGCTGCATATCATATCCACCATTTTGCAGAAGTTTTTTGTTGTTGTTATTGCTGTTGGTAAATTTTAGATAAATGGTTCAGATCAAAGATCAAATAAATTGAAACAAACAGAGATATTTCTGCATAATGTATTAATGCACGGATATTATCAGGAATATTCAAATCTCTATGTTTTGACCTGGGTTTCATAAAGATATCCAATCTGCAAAGATGTTAAAGATTTCTTAGTCTCAAAGATGATTTTTCAAAGGCAACTGTACTGTTTTTCTTTGAGGAAGAAGAAGAAAAGGCCATCTTCTTCTTCCACAGGGGAAAAGCAATCTAGTTGCCTTTTGAAAAAGAACCTTTGAGACACTATGGATGGCTGAGAGACACCATAAACAAAGGTTTCTCAGGTTTATAATTGTAATGTGTGTTAACTCTTAAGGGAAAAATGGAGGCAGTAAAATTACTCAGCTTGTGTTCTGAGATACCATCATTGATTTTAGAATGAATCATCTATTTATAAATAGATAACATTTAGTTATCTCAATTTCTGTAACATTTCTTCTAAGAATTTTGACATTAAATACAACAAATTGCTAAATAGTATCAAATACTGGCTATGTAAGATCTTGCCTCAGCTACCGTTCAAGAAAGCAAAACTCTTGAAAGCAGGCAGCATTTCAAAAGGAACTTTTATTGAGAGATATTGATAGCAGAGAAGCTAGGCAGCATCTAAATTTCCTGCACATAACCGTTAGGTTAAAATGTTGTTCTGTGGAAACTCCTCCCAACTGTCTGGGGTGGCGCTGGCCAATCCCAAGGTGCAAAGATGTTGTGAGAAGCTTGAGCTGAGAAGGGGATAAGGAGTTGTTCCCAGGTGCCTCCGGAGATAAGATAACACAGATGGCCCCAGGCTCATCCCTCCCTCTCTCCTTATTCCCATGCAGGTCCATCAAAGTGGGGACCTGACAGGCCATGGTTTATGCTTTAAGTTTTAAATGATGCTAAGATGTTTTTGGATTGCACCCAAGACCCCTATAATTATTAATACTATCTTTGTTTTCTTCTTTTTTCTGCTTCTGTTTACACTTCTTTGCATTTTATTATCTTCAGTTCTTTCTCTTCTATTCTGCTGTTATTATTCTTATTATTGGAAAATGATATACATTTTAAACTAGTTGTAAATCACAATAGAAATGTTATATTAAGGACTTGGGGTGAATGGATATGTTTTTTTAAGCACCATATATATAAACTTAAAATAAAGAAAAAGCTAGGCATATCCAGAAAATATCAAGCATCATCTTGGCTAGATTTGAGATATGAAAATACTAAAAGTTGCTTCCAATTGTAATAAAAATATAATTGATAACTTTCTGGATTTAATGATCTCTACATGATCAAGTTTTCCCTAATAATAGTGAGATTATCTCAGTAAAAACTGTGACACACACAAACACACACACTTATGATCTGTTGTAAAAGCATTCTACAAATAGCATTGGATTATTTATCCACATTTATCCTCTTTTCTGAAAGATCCACGGGAATAAGGACTGTTAGTTTTGAAAGAAAATAATCTATTTCTTTGTTGCTCACACACAAACAACACTTCATCCCTTTGTTTTTCTTATTTTTCAATTTTAGGATGCCAACTCCATCTCCAGTTGGTGATACTACTACTCTGAGAGGTCTGTTCTCCTTAATTTGTCTGTTGTCTGATTTGTGAATTAGTGAAAAGGATGGAGCAAGATGATTACAATTTTGCATGGGAATAGAGTGCATGGAAGTGGGTCAGGGCCCCTAGCTATAGAAGGGAATGACATTTCCTAGGCAGAGAAATGCTGCAGTTGTGATGGGCCAAGTCAATATTTGTTTCTCTGCAGTAACTTAGATTACAATTTTTCAATGGGTGAATGTTAAATGTGACTAAAACTTTAGTCAGATTTATTTTGTTTTGTCTTGATAATCTTTTCATGTTTGTCTTGATAATCTTCTCATGCTTCGATTGTTCTTTATTTAACAAAATAGTTAATTTAAAAATAACGTAACATTTATTGTTTTCTTTAGATATAGTTGCCAGTATTCCTCCTCCTGATGTGGTCTCAACTGATAGTCATTTGGACAGAACTGAAAAGACAGAAGATCATGAAGTAAGCTAAAGTGCTTTATAAGGTTGCTTTAATTTTTATAGAAGTTTCCTGACAGACATTGGAGGTATTGGAGCAATAATAACTTCATCCTTTATTTATGAAGCAATAATAACTTCATCCTTTATTTATTTATTCATCATTCTTTATTTTTTTTTACTTCAAAGGCTAACCAAGATTAGAAGAATATCGAAAATCGCTGCCTAGTAGTCCAACATTTTTTTATTCAAAATGCATCAAGTTTTGTTTAAAATGAATTTATTTCTGCTGCATTTAATAGTAAGCTAGAAAATGTTAGAAATAAATTAGACTATATTACCAGCATAAATATTCTTCCTTGTCTGTTCTGGATATCTGTAAATGAGACAAATATCTAATCCATTTCAACAGAAATTGATCACACATCGTTTCAAAGTCAAGAGATACGTACACAACTATAAATCTTCAAGGATTGCTTTTTTCCCTCACAGACCTCCATAGGAGCAGATATTGGGCTTGGGAGGACAGACTTAATTTAGGAGAAAAATTAATTATGCCCAATAACCAGCAGAGAACTTCAGCACCATGTATAATACATGAAAGAAACTAGCGTACAGATTTATTTGGTATAGAAATATAGTCTGGGGAGTTGTTTATGACTAGAACTCATTATATCAAATTGTTCTTTTGCTTGTTTGCTTTGCCAGGTCAGTAATGAGATAACAAGAGATTATACAAAACTAACGAAGCCTGCTCATGAGCAATTGGTTGTATTCAGTATTCTTCTTCCTGAAGAGAAATACATCAATGAGCTAAGCGACCCTTCTACTGAAGAATACCAACAACTCTCTCAACAATTTATTTCTGAAGTAATTATACTACCTATACATTTTTGCTATACACTTTACTTTTGTGGGTTGGATATCAAGAAAAATGCTTAACATTAATAAAGATTTATTAAAATGGTCCCTATACTTACAGCTTCAGAGATTTATCCTCCTCAGAGAACAACAATTATTCTGGATTGTGGTGAGGTAGCCAATGGATATGACTTAGAAAGAGTTGCATTTGGTGGGCAAGTTTTATAGCCCTTCCCACTTAATCCCAGAATTGCTTAGTTTAGGCAAAAGCAAGAAAAGGTTATATATTAGTGAAGATGAAGGTATTGGGCCCTAGTTAAGTCAAACATTGGAACTCATTATCTAATTAGGATTAGAGCAGGAAAATTGTTATCTCATAATGTCTAAGCAATTATTTTCCCAGGTCTTAATCAAAAAATGATAATTCTTTTTTTAAAAAAGTTTTTTATTAGTAGTTCAAAATTAAAAACATTGGACATAGATATGACATCACTGGTCCCAAGCATCTTCCAACATTTTAAATTAGTACATTATATACTAATGATACATATTTAGTATTCTGACAGCATTTCATATGGAGAAGAATATCTATAGTATAGTGATATCTACAGAAAATCGCTGTAAATGTTATTGGCCTCGATTAAGCTAGACACCATCATTTTTCTAACTGAACAGCCAAGTAGTCATGCCATAATATAAATGCCTGATCAGGCATTGGCTACAGTTTTTCCCTTTCATCTCTTGCCATGTTCTCAAAGTCCTTAGATAATCTTTCCCTACTGCAGAATGCTTTGATTATGGCTAAATACATCAAAGATTTTTATTGAGAAAGAAGGAATATTGAGATAGTCAAATTGTTTTTCTGCCGACAAAGCATTCTTGATGTGGGATGTGGATTACATAATTCCTTCATTTTTATTTATTCAACTATAATGAGCACTGGATTCAGAGTAAGAATAACCACATGGTAGTTAAACAAGCGATTTAGACAAGGAGGAAACCGTACTTTTCAGCTTAAAAAAATATAAATTTTAAATAAAACATACAAGAAAGTAATGAAAGTTGTGGGATTTTCATAAGTGGAAAAGATTGGATTTGTCACCTTTTAAAGAAAAAAAAAGAAATATTTACTGAGGAATATTTAGTAAGTATAAATAGTCAGCCTCCAAATCACATTCTAATAGTTCTCAAAAATGTGCAAATTGTGTATGCATGGGGGGACAATTTCTGTTACTTTATCATTATGTTACCAGGACCACTTCAATATATTAATTGATTATATTTCTATGATACTTCTCATTGCAAAGAATCCAAAATTGTTCACATTATTATTTTCTCAAGTTCCTCCTCCATAAATCTTACTTTAGCTTATCAGTACGTTGACAGCTTCCAGATTTGGATTTGCTACTACTAAAATTAATGTTCTACCAATTATGTCAGACCAGTGTTTATGGTGTTTTCATACCTGCACTTCATGCTACATTTGCATGTTGAGTGCATAAATTCCATTCCTCCAGGAGTTTGATCAAGGAAAAGCAATGACAATACATTTGGAAACTGCACAACAATTGAGTAAACAGAATTACAGAGGGGGGTGGGGGGGTGGAGAGAGAAAGAACGAGAGAATTAGTTCTGAAAATAAAAGGGTTTAAGGATCTGTGTCTCTATCTTTCATGTAGGTTCAGAATGCCTATGAAGGACTGCCTGGATTCAAGAACATCCATGTAACTGAATTCAGGTATATAATTTTATAAGCAATGAAAATTAAGCATCTTATTGTTAATATTGTCAATATGAACATTCATATTTTGCCTCCTTGCTTAAAAACCTTCCTTCTCCTATCTTCTCTCTTTCTGTTGAAAAAATACATTACAGTTAATGAATACAATATAGTTGGTGTAAGTTTAAAATGTGTTATGAACACTATATAACAGTATCTTTGCTCCACTGTTGATGGATAGTATTCACTTGTATACTTGCATTAATCATATGGCTATGATTACGAGTAATGAAATAAAAATATATCAAAGAAGCAAAACTGGTTTAGTTTGCTCCCCTATAGGCTACTTTATAGGTTGGACAGTATTCGTTTGTTTTATTTAAGAACTCGTTTCTTACACATGTTTTCAAATAATTATACAGACCACAAAACAATTATATGCATAATTTGGACCCATAATTTATGCCTATTGAAATAAAACATATTGTAAAAATATGAAAATTGCTATGGGAGAAAGCCAGACTGCTCTAAATGTGCAATCTCTTTTGTTCTGTTAAAAATGTCCTGCTAGCTATCAAACTGAAAGGATAGTAGGAAAGTATTTTTACAATAGGATATTTTAACAAAAACTCTAAGGCTAAGCAATCATCATTGGTTGCAGTAACTGTGCATGTCTGTGCCTTCTGTGCCTTCTGTGCATGGGATGGTTGTGGCTTGCTTAAAGCCAGAGGAAGGTTGAAGCCATGTTTGTAGATTCCTTTGCATAAAGATTCCTAAGAGCAGGAATATAATCAGGGTCAGGATTAGTTAAACAAGGTTATAATTTTAGCAGACTTATTTATGAAAATACAGAATATGCAAAACTAGAACCTAGCTGGCTATATTATATTAGGAGGAGATTCAGAGGACAAGAGTAGTATGAATGGTTGGAGAATAGGAAAAATGAGAAAGAGGAATAAAGGAGAGACGGGAGAAAAAATGTTGAAGATCAAACTACAATCTAGACCCGTGATGGCGAACCTATGGCACGTGTGCCACAGGTGGCACGCAGAACCATATCAGTGGGCACGTGAGCTCAGCTCTAGCTTCTGGGCCCACCAGTCGGCAATCAGGCCATTTCCACCCTTTGGAGGGCCTCCAGTGGGGTGGGGAAGGCCATTTTCACCCTCCCCAGGCTCCTAGAAAGGCTCTGGAGCCTGGGGAACTGAAAAACGGGTCTATCGGGCCCACTGTACCATCATGTGCCAAAAGTGGGAGGAGCACAGGGGCGTGGGGCGCATAGAATTATGGCTGAGGGCACGTGCGCGCATGACCCCTCCCGTGCTCCCCCCACTTTTGGCACGCAATGGTAAAAAGGTTAGCCATCGCTGATCTAGACGAAAGAAAGAATGATGGAAAATAAATTGTTGAATAAGATAAAGTTAAAATGTGTGTGAATAGATGTAAATAGTAAGAAAGGATCACTTCGAAGTAGCTGTAAGGAAAAGTGATATGTATATAAATGTTGTGTGTTTGTGTCTTGTTTTTAATGTTTTCAAAATAAAAAACTTTTAAATAAGAAGAGTTTGTTGCAAGATCCTAAGACTAGAAACCTCCTAAATAAAGACCAGGCAGAATGAAAGCTATGAGGAGAGGCAGAATAAATTCCCAAATCTCTATCTACATCCCACTGCTCCTTAGCATATGGCCAAAGCTGGAAGCTACAGGGAGCAAGATCAAAGCGGTAGAAAAACAAGCAACTCATACTTTCCTTGGTTGCAAAGTAGTAGTTTAGATCTGATTTTGTTTTGAAGAGCCAGCATAGATTCCACTCTTCTAGAAGCCAAACCAATCTTGAAATGAGCCAACTTCATGGGAACAGCCAAGTGAGAGCTGATATGTGAACAAGAAAAAAATAAAATAGAATCTAAGGGGCTCCTAAACCCAAACCTTTCTAAGATTATAATAGAGCAAGGGAAGCATTATTGGGTCTTATTTATTAATATTTTTAAAAAGTTTATTGATAATTTAGTACTTACATTTTTTTCAAACCTTCAACGAACATGAAATCAGAATCATTATTAAAAAGGGTATGCAATAGTTTCATTCATACAATTTTCAATATAAAACATAGATTGTGAATTTGAATGAGTTGTTTCAAGTTCAAAGCTGTTGATTTGTGTCTGAAATGAACTGTTTCAATGTTTACTTCCAAAATGATTGAAACAGTCAATACTGAATATAAAACACTGTTTCCAACTCAAAAGAACTGCTTTAAATTCAGAATAATACATTAACTTTAAATTCTACGCATCATTAATTAAATCTCAGTTTCTTTTTTCTTGTTTTACGGGAGGATTTGGTTTATAAATTTTAGTTTGGGAGCAATATTTCTAATTTATAACAGGTATTCTCTATCTTACCTTAACATTTAGATCAACTCAGGATAACAGGTAAAGAAAATTTTAAATACTTTTTTCATAATGATAGTTACTTGTTTCCTTTTAATCAGATATGGTCCATTTCTGGGAAAATTTATAGGATTTATAGAAAAAATATTATCTTGAATAAGCAAAATGTTATTTCAATAAATTTTAGCATTCTATAATAAATTCAATGTTATGGTAGATATTGTGAGATAGAATTCTACTAATCAACTAAAGATTTGTAAATAGTTCTTTAAAAATATGTTTCTAACATTTTTTGGAAAGAACAAGAACACTCACACTAGAAGAGTTTATATTACTAAATACATTGACATAATCCATTAATAATTATTGGTATCAATTGGACTTTCTTCTGAATCTAATTGCAATTTAGAAACTGTTATTTTCAGGAAAATTACAGTTAATATAAAACTAATCTGTACATGTGTAAATCTTGGTAAAAACCATTTTACATCAAGCAATATAAACAATATAGCTGCTGTCCCTAGACAATAAGAATTAGTATTTAGATTGATGGTTAAATTACAAAAAAAAATATTATCAGAAGGGATGCAAAGAAATATATTACATGCTTTGTAAACAAAACATAAGCTGTAACTGTTAATGTAGAGTTTAAATGACAATATACATCTTTCTAATTCTGCCTTTAACAGGGTAGAAGTCCTGTATGCTGTGGTTTTTGATAGGGAATCTATGAGCAATGTTATCTGGGATTGGATTAACCTCCAGCCAAGCAAAGTGGAACAGAACTCCTTTGCAGAAATTGAAGACAACTCAACAGTTGTTTATACAGATAGTGACTTCAGACATTACATTGCTGAGATCCTCCATAAGAACATTCTATTTGAAAATGCTTCATTGTCCTTGGATCCTGGTTCTCTCCAGCTTATTAATGGTATATAAATATTGTTTCGGTTCACTCAAATGATTTCAGTCTTAAAATAGGCAAAAACTTTTTTCTCTTAAAAATTTGATAGATGATAGTATAAAAAAACCCCACTCCTCATTTCTCTTTCTAAAAGTATATTTTATTTTAATGGATGACTATCTGGTTCTTGTCATTGCTTCTGGATTTAGATGAAATGCAATAGTCATATTTGAACCTCCACTGTAAGACTATAATAATTCAGGATTTATAACTTTAAAAAATCTTGGATTACACAATTTTGCCTTTCAGGGATGCAATGCAACATTAAGCAAAACAACAACAACAACAACAGAAAAGGAGAAAAACAGTAAGCAAAATATAAAAACATGAGGTAAAAAAGAAAGAGAAATATAGTTAAAACAGCTTCACACCAACACTATAACTTTTCGTGCAACTACCATTTTCATATACCACTTGCCTGGTGTTCTTAAAGCTTATTTTGATGAGTTTATCAACCACAATTTTCTTAGTATTTTCCCTGCTTTCATTTATTTATCAAAAAGTGCCTGGCTATTCAACCCATTGCAGCAGAAGCAACACAAGGTCTGAAAAGGATCACCATACATCAAAAACATATCAGACGCAATCAACAGACTATTATTATTATATTTATATCCCACCTTTATTGTTTTTACAAATAACTCAAGGCAGCAAACACATCTACCACACCTTCCTTCTCCTATTTTCCTTACAACAACTCTGTGAGGTGGGTTGGGCTAAGAAAGAATAAGAAAAGTAGATTGTTTGTACTTAGTAGTTTGTTTGGTCTAGTGATTAAGGCACCAGACTAGAAAGCAGGAGAGTCTTATTGTTGAGCAGTCACACTGGCCTAAGGTCACCACCTGGCTTTCATGGCTAAGATAGGACTTGAACACATGATGTCCTCAGAGGTGGATTTCAGCAGGTTCTGGAGAACTGGTAAATACCACCTCTGACTGGCCCCGTCCCCATCATTCTCTGCCTCCCGAGTCCCAGCTGACCGGAAGAAAATGGGGATTTTGCAGTAACCTTCCCCTGGAGTGGGGAAGGAATGGAGATTTTACAGTATCCTTCCCCTGCCACACCCACCAAGCCATGCCCATCAAGCCACACCCACAGAAGCGGTAGTAAAAATTTTTGAAACCCACCACTGGATCTCCTGCTTTCTAGCCTGGTGCCTTCATCACTAAACCAACTGTGAAAACATCATTTAAAAATCCATACAAACAATGCTGTATCTACTTTTCTTTTTATATTGATTGTTACACCTATTCTTTTAGTTTTCAGCTTATTCTGCCAGTATTTGTTACCTCTTTGGGTTTGAGTTCTTTATGTGTGTGCTTAAGAAATGCTGTATAATTCTTATATTCTAAAGTCTTTATGAGGAACATGTGAAATTCTAGAGAACATGCACAAAAAAGAAAAAACATGTATTCAATTTTTAATGACTCTATTTGCTCTGATCATAGATACAATATACTCAATACATCCTTTGTGTTCTTTGAAGCACTGAGTTATGTATATCTGTTCTAGATCTCACTCTATAAAACTTTATTGGCAATGTTAAATTGCATATGCTCTCTTAATGAATTAGGATTAGTAATTGGACTGCAAACAATTTAAAAATCAACATGTTTCACAACTGCTTTTTAATATTTTCCTTCTTAGTAAAGGAAGTGGCTGTTTCCATGACTGAAATCCCATCATGGATTACTGCTAAACCCATTGATGATGTAAGTTGATTTTCCTGTATTCCCATTTTATTCCCGCACAATGTTCCTCAATTGGATGCTCAACAGACTATTGAATTACAACTCACATAATTTACAAATTTCATATCTCAAGAGTTTTAAAAATTCTCTAGAAGTTCTTAGTATATATACATTTACCCAATTATTTAAACTGTTTCAATGGAAGATAAGATAAAAGTCAACAATATTCCAAAGATTCTCAAGTGCTCATTTAATCTGTAGGTTTAATTATTTATGTAGATTTTATCTTCAATTCTTTTATTTTTGTGAAATATTTTGTTTTTTCAGAATAGCCTTTTAAATGTATGTGTGTGTATGTGTATGTGTATGTCTGTGACTATGTGTGTGTGTGTGTGTGTATAAAGAATCTAAAATATGCCCAAAATATATTTTTGTAATGATTTCAAAATCTTTGAATAATATCAGATACTGTCCCTGCATTTAAATGGTTGCACCAGAGAATCAGAATAGAGAGAAAGAGAGAGGGGAGAGAGAGGAGAGATGAGAGAGAGAGGAGCCGGGGAGAGAGAGGGGAGAGAGAGAGATGAGAGAGAGAGAGAGCGAAAGAGAGGGGGACAGAGAGAGATGAGAGAGAGAGAAAGAGGGGGGAGAGAGGGGGGGAGAGAGAGATGACAGAGAGAGATGAGAAAAAGAGAGAGATGAGAGAGAGAGCGAGAGAGATGAGAGAGAAAGACAGAGAGAGGAGATGGGAAAGAGAGAAAGAGAGAGAGATGAGAGAGAAAGAGAGAAAGAGAGAAAGAGAAAAGAGGGGGAGAGAGAGATGAGACAGAAAGAGAGAAAGATGAGAGAGAAAGAGATGAGAGAAAGAGAGAGAGGAGAGAGAAAGAGAGAGAGAGAAAGAGAAAGAGAGAGAGAGAGATGAGAGAAAGAGAGAGCGAAAGATACTGAGAGAGAGAGAGAGAGAAAGAAAGAGATGAGAGATCCTGGTGTTTTGTTTTCTGTAGGAAACGGGTCCAAATGGCTCTTTGAGTGTCTAAGGTTGCAGAAATAAGCGGCCAAGCTAAGTGCCTGAAGGACCCCATCCCATCACTGGCAGTCCAGGTCCTTCAGTAAGTGGCGCACTGGATTCATATTAGTGGTCCACAGGATTAAAAATTTTGAATTTAGTGGTCCCTGATGTCCGAAAGATTGGTGACCCCTGGTATAAGGATTTTCTGGTGGTTGGACTAGAAGACCTCCAAGGTCCCTTCCAAGTCTGTTATTCTATTCTATTCTATTCTATTCTATTCTATTCTATTCTATTCTATTCTATTCTATTCTATTCTATTCTATTCTATTCTATTCTA
>WNWU01000016.1:13520421-13540022 GCA_012654045.1 Ptyas mucosa | reverse complement strand
TATTCTATTCTATTCTATTCTATTCTATTCTATTCTATTCTATTCTAAAAATATCCTCTGAAATGGTTTCGGGTTGTTTTGTTTCTTTCTTTTCTTTTTTAATTTGATATACTTGTAGTTTCTCCCAAAAGTAATACAAAATGCAGGAAGATGTTAAACACTAAGCTGAAAATAGTGTAGCAAAGTAGAAAAGCCAACATCCAGACAAGACCTTGACAAGACCCACAGAAAGATAAATTAAGGGGGAAGAAAAGCACAACCAACATCCATACTTGCAAAGTTATGTTGTTATTTGCTCTTACAATAAAAGTAGTACTGATTTACATGGCACTGGTTTCTTAGTTTAGTCTACCCTGTAAGACTGTTACTTCATTATGGTACTGCTTTTGTCATTTGCCACTACTATCCCTCCAGGTGCCTCTGATGACATATTTAAGAAGTCACAACCCATGATATAGAATTCTGATTTCCCCTTAGGTTTGTTGGAAATTGTACAAATTATGTGATGTGGGAATGAACTATAAGATAATTTGAAGCATTATTATTATCAGCATTGTTTGTAACCATTATGGCTCTATATTTTAGGATCATGCCATAGTATCTGAGTGGTCTTCTGCTGATCAGTCAACTGCAAGCAACATCTTGCCCTTTGACTTGCCAGGACCAGATCTTATCTTTGATAGTGATAATAATGTGTGGATGAAACCAGATGGTTTTGTGGACTCTGAAAGTGTTCTCAATTCAAAAACTGATATCACCATTTCCCCAGAAGATTTGCTTTTTATGGATGAAAAGCAAAAAATACATACCGGAACACCATTGTTCTTTGAAACTGATTCCCATATAGACTTGGAAAGTCATTCTAATTTGTCTTTGTTAGACATTGGTAAGTTGACTTGTTTGTATAAATTATATTTTTCAGATGTGTATATGGACAGAGCATTTTTGCCAGAGTTCTTGATTGGCTACTTCAAAACTGATTCTCAAGAAGTAATTGAAATGACAACTTTTCACAATCAGACAGACATTGTCAGATTTTGGCACCATGATGGAAAATATTTTAATTGCATTGACGGAGAAGTCACATTTATAATTGCAGTTCTGTGCAGAAATATTTATTTATTTATATTTCATATTTTTCAATACCCATCTCTCTCGAATATATAATACAATATATCTTCTTAAGAATTACATAAATCCCTTTGGTTTAATCTTTAATTTCTCAGAACAAAATAGAAACTCTGATATTAGGAAATCCACCACTAAATACTGATATTTATTTATTTAGATGTATAAAGCTGTTCAGAATAACAAACTTCTGCAGTCATTCTTGTTCTAAATTCCTACAAGTGGATTTGTGTAATGTACCCATAGGCCTGTCTTGTGTGAAGGCGAATCCCTACTGAAGTTTGCAAACGTACCGTATTTTTCAGACTATAAGACGCACCTAAATTTAGAACAGGAAACCAACAACAACAAAAAAGATTTTGGCCTCCACATGCCCCATTTTTGGGTCTTTTTTCGGACCTTTTCCAGCCTTTTTCCAGCCCATTTTAAGGCTTTTTCAGCCCATTTTTGAAGCTTTTTCGGCTCGTTTTCTAAGCTTTTTTTAGCCATTTTTGAGGCTTTTTTCAGTCCATTTTCGAGGCTTTTTTCAGCACATTTTCAAGGCTTTTTGGCCTGTTTTGAAGGCTTTTTGGCCCATTTTTGAGGCTTTTTTCAGGCCGTTTTTTCTGAAAAAAATGGCCAAAAATGCCTCGGAAACAGGCCAAAAAAGCCAAAAAACTGGGCCAAAAAAACCCTTGAAAATAGGCTGAAAAAAGCCTCAAAAATGGGCTGAAAAAAGTCCCAAAAATGGGCCAAGAAGAGGGCTGAAAAGGGCCGGAGAAAGGCCCAAAAATGGGGTGTGCGGAGCAAAAAAAATGCCCGATGGGTTGGTGGGGGTTCGGCAATATTCGGTCTATAAGACACACAGATATTTTCACCCCCTTTTGGGAGACAAAAAAGTCTGTCTTATAGTCTGAAAAATATGGTAATTGGTACAAATTGCGGTTGTCAGGATTTACAAGATATTATAGCAATTTTGATTGATCTGCATAGGTTACGTGCTTGTTTCTAGCTAAATTAAAATTAACTTGGTTAACAGATTTGCCATTCTTTTGTCATATAAATTTTGCTTTTGCTCTTTTATTATTACAATTTTAATTGCTTTTTTTATTGTCCTCCCCCAGTCTGTATTACGTTAATGACTTGCTATTGATTGCTGCTTTTAGAATTAATTGAGATATATGTATGTTTCATATTTTATTTTTAAAATTAAATTAGAAGAATTTTGTAAACAAAAAGGATATAACCTTTTTAAATCCATGTGTAGTTTTATTCCATTTACTTTGATTTGGTTTTAATGGAACTACATTAGATATTTGGAAAAAAGAAAAGAATTTCTGTCATTGATACAAGAGTGAATATGTCCTAAAGAAATTGCAGTATTTGCTGAGCAACAAAGGATAACCTTGGGTTTCTTAAGAAACAAAATCCAATAAGGTGCATTCCCAAAATGCATTCATAATTATCCATTGATTTTTTTTTCCAGGACTTGAAAAAGAGAAAGAGTTGGAAGGTTTGCTTGTGCCTTCAACTGTTCTCCCTCACATTGTGCCAAAAGAAATTCTACCTACAAGTGATTCTACAATTCCTCTCAGTCTTACATCACCAACAGCCTCTGTTTTAGCAATAGAGCCTAGCACCGAGGAAGAATTACCTACAGCTTTTTCAAAAGAAAAAACCCAGCAATCTTCTATAAACAAAGAAAAGGATACTATTGAATATTATGGTTCTGGTTCAGGACAGCAACCACAAGCCAACTTAGAGACCTGGTTGAAAACTGAGGGATCTGGTATGCATGACTATAATGAAACATACTTTACACAGGAGTCTCCAAAGGAAGATATAATTCAGGATATACTAGATGCAACTATTTCCCAATCATCTCTGGACACAGAAGTCACCTCAGATGAAAGAGTTGTGACATCTACGGAAATATACAGCACAATAAAATTAGAGCCTTCCACTGAAGATGAAATCATTTCTGAAATAACAGCAATTTATGACGTAATATTAACAGAGCAGTCATCAAAAAATCAGTCACGTACAACCATTACAATAAAAGAATTAGAAAAGCCAGAAATAATTTTATCAGCATATTCTACTGTGGAAACCCCAGTGATCCAATCGCCTGAACTTGAAAAAGACTTGGTCACAGAAGAACTGGAAGTTACAGATCAAGCCTATGAAGTCACAACTTATTATTCCCATGAAAAGGAAGGAATTATGATTGACAGTCATGTAGAATTACCAACCAATGCCCATTCTACTGAAATGGTTGGGATATCTAGGATTACTCCCGAAAATCCCAACAATGTAACTATCCCTGCACGTGCTTTAGTTGTATTTTTTAGCCTTCGAGTTACTAACATGATTTTTTCAGAGGATTTGTTTAACAAAAATTCCCCTGAATATAAAGCCCTGGAACAACGATTTCTAGAACTGGTAAGAAAAAAAATATTATTTTTGCTTGTTGCTGTTGTTTTAGCATGTGTGATCATTGGAGGGGCATACTTGATTCGATTTTTGTAGAACAGTTTATAAGACAGTAACATTTAACTTAATGATATGCAATGGCTAATTTGCCCTTTAACTTGCTATGCTCATTTCAGTTCACAGACACAGACACTTCACAGACAGTTATAAAGTAAAAGGAAAAATGCAAACGATCAGATTTACCTTCTTCATACACAACTTAATATTGCTTCTCTATAGCTATTCAGTGAACTAACATTAACTGAAATTGTTACAGACATATTCTTATTTTAATTGTTGTATTAGTTAACTCAAGCTTTGGAATATGCTTTATTGTTTACTATCAACATACATTGCCATCATGTGCATTGCATAATAACAATGAGTAAAAAGGGTTAGCAGAAGAGGTGGGTTTCAGCAGGTTCTGACCAGTTCTGGAGAACTGGTGGCAGAAATTTTGAGTAGTTCGGAGAACCGGTAGTGGAAATTTTGAGTAGTTCAGAGAACTGGTAAATACCCCCTCTGACTGGCCCTGCCCCCATCTATACTCTGCCTACCAAGTCCCAGCTGACCAGGAGAAAATGGGGATTTTGCAGTATCCTTCCCCTGCAGTGGGGTGGGAATGGAGATTTTACAGTATCCTTCCCCTGCCATGCCCACCAAGCCACGCCCACCAAGCAATGCCACGCCCACCAAGCCACACCCACAGAACCAGTAGTAAAACATTTTGAAACCCACCACTGTTTAGCAGGTAAAGGAAAAAGTTTATTCAGCAAAAATTGTTGTATCTATCTGTAGAAGCAGATACTAGGGTTGGAATGGTTATGATATTTATAAACATACATAGCACAGTGCGTCTATTTCTTATCAGTTTAATGTATGCTTTTGCCTTAAATGAGTTAACTTTACTTTTTTGCCTGTGCAAAGGAATTTAACTTTCCTAAAAAAAATTATGATATTTTGTGCCCTTTGAGGTCCTTTAAAATGCTGATTGGTCACTTCCCTATCCTAGAATAGACTGATCTCTCTTATTTAGAAATAATGGAAAAGTATCTTGTATTTGTCACTACATCTACTACAGTAAAAATTAATTCATACACATGGTTATAAAGTTAAATAGCTTTTTCCACATGTTGCAGTTATTGATACTATTATTTTAAAAAGGATACATAACCAGGAATACGCATACATACCTTATCATGTAGAGCTCATGGATCAATTCTTACATTGTATTAAGCCAGTGTTTGCTGAATTGTTGACTAATCTATTTGTTGAGCAGCTTATTTCACACATGATACTAAATAATTACATAATTTATAATGTACAATCAATGTAAGCTAAGCTCACGCATCATATTAAGGCAGATCCAATGAATCCCATTGTAGTCTAGGGCAATGGGTTAACACAGAATGAATGGGTAGATATATGAATTATATTTATATCTAATTTATATTTGTAGATGTATTTCATTTATATATTATTTTTTCTGCATTATAGCTGGTTCCTTATTTGCAATCAAACTTAACTGGCTTCCAGAATCTGGAAATTCTGAACTTCAGGAATGGTAGTATTGTGGTTAACAGCCGAATGAAATTTGCACGGCCTGTGCCTCGCAATGTCACTAATTCTGTGTACATGATTCTGGAAGATTTTTGCAACACGGCCTATCAGACTATGAACTTGGCTATTGATAAGTACTCTCTTGATGTTGAATCAGGTATTAAATTTTTTTTTGTTCCATTAGCTTATTTTCAGTGAGGCTGAGGACTTTTGGCAAACAGACTTTAAGATTGCAAGAACAACACAACAGAATTCAGATAACTGAATGCTATCAAAACCCTTTTCATCTCACTCCATTTGTATCCAATTATCATTCCGTGTCAATTTTTTCAGGCCTCAGACTTTCCATGATACAAAGTAAGATCAGCACTATAGATAACTGCTGTTATCCAAATTTTATACTGTTCCATTTAACAAGAATAAATGATATACAGAACCAGTGTAGCAATGAAGCTTTTATTATTGGGTGCTATATCAAGCACAGGAGAGACCACTTCTATATATTTGGTGCATGGGATTACAATGACAAAGAAGCAGTGGTGGGATTCAGCCAGTTTGCACCACTTCGGGAGAACCGGTTGTTAACTTTCTCAGCAGTTTGGCAAACTGGTTGTTAGAAGAAATAATTAGGGCAGAGAACCGGTTGTTAAATTATTTGAATCCCACCACTGAAAGGAGGCCTTGTTTGTAGACCTCTTGTGGGTATCTTATGGGCCTCTATGGAGAATGCTGGCTAACTTGTGTACTTGCCTCACCCACAGTTTGTTCTCATGTTCCCAACAAGTTTTTAATGTGTCATTTCCCTTGAGTTAATAACAATATTTTAAAGATTGACTTTTAGTTTTTAAAATTATAAATTTATAATTAAATTTTTAAAATCTCATTTTCACTTTAGATAAAATTGTTTGTCCCAAAATAGAACAGTGGAATATGTGTGTGTGTATGTGTGTGTGTGTGTGTGTGTCTGTGTATCTTTATATTTTTTTAAAGATCTATTTCTACAGGGAAAGTTGTGTACTCTTCTGCTATGCATTCATTTTCTCTCATTTTCAGGAGTCCAGGCTGACCCTTGCAAGTTCCAGGCATGCAATGAATTTTCGGAGTGTTTGGTAAACCAGTGGAGTGGAGAAGCTGAGTGTGTTTGCTATCCTGGTTATCTAAGCATTAATGGATTGCCATGTAATAGCATTTGTCTTCTGCAACGTAATTTTTGTCAAAATGATGGCAAATGTGACATAATCCCAGGGCAAGGAGCAATATGTAGGTAAGTGCATAGTCATTCAACTGGCTTTCAAATGAATAGAATCACAGCTACTATATTTTTAAATTTTACTGATTTTTATCTCACATTTATTATTTTTATAAATAATTGAAGATGGACCTAATACTCATTTCTTCTCCTATTTTGACTAAAATAACCCTGTGGGGGGGGGGGGGTTGAGCTGAGAGAGAAAGACTGAACCAAAGTTACCTAGCCAGCTTTCATGCCTGACGCAGGACTAGAACTCTGGTTTATAATCTGGTACTAGCCCAAACTGGCTTTCAATACTTTAGTTATGATTGTGTAATTGTATAACATATGAGCAATTGCTGTTGTTATCCTGCATTAGCTAAGGCTAGTATTGACATTCTGTCATTTATGGTTACAGTAGAATAATTAACTCGTCACTGTTTTTCTTTTTCACTCTTCTGTTGGCATGAATAAATAATAGATGCCGTGTAGGTGAAAACTGGTGGTATAGAGGAGAGCGCTGTGAAGAATATGTCTCAGAGCCACTTGTTGTGGGAATTGCAATAGCTTCAGTAGCTGTCTTTCTTCTCATAGCCTGTACTGTAACTTTCTTCCTGGCCAGAACCCTTCGAGACCAGAACACAAAAAGTGAAATTGAAGACTCCTTTGTGTAAGTATCAGCTGAAGGTTATTTTGTGTTATTCACTCATTGGTGCTGAAGAGAGGACAGGCAAACATACAATACGCAGAGCATAAATGTTGCATAAATTTGTGAACCAGTGCCTTTTTAAAATTGGATCTTACTGTTCCTCTAGACAAAATTATACATTAACAAAAGCTTAAAGATAACTTAGTTTATAAATAGCGGGTTCATAAATGAAGGAGAAAATGTACGTCTTATAGTTGGATAGCTTTATGGCTCTACTACTGGAAAAGCTGAAAGTCTTGAACAATACTGGAGGCATTGTTTTATTCTTTTTGGTTTGCTATGAAGTTATAGTTTGTAGAACTCTTTCCAGCACAGATTTGATTATTGCTCAGAGTGATATATAACGCCTTTCAGGTGGTGTTTGAAAAACACAGAGGAACTCTGCACTGTACCATGTCCTTCACTCTCTAGGCTTTCAGTGTTGATGGGACAAGTTTATAGAGATGGCAATCAAATGAATTCAATTACACCTTTCCAATGGAAATTTTTTAATGAGATGGAAAATGGAATGTGGCTCATTCGAACTCAGCTACACTTTGTTTTCAGATTTTCCAGTCAACACATGGAATTCAGGGTGAAGGACAGTAGCATGCATTTCTGTTCTCCTCACTCATTTTTTTCTGGCTGCCTAAGAAGAGCTATTGTCAGCTCAGTTTTGGGAAATATTATACAAACAATGTTGTTTGACACTTGTTATGTTTGCTTTTTTTATAGGCAAGGAGACAGTCTTTCATCCATTGAATATGCAGTGAAATACAATCCAATGTATGAAAGTGATACCACTGGATATAGCCACTATTATCGGAGATGTCCACAGCTAACTTCTTATAGCTCCACAAGCAATGAGACATCCACTGAATATAGCAGTGAAGAGATCAAACATATTTATGATAACAGAGAATTAAGTAAGGAGGTATGTAACAGGAGTGGGTTCTACTTACCTTTACTACTGGTTCACAACAGGGCTGCGCGTGCACGCTTGCTTCCCTTGTGCGTGTGCTTGTGCTTCTGCGCATGCGCAGAAGCTTTCTGATGACATCGGGGTCAGTGGGCGGAGCCTCCCACTGGTTTTACTATCTGTTTTATAGAAACGGTCCGAACTGGGGGCAACCCACCACTGGTATGTAACTACTTACCAACTTATATTTGTTTTGTTTTTTACTTTGTGCATCCCAAGGATTTAATCTAACTGAATATACATTTTCAGGTCAAAATGTGGGATTCCAATTTGATGAAACAATTTAAAAAGGACATCATATAGCATTTCTATTTTATGATTTTATATTGAAATAGGTACAGAGCACTCTTACTATGATTTTTCCCCCTACTTTTACAGGAGATTCAGGACAGAATAAGGATTATAGAACTTTATGCCAAGGATCATCAGTTTGCAGACTTTGTAAAACGACATCAAATGTGACTTAGGTATTTCCCCCCCCCCCATATTTTCTTTATTTGAACCTGCTTATTATACAGCATGATTGACTCAGAAGAAAGCATGTAAAAATGTAATTTTATTTCTTTACATAGTGAAATGAATATCATTCTACTTGAAGTTTGTTGGCTACTTTATTAACAGCTAAAACATCATATTATATTGTACATACTCTCTGTTGGTCTATTGCATGGGTGTCAAACTTGCGGCATCATGTTGCCGTCACCTGATGTTTCCTGATGTTTTCCCTATTCATGGAGTTGGGGTGGGTGTGGCCTGCATGTGATCCATCTGGCCCGTGGCCGCCAGTTTGACACCTCTGATCTACTGCATGTACTGATGTTGAATTTCACTGTGGCCTTTTGATGGTTTAAATTTATATTATGCTTCCGGGTTTTGTTTCATTTAGTTTCTGTGTTACCTAGACAACTAAATTGTCCAAAGCATTTAGGAAAGAGCTGAAAAATAGCAAATTATATAAAATTAATAATAACAATTATTAATTGTTAATTAATTCATTCATTCATTAAGACAAACTATCATTTTTAAATAAACAAAAGTCAAGTGTCTTGTATCTAAATATGATGCAGCCACTTCTTCTCTAGTCCATGGCTAATTTATGATTCTAGAGGTGCTTCAGCTCTCCAGTGCTTTGATTGTAGAGTTCAGTGCTCTATTGCTCTTGAATTGTAATTGTTAAAAGTAAAAAAGAAATATTCAGTACTTAATATGTGACCATTTAATTATTTTCATTCAATCGTTATTCTTTTTTGCTTAAATTAAACCCTTTACACTTTAGAATGTTTTACATTTTTTAGAATGCAATAGAGTGCATTCTATTACGGCTGATAGAAGGCATGGCATAAAAATGGTTGTTGATATCTCTGTTATGATATCATAAGGCCATGGCATAATGAGATGCAGTTCAAGTATTCTTGAGAAGAAACAGGAGGCTTGGGATTTATAGATATCCATTCCTTCTCTAGTGTAGTAGTTCTACCAGAAGATAATGATCAAGGGCATTATACAAACAATACTCAGAGGAGTCACTTGAATTTTGAAAGACAATTCAAATGTATATAGATGATGCAGGGACACTTAAGTCTATTATACAGTAGAACTTCTGGTCATGACCATAATTCGGTCCATAACTGATTTGGTCGTGACCTGAACCTAATTTCCCCATTGGATCGTATGTAAATACGATCAATCCATTCCAGACCCCTATGAACTGTATATAAATACTGCTTTTAAAAAAATTTTAAGCACAAAAATAGTTGATTATGCCATAGAACTCACAGTGTACTGTAATAGTAAAATGTAAACTCCTTAATAACACTGAGAAAACCTACTTTTCTTGCCCTGCACCTGCAGCAGAGAACAGAGCTGGAAAGCAGGCAAGCTGAGAGACAGTGGGATGAGTGGGCAGTGTTTTCGGATCACCTCTGCCTTCCCCACGCCTCTGTCTCAACACAGAATTACTTTCGCCCATCTCTTTCTGAGCGTGGCGCTTCTGCTTGTTGGGCCACTTCCTGAAGTCGGCAGCTCCGTGGCCAGCCGCTTTGCTTTTTCCAGAGCCATGGGGAGGCAAAGAGAGGGAGTATTTGATCACCACCCGAGTATGAGTTCATGATCAGATTCAAAAAATTTGTGAATTTTTTGGTCGGAACCCGATTTGGTCATGGTCAGAAGCATTCGTGACCACAAGCTCTACTGTATTGGGAGTTGTGAATTATAAATGGACTTTTAACAGCAAGGAGAAAAAAGCAAAAGCAAACAGGGAAAGGAAAGGGTGCCAAAAGAACAGACCCTCTATGTTGGATTGACAAAAAAGCTGCTAGAAGGAAGAGTTTAAAGCTGTTTGTATTTGTGATACAACTATATTCCAGCAGCAACCAATATTTTAAATTTAAAAATTAACATTTTTGAAAAATGGGCAGCCTGGGGACTTGAACTGTCTGACCCTGCTGGTTCAAGTGGATTATTTGAACCCCTTCTTTCAGGACGTGGTGTTGATTGCACTTTTACATGATTTTTGGCAGGCATGGGATGATGGTTGTCCACCAATCCTAGCTCTGCTTGATCTCTTAGTAGCCTTTGATATCATATCAGTCATAATATCTTTTCTGAATAGGCTCTGGGAATTGGAGTAGGTGGCATTGTATTGTGTTGGTTATCTTCTTTTCTCTGGGGTCAATACCAGTCCAGCGGGGGTGGGGGGAGAAAGGTCCTGCCTTAGATCCCTACTCTGTGGGGTGCTGAGGGTAGTATAGTTTTCTCTCTTTAATACACGAAGCATTTGGGTGAGTTCATCCATCACTATAGGGCCATGATGGCAAATCTACAGCACGCATGCCACAGGTGGCACGCAGAGCCATATTGGTGGGCACGTGAGCGTTGCCCTAGCTCAGCTCCAGCATGCATGCGCGCACTGGCCAGCTGATTTTTGGGCCTTCTGGGTCCAGCGGAAGTCAGCAAATGGGCTGTTTCCAGCCTCCAGAGGTCCTCCGAGGAGGTAGGGAAGGCTGTTTTTGCCCTCCCCAGGCTCCTAGAAAGCCTCTGGAAGCTGGGGAGGGCAAAAAACAGGCCTACCGAGCCCACTGTGCCATCACATGCCAAAAGTGGGGGGAGCATGGGAGGTCACACATGCATGCGTGGGGGAGCAGGGCACATGGAATTATGGGTGTGGGCATACAAACACATGACCACCCCGCACTCCCCCAGCTTTTGGCATGCGATGGCAAAAAGGTTAGCCATCAGTGCTGTAGGGTGAGGCATATTGGTGTTAACCAATTTTTATATATATGCCCTTGGTGAATTAAGTAATGCTGTTGATGTTTTATCCTGATGACTCAAGGTGGTGAGGATCTGGATGGGGAACAATAGGCTTCAACTGAATCCTGGCAGGACTGAATGGCTCTGGGTTTTTGGCCCTGCGAATTTTGGGATTCTGCCATCTTTGATACTAGATGGGGTTGCACTGCTCCAAACAAACCCAATGTGCATCTTGTGGGTCCTCCTAGCCGTATGAATTCTTCTCAGAGAGCAGGTGACCATCATGACTAGGAGGGCTTTTGCACAGCTTTGTGTTATGCACCAATTGTGCCCATTCCTGAATTAGGAAGCTCTGCTCATGATCATTCATGGATTACTGTAATGTCTTCTAGATGGAGCTGCCTTTGAAGAATATTGAAAAGCTTCAGATGATACAGGATGTGGTAGTACAGGCAGTTATGTGTGCTGCAGAACAGCACACATTACACCTCTGTTTTGGAAGTTGCAGTGATTGCCAGTTTGCTTCTTGGTCCAATTCAAGGTGCTGTTTTTAACCTTTAAAGCTCTTTATGGCATGATTCTGGACCACCTTTTTGTGATTACATCTGCTTGTTCCATGATGGCTGGAGGAAAAAGTATGTTGTGCATCCCTCCCTGGTGATTTTGTTGATACAAAACACGAAACCCAGGTAGGTATATATTCCAAATGGTGAACCTTCCTCAGGACTGCCCCAGGGCACATGTACACCAGGTCAGCACTCATCCATTGTTAGATAATGGTCAGATTTACTGCATACCAACTTTGCATTCAGAAGAAGCAGCCAGAGTCTAGGACCATCAAGGATCCATTAAACTGATGGTAAATATTGAGAGCAAGATGTTTAGATTTCTCTCCAAGAATACTCCTGGCATCCTTGAGTGCAGGCCATTCTCATGTTTCCTATCATAGCCACTCCTGCTCATCAGGGTACAAATAATGCCTCCAGTCCTCATGTATCTCCCGCAGTGTGATCCTGCCCTGGGATCTCTGCCTGAGGCCAACCCATCTTTATCTCCAGTCCCATTTACCTATAACAAGCAATCACCATAAATAAATCAAATAAGAAATATCCAGCTTTCACCACCACTCCTGTGTTCAAGGCTAGACAGAATAAGATATCAAGCAGGCAATTGAGACAGTTCAGCTTGCTTATTTACAACTAGTAGTTTCTCCCTTAAAATAGGAATTTGAAAGCTGTCAGAAACAAATCCTATGAATTAGACTCTATCTAGGTAATGAATAAATAACTTTCAGTCAATAATCAAAATATGACATCTAGTATTGTGAGCACTGGAAATTGTATATATATCATTCCAGTGGGTTGTTTCAAGTGCCAATAGCCAGCTCTTTAGTATCTTTAACAGAAATTCATTAAAACAATTCAAATTAATTTAATATATTGGTCTAGAACTAGTCTACAAGTTTTGGCTATATTTTAATTTGTTCCAAATTAGTTCTCATGTTAAATCCAAATTCAGTTAAATATCTCTCTTATTAAATATGATGACTATTAAAATGCAATATGCTTTAAAAATAAGGATATTCTGAATTGCTCATTCAGAATGGAGTTATCAAATGATTAATGAAAACCTTTATGATGGCTATTGATTCATCCAATAAGTCAAATTAAAATGAAGTGGAAGTTGCATTTATCTTGAACAAAATACAACTGTATGATTCATTGTGATGTTTGGTATTTTAAATATTCATTGCAGAAAATATTTTCAGCTTTATTTACAAGAATTTCTTGGAATAAGAGTTAAGACATTAATGTTGCATAACCAACCAAAGGATATTTTCTTCCGTTACCAAATTTCAGTACAATGATTCACAACAGGCTTCATTTATTTTAATACTCTATTCCAGAATGTGGTTTTATGCCAAAACTATACAACATTGAAATACTTTCAAGAAGAATATACTCTTCTGGAAATTATTTCAATGTTGTATAGTTTGGCATAAAACCACATTTTGGGATAGAGTATCAAGATAAATAAAGCCTGTTGTGAATCATTGTACTGAAATATGGTAACAAAAGAAAATATTTGGTTGGTTATGGAACATGAACATGAATTTTCTTTCAATAGAAAAACAACGGAAACATTACAGCATTTAAAAGGCGAGCAGCATAGGAATCAATTGCTAAACACGATGTTAAAATGGTGATGACACTTTTGTTGTAATCCAGTCCTACACTTTTCTACTTCCATTGTGACTTTATTGACATTATAGACAAACGTGGGAATTTATATTAATTACTTGACAGTATCCAGTTTATGATTTGTCACATTTTCAATACAATTGTTGATTTCTTTTCATCGAAATGTTGTAGTTATTTCAAGTTACATTTGCTTTTGTATTCCTTCACTTTTTATTTATGTTTAGCCTAGTCCAAATCCAATACTATTGTGTTTTTGAATTTTAAATAATCTGTGTTTTAGTGAACTATGCAGAATGTATGGTTTTTATATGATTTTTAAATCTGAGTGAAATTAGTTTTGCGTTCCCATTTTAACAATACTACTTCTTGCCAGTTCATGATGCCTTCTCATTCTCAGTATTTTGTTCAGTTTCTTGTTTGGGAGACTTGGAGCAGATATTCTCATTCCATATTATTTTTTATTTTTTTTCACTTTTTGCATTTTTAAATTTAGGCTTAATTTGGGGAGGGGTCCTTTTTTTTTTCTTTTAGTGCAAGAATCAAGCAGCAGTTAGTCTGTCATCATGAATTTGTATGCAATATAGAATTTCACTTTGTTAGACAATATCCATTTGTTCATCATTCATTTAATGCTGTCTTGTGTAGCTACCCTTAATAGATTTACATTATTTCCTTTATAAGCTGGATACTCATTCCCATGTCTCTCTGTGTATTTTCTTTGTACATAATTCTCATTGGTTTAAATTATTTAATTTGTATTGTATCTGTGGTCTATTCATCCCTATAATCCTGTATGTTTAATGTATTGTAACTATGCTTTTTATATATATTTCTGTCTTCTGACAAAGATACACTATATCCCTCAACATATATTTGGATTCAGTTTTAATAAAGTTTCCTTTATATCAAATTTTCTCCTTTTCCTTCTTTTGATCATGATATACAAGTGTTGCCAAGGATTTAAGCAATTAATGCTTTATTTTTTGAGGAAATTGATTTAAAAGCTTAATCCAGTACAATGATCATAAGAGATAAATCTGAACACTGTTGCTACAGGGATGGCACAGACATGGTTGTAAAGTAACTTTTTGGTGTTTTCAGTGATGTGTATGGATCTTAATGATTACTGGATTGATTCCATTGTCCTTAATTCTTCTTGAATGGAAAAATTAGAAATGGCTATTATTATTTGATATTACTGTCCCAAATTTGCAGTCCCATAGCCCATAGTGCATATTCTGGAACTATGTTCCACAAGTTCAGAGTCACTTCATTTTGCATTCATATGAATATATTGTAAATAAAGAATGTTTACCACTTTCTCCATCTTCCACTGGATAGGGTTATTATTGGTTTTCACGCTATCCATAGAAATAGAACCACTGGCACAGCTTGCAAGTCACAACTTTACTCCCCGCCCTCCGATTTTTGTTTTTTTTCTGAGACAAGTTTATTCCATTTAAAATGAGTATACTCCCCAATTCCTTGATCCCTGAATCAAGGAATTATTACTCACAACTTTTCCATCTTGTCAGGATTAAATTACAATTAATTGGCCTTCATCCATTCCATCACTGCATTTAGACACTGATGTTAGAGACATACCTATTTTTAAATTAAGAAATTATGGAAAAGTACAACTAAGCATGGTCAACATATTGATGGCATCCAGTTTCAAAACTCCTAATGTCCATCTTTAGCAAATTCATAAATAATGCAAAGGATAGAAATTGCTTTGTAGCACTTCATTGCGAGAGGTACAGTCACATAGCTGAAATTATCCCTACAAAAAGGAATAGAATTAATATGGAATATTAATATTAACAAGGAATAGAATAACATGATGCTCCCAACTGCAAGAGTACTGAAAGATCATGCAAGCTTAGTAAAATCACCTTCTCTTTGTGTCTTTTCTGCTATGCAAGGTCATCCATCAGAGTCTTCATACTTGATTCTGTCCCAGAAACAGGCCTGACCCAAGCTAAAAGGGTTGAAATAATTGTTATCTTTTAAGAACATATATAGCTGTAGACGCACCATCTGCCAAGCATATTGTCCCCTAAAGGGATATTTGTGACTGGGTGGGCAAAATAGTTGGCAAAATCCTCTGAGAAATTATTTCAGGAATCAGTGAACTATTGTCTTTTTTAAGGCAACCAGCCTAACTCCATTACACATAGATGGATTCATCACTTCCCAAATCCACCCAGTTAATCCCCCAGGATTATCTCAAATGTGCCAAGATGGACAGAAATCAAGAAACCTGTTGTAGATCAGATAAGTGCAAGAGTACATATCATCAGTTCTCATAATCTGAAAGTGATCTCATATTAGATGATTCACTGGTTCTGTCAATGGATAATAAATCTGCAGCAGCCTTACAATAGCACAAACATTCAATTTTATCATCAAAGGGGCATTGCAAATCTGCCATACCAGGTTTTTGAACACTCTGACATTGTTTTTTGCAGAACAGATGATTTTAAGATCTTCATGTCTCCAAAGAACTCTGCTGAGTAGCTACTTGAGGATCCAACAGAAGCAACAAGGTGCATTTGCAATGTTCACCGCTACACAGTAGCATGATTATAAGCACTCAAATTATATTAATTTAGCTCCTTGGCTTGTGTTACACCATTTATGCTAAGCAAAATACAAAATCCGAATAAGAATTTTGGCAATCTTAACTATTAATATATATTCAGTGATTTAAAAACTCCATGATTTTTGTCATGTTCTGGAAGAACCTACATATATCATTCTTTAAGATTAAATAGCCGATCCTTTATTAAGCACAGTGCATTATAAGGGATGATTCTTGATAATATCAGAATATTAGCATAGTCCTTCAAGCTATGGACAGTGAAGCCAATCCTATCAGTGAGGTAAAACAATAAAATATCGAAGTCTTGACAGTGACCACTATAAACTATTGGACAATAGAATTTGCCATTTGTTAAATAGCAGATATAATTTACTAATGTTAATTCACACTGATTTTGGTTTTCAGGGTAGGCATGACAAATATGCAGTTTTTGCATTCCGCTACTGGTTCTCCGAACTGCTTAAAATTTCTGCTACTGGTTCTCCGAACTGCTTAAAATTTCCACTACCAGTTCTCCAGAACCTATCAGAACCTGCTGGATTTCATCCCTACATCAGTACCATTTGTTCAGCCACTACCCAACTTGGCAGACAAATCACTTTAGATATCAAACATTTTTAGTCCTTTTGGTTATCACTGCAAGCTTCTTCATCTAAAAGATCCCAATTTAGTCCTGAAATTAGTAAAGACAGTAAAGGCATAATGTTTCTCAAAACATCATATCTCCGTTTTGCTCAGATGGTTTTAAATTCAGCGGCATATTGTGATATGGTATAATAGACTTCATTAAATACTTGTAAAAGTATTTGCTGCTCACCTTCTGACCCAGTCATTTTACATCAACTGTGTGTTATTAAGAGTGGTTTCAAACCAAGTATCCTGAACAATTAGGTCATCCGTGATCTTTGGCTTAAACAGATTAAGCTCTTATTAAGTGACTGTTAAAACAGCGAGCATAATAGAATGAAGATCAAGGCGCAGGGGTTCTGCTTTCTTTTCAGTTTAAAAGAAATAAAGAAGATATTGAAGAATTATCAAGTTGCCATGAAAGTTGTGGATTAAATCAAGCATAGATTGTTGCTTAGGATTTCTGTCTCTCTCCACCAAGCTTTCTATCCTACATCTGGGGAAAAAATATGTTATAAGATTTCCAAACTCTTTAGATGAAACTCTTTATCCACTTTGATGACCAACAGCAGGTTAAAAATAGGCTGCTTCTACAGTATGTCAGCAGCTACCTCACTAATCCAGTCTGATTCCATTGGTATTTGTCAGAAATAGAACTGAATAATAATCATATGGTGACATTTAGCCAGGATCAATAACATTAGTTAACAGCAACAACAAAAGCCATTTACGAGAATCCCAAGTCAAGATTTCATATTTAATCTTAATCAATATTTGAGCAGTTTAATCTTTAAGGACGTAAAAACAGGCAAAGGTAGAAAAAGAGAAGAAATACGCACTTTTATTTCAGGACACAAATTCTATGAGTTACATCCTTTTGACTGACAATGTGAAAAAGTGCATGCTGTAATCATGATATTTTCAATAAGATTTGTAATTTTGGTTTTGATAAACTTGGGTTTGAAGGTGCTTTTTAAATAAAAACGTAATGGTCTCTAGGTGGCAGAAGAGGCTCACAATATGCCTTCTTAAGCGCCATTCCTTCAGTAAGATTGCCAGGCGATTCAGACAAATTAGAATGAATTAATTTCTAATCTCAGTCTTCTGCCATATTCAACCTCAGAGGAAACAAGCAGTCACAATGAAGAAAGGAATCTGGATAGGAAATAAAGCATTTTATTTAAGGCAAACAGACTACCTGTTTGCCTTAAATAAATAAATAACCCCCCATCCACCCCCCGAGCTAGACATATATTAGCTCCTTTAAGGGCTGTTTTATACTTTCTAATGAGCACGACACTACTTATTTGTTGTTTTTATTTTGGCTCCCCCTTATAAACATACACCTGCCTAATACACATTACTATGTATCACACTGATATAGTTATGTGTCTGATGATAGATGTGGCTCCTATTTCCAAGTAATGACTTGCTATTGTAGGTGCATCTATTCTTCTGTTCCTTCCTGTGGGTCTTGTCAAAATTAGAGAAAAACAGAATACCATGTTTCCCTGGGTCTTTTTTTTTTTGCCCCAAAATAAGCACCAGGTATTATTTTCGAGGGATGTATTACCCGCTTACCTTAGGACCACCGCAACTACACCTCCCATGCCCCAAAACCTGTTGTGACGCTGCCTGGCTTCTTCTGTGGCTGCTCGCAGCCAGACACCATGAAACTCGTCATGCTGGTGGCACCACTTGTGGTAAGACGCTGTGAGGCTCGTCACGCCGGTGGCATTGTGCCAGTGCCACCGTTCATGGCAGGAGGCTGCATGGTGTGATGTGCCATTGCACGTACTTGTGGTGGTACCGGCACAATGAGCCATGCACCTTCCTGCCATGAGCAGTGGCAGCAGCAATGTGCCACCTGGTGTCTGGTTGTAACTGTCCACAAGTGGCTGCAGAAGAAGTGCAACAGGTGTCAGGGTATGAGAGGCCTGCTGTGGCGGTCCTAAAGTAAGCAAGTGCTTTATTTTTATACCTGCACCTCACCCCACCTCGTACAACCAGAAGGTGGGCGGGGCTTAACTAGGGCTTATTTTTGGGGTAGGACTTATATTAGGTGTGTGCATGAAAGTCAGGCTAGAGCTTGTTTTCCGGGTAGGTCATATTTTCGTGGAAACATGGTATGTATGCATGACATCATACTTTTAAGTTATTGGTTCTCCGTCTTTGCAAATGATAACTACGAGCCCAAAACCACCAATTATTACTCATTTTTTAATTTTAAAATAATGTTTTAATTGTTATAAACCATTAGTTTATAAGAATATATTTATAAATATAAATGATTGCTGATAGCTTCCAAAAAGGAAAAATAGATTTCTGTGAGGAGTTTTTATAGCCTTACTTGGACCTAATGCTAGAAGCAAATGTGAGTAGATCCTTTTTTCAGCATCACATCACCTTTTTAATGAAAACAGATAAGTATATAAATTGAACATGCATTTTTCTCTTTCAAAGTAATCCAGTTACAAAGTCTATCTCTTTATTCTTTGATCTCTAAAGAGAATTTCCAGTTGCTGTCATTAAAATGTTTGTTATCAATCTCTTATCAAATGCACATTCCATAGTTAACTTTTAATAGACAATGTTAGTTCATATTCAGAATCCTGATATTACCATTATATTACATACATCTATCTATCTATCTATCTATCTATCTATCTATCTATCTATCTATCTGCCTATCTAGCTATCTAGCTATCTCTATCATCCATCATCCGTCATCCATCATCCGTCATCCATCATCCATCATCCATCATCCATCATCCATCGTCCATCGTCCATCGTCCATCGTCCATCGTCCATCGTCCATCGTCCATCATCCATTCATCCATCATCCATCATCCATCATCCATCATCCATCATCCATCATC